>VWYI01045454.1:0-186988 GCA_013399455.1 Anthoscopus minutus
CTTGTATGAACTAGGATTTAAAGCAAATTTGAACTATGAAATGAAATGCTGAATAAACACGTATGTGGGAAATCTGTACCTGTCATTGTGTTGCCACCTTTGTAAGGTATCCTTTTAATTGCTTCAATAAGATCACTTCTTCTGAAATACTGATTTAAATTGAACTCTGTTCTTGTATCTGAACTGTACTGAACAACTCCAACTCTCGTCTTTTCCTCCCCAATGTCAAAAGCTGATACAAGGGCAACCATGAAGTCCAGAATATATCCAAAGTTATTTCTTCCTACACTCCATGAACCATCTACCAGGAAAACTAAATCTGTCATTGCACTTATGGAGCATCCTGGAACACAAAAGAAAAAAAAGGAAAACCAGCTCTATTAGCAAATGAGCAATTGCATTCTTACAAATCAGTGAGAAACGTCTAATAGAGACACAGTGGGTAAAAGCCAAAGCAAATAGATATTTAAAATATTGATCTTATTTGGGATATCTTGCTTGGGGAAACATTACTGACATAAGTGAACACCCATGTGAGTTTTCTAACAGCCATTATCAAAAGGTAACTGCTTCTAGACACCTCTCACGCTAATCCACAATAACATGTTGTGCAACAACATATGAAAACATCCATACAAACTTTTCGTAGTGACTTGATGTTACATAAAAAATTTATTTTGTTACCACTTGTGCCTTGAATCTTTATTTCCCCATTGTAGCTGCACAGTTCTTCTGCAAAGCCTTTTATCCACAGCACAATGCCTTTCATTAATAGGACCAAGGACTCATGGACTTGCTCAGGTTAGTTGCATGATATCCCTAGTGTCAGTTCCAATTTTGCACCTTAATCTTTCAATGCAGCTTATAAATTCCTTCTATCCAAGTCCCTTCACAAGTTTTCTTAACTCTGCACAACTTTACAAATTAACTTCGTTGGTAGTAACACAGAAGCACAATTTAACTTTGTAAGCTAGACCTCAGAAAAGATAAATGTCAGATAAGTTGAAAAGCAAAGCACCTTACTTTGTAATTGAGCCTCAACCTTCTTTTCCTCTGGTATCCCTGGGCCTCCTGTCTGAACTACACAAAGCACAACACATACAGAATGAATGGGGGAAATAGGGTTAAGTTTTTAAACATCAAATAAAAGCACATAAGGAATTAGAGACATGCATCTGACAAGCCTAAGAACACGAAAACATAAATGCAGGTTCTGAATATGCTGCCTGTACTTACAGGTTTGACAACATAATATTCAGGATGACAAAAATACAGAAAATGTAAATATCTAAGAATATTCTTTATTTGTACATCTTGTACAGTCATTTCCTGAAAATTAACTGCAACATGCCTGGAAGAAATACCAGTATAACCCCCCTCTAACACCTAGGAGAACTGATAATTAGTCATTTTCCTATGGTTCTTTGTGAAGCCTGAGACATGATACAAAAAGTGTCATAGAAAATAGTCTGCTGTGTATTTTTATTTAAATTTATGAGTTTTTAAATTATTAATATAAATTATTAAAGCTTAAATTCCATATTTTTGTATGCATTTAGATACACTGTGTCACATTTTATTATTATTTGATTAATATAGTTTGCTTTCTAATATAGGATGCCAGACCAATTCATTTGTTACTGAGGTCAGTGATGATCTCCCCCTTGAATTAAGCAGATGCAATTTAGAAGAAGCAAGTATACCTCAAAAAATGTAGTGCCCTCCTGCCAATAATTCTATAGAGACTGGCAGACACAATATTCATGTTATTATCCTTTGATGTCTTGCAAATTTTCTCTGCTTCTACTAGGACTAATGGGAAAAGGCTGTTTGGACAGTTCCATCAAAGGACAGTTTAGGTATGTGGCAATTTTGTTGGAGAACTGGATCAAAACCAAGTTTTGTGAATGACAGCTCAGTTATCTTAATTGGCATTCTAATTGTACTGCAGCTACTTACTTGTCAGCTGACCAAAAACAGGTAGACTCTCCTCTCTGTCGTCATATGAAGCTATTGATACAACATACTCTACATCAGATACAAGATCTGATATGACAGTTTGGGTAGTGCTAGGTGAAAGAGTAAATTCTTTAGTAGGTCCATCTGCAATAAATATATAGAACACTCAATGCAGCCTTAAAATCCAGTAACATTGATAAGCTGACTTTAAAAAAAAATGCAACAGGCAATAATCTATCTCAAACCCCCATGAAAATTTTAGAATAATAATTTTAGAATACACTTTCTGTTTTCATGAAGTATAAACATTGAAACATGAAACTTTAGGCTAATGTGCTTTTTTTATAGTGAATAAAATTGCTACAGTGTTTAATAAATTCCAGGAAATTCAAAACTTGAAATGCACATACAAAATGTATTATCATCTAACAAATAATGTCCTGTTCCATTTCAATATCACTTTTACACTGATTATTTCTCAAAGTGAAATAGACTAATGGTTGTCTTACATAGCAAAATACAATTCTTGAACTTTAAAGCGAAAGCATAGAGGAGGAGCAGAGTGATGACTCGACCTTATTTTTGCTCCTTGCATCCAAAAATTGTTATTTGCAGTCCCAAAATGGTAAATACTATGGCAAGAATAGCTCTAAATTGAAAGAATTACTGTTTTTCCTGTATGCCCTTTATTGCTACCCAGGCTTGATCACAAACTTTCAAAAAAATTCAATGGCTACTCTCATATCTAAATCAGATATAGGCAAAAATAAACTCAATGTTTCAAAACATGTAATCACAAAAAATTTTGACAGAACTCACCATTTGTTGGAACCACAGTTACTCTGTAACCCACTATTGCATCTGGCGGCCTTTTCCATGACATTTGAACATTATGTTCATCTATAATTGTAAAATTCAAGTCTGAAGGTGGATTAACTGCAAAAGATTTATACCAGGTAGATGTTTAAAAGCTTGAACAAGTTTTGGCAAATGAATAAATAAAAAGAATGTTGAGCAAAGCTTACTAAAATTGTCTTTGCATAAATTTGTTTCCAACAAATATAAAAATATATTGTTGGAAAAAGAGTAAAATAAAAGCTGACGAAATATGACAAAACATCAAAGAGTATATGCATTACAGAGGACAGCACAGAACATATGTTTCTTGAGTTGCCAAGACATTCAAGAATGGCCAGCAAAATCAAGCACAATAGAAAACACATTTGGATACATGTACAATGAGTTCACAGATAATCACCACATATGCAAACATTTCACATAACAATTAAAGAGAATTTTTTTACATGCTGGGTGCAATCCGTACAAGCATGCCAAATCACAACCTGCTTACAATATCGTGAGATCATTTAGGATGTGGAGAACACAATACTCTTCTTAATCAGGCTACAAAGAATTGATCAGTTTTTTAATATAGTCTCTGCATATGATATTTCTTATCAATTTCACTGAATCTAGATACTTGGCAGAGAAAAGAAACTATTTAAAGAATATAGGAAAAGACTGGGCATTTAATGTTCAGTAAAACAATTACTGTTAGGGTCTAGATATGAATATACATGCAAAATGTATATCAGCAATAATGATACAGTGATGTATCATACTACAAAATATGGAGAACTCCACCCCTTTGTTCCTAGAAGCCACTAAAGTGACATACTTTGCATATAGCAACAAAGGATTCAGGAACTAAGGGAATAATAAATGGCGTTAGTGATGGTTGCAAATTGCCAAAATATTCAAGCTGGTACGAAGTTCTCAAAAGTAAAATTCTACCTGTTTACACCAGATTTCTGTACAATTTCAAAGGTGTAAACTGTTGTTTTCATGTTCCCTTTGCAGCAGGTGTACCCATACTAATAGTGGCATTTTAGCATAAAATGCCAGTATGGTTCCAAACAACAAAATGGTTAATTATGAAAAGACAACATCAAAATATATTTAAGGACATTTATTTTACAGAATTTATAGAAAACAGCAAAGAAGGCACCAGTGAACTGAACAAATGACTGCAAATAAAACTTGTAGGAGCTGATGACAGAAGTAACTGAACAGTACAGAAAGAAATAGTTTACATACACTAATTTGCAGCCTCATGCATACGTAAATGAAACGTTGATTACTGGTTTTTTAGCTTCCCACAATGGACAAAGCCTCCATGTACAAGGTTCATTACACAAAGATGTTTCATAAATATTTTATAATGATATTCCTTTGTAAAATTGTCATGCTTATTCATGCAGTATTTTACTGACTCACTGTCAGTGCATGGTAGATGTATTATATATTATTGTTTAAATAGGTCTACAAAGTAAGATTAGATCCAGCCATACTTTCCTTAACTACTAGTGAGAGAGTTTTGCAGGCATTTTTAAAAGACAGATCTTCTCTTTCTTAGAAGATCTCCATCATATGTCAGATTTCATATCAGATTTGAATATGATTTTAAAAGCAGATAAAGTAGTAAATGCTAGAATGTTTAATTATGAAAAGACACTGTCCAATTACAAAAAGTAAAACTGAGCTAAAAAAATATGGCCTTTTTTTCCTTTTAATTTTCTGTAATTTCCAACTATAGGATAATACGGCTTTATAATACTGATACAATAGATAACACTAGTACTGATGTAAATGTTATTTTTCCTGTTGTCCATACACAGGCAGTGAGATTAGACCATTAACCTGCATGCACAGTTTATTCATCATTCAGTTTATGAGTATCACAATGCTAGAGATGGCAGGGTAGTTAGTATCAAAATCATGCAACATGTGTTAATAGTAAAATACATTTAGATGATAAGAATATCATTATAAAATATTGTTTCAGTGGCAATGGCTCAGGACAAATTTAATGCAAAGGCAGAGACAACTGACCTGAGCATGCTTTTAAAAAAAAATTCAGTACATGGAAAAAGTACCACCAACCTTGCAAGTAAATTGGCATGTTGCAGCAGAGACTTTAGGCTTTAACTGCTGAAGGACAGCAGCAGCCCAGCTTGTTGATATCCAAATGACCGGATTCCAGATAAACTGAAAAAGCTGACTGTGAGGAAAAGTCTTTAGCATTTTAAAGGATTTTGTTCAATTTTATGAAAATTCAGAGGTGGATCTTGGCAGGTAACAAGAATACTACATTGACACATGAGTGATGCATCCATTCATCCAGGCGGTCATAGAACAATGGCATTGCAGGAGAACTTGAAAGTTCCCTTGTCCATCCCATGGTCAAGACAAGACTGGCCACCCTGTATCACTCCTGGCATGTTTTCTCAGATCATTCATAAAGACCTCCACTACTGTCAAGACTGACAGTCTCCCATAGAAATTACTCCAAAACCTCACTGCCTTGATCATCATAGTTATTTCTGAGACCTAAACCCCATCTTCATTGCTGTATTTTAAATCCATTCTTTCTCAGCCTGTGGCTGGCTTATCAAACTCAAGCACTGAATACTTGTCCCATAGAAATCCCAAAAGGAATCCCGCTTGAGTGAAAAAAAATTCTGTTTGGATCCAATGTCATCAAAATGTCTTCCAGATGGCCTGTGAGCTTTTGATACTCATACAGAATCTCCAAAACATCGATGGACCTTTACAGGGGTCAGATTTCACCCAAATGAAACCAGCTGTTGGGTGAAGACCAAACCATGGTCATATGACTGAGAGTAGTAAGCTGATCTGAAGTTCAGAAAAATGTTTAGATTATGAAAACCTTATTGTGATAATAAAAGGGTAACTGTTACTCCACCTAGTTAAAATTCTTCTTCCAGAAGAGAATTCACCAGTGGAAAAATAATACATCTGCAATACTCAATCAAACCAGAGTTCTAGGAAAAAAATGCCCCTTGTTGTAGTAAGAGTTTGCCCTTTTACAGGGACAAACCTTAAAACTTCACTCAACAAAATGTGTTAGTGCAGCTTAACTCCAGCAAGCAGTTTTGATGTCAGGCTACTTCCAGTAGTGAAGTTGCACCTATTCTTAGTGTAGTGACACTGCTGATCCTGTGTCCATCAAAGCCATGCTAAACCTCTCACTGACTAGTCAAGGTAGAGGATCACGATCATAACATGTCATGGTGTCGTAGTATTGCCTTCACACTGTGATCCAACTGCTGATGCACAGAAATGCATGGCTCCCCTATGGGTTTCCAGAGTAGTAAAAACATATCCTGCTGTACAACTATCATATTTCCACAGCATTAATTCTGACCACTCTTAGAACCGTGTTATGATCATTTTCTTAACTGGATCTTCTATATTAAGTACCACAAGAAAAAAAAAATCAGATATACTTAAACATTGCCAGTTCTTGTGTTATATACGCATGTAATAAGGGTATAATTTCTGAAACAAAAATAAAATTTAAAAAAAGAGAGAGAGCAAAGCATCTTTCTCATGCTATGCAGGTTTTATATGTCTTATATTTGTTTGCATTAATTCACAGGTAATATAAAAATTTTACAGCTTTTTGCAGATAACTCAATGTGACTGCTAGAGGATCCCAAGGAATACCTTAACAAGACAGAAATAAAATATAACTGGAATATCAAGCGATTTATATCTAAAACCAGATTTAAAATTGATACAACTTGGAAGTAGCTGCCATCCACAATCCCTACATGAAACATATTTTGTGACTCCATCACTGGAAAGGACACACTATAATTAGCATGTAAAATAATGTGCTAGCCCATGTTAAAATAACATACGGTCTACAGCAGCTGAAGAGTAAGCTCATATTTACCATCCCAGTGATAAGGCCTGCTGAGGCTGGAAGGTGCCAAAATGCTTCATTTACTACTTTTTTCAGAAATGGCATGAATTTGGCACAACTAACTAGATCATGACCCCAGTTAAGCTCCTCTGAAGTCTGCATTGTCAATGTGACTGGGAGAAAGAATGACCCACAGCCTAGAAATAAAGAGCAGCTTCTCAAAAGAGCAGCTTCTTAGACTTCTTAGATACTAGTTGCCAATCTTAACATAGAAACATTGCCATCTTATCTTTGTATTTTTAAAATTTTATATATATATATATGAAATTTATTCAAAAAAGAAGATGCATAAATGTGCTTTGAAAAAAAATTCATTTAAGTTTATATATACGTATACAAATAAAGACATACTTATCTCAACACATATATATATACACACATTGTATGTATGAATATTCACCAAATTTTGCACGTTTGTGCATATATATGTATGTGCATGTGTACATACACTTATACACATGCATGTATATTTTGTTTCTAATTAGCAGCAGGAAAAACAGGGATGTATAGGCACCCTTGTATATAAAAATTTAAATTTCACATGTCAATCTACATGCCTCTCTATTTAGGAATTTTGAAATCAACAGCTTCTTTCTCAAAAGACATTGACATCAAAAGATAATAAAATAATGGTCCCAACAATTCGTTTCAAAACTTCAAAAATTTCAGCTATCCCAGATCACCTCTAAGTCATTCAGTCAGTGAAAATTAATATACTCAACACAGCTTTGTTACAAACCAAAAATTCTAATCCTCTACAACTGCTGTGCTGCAATTATTTGTCAGTTACTATACTGGGTGTCCTGGTAACAGATTTTTCACCAGACAAGCCTTTTCATGCACAACACAAAGGTTCCGCACTTGGATCAGTGATTCCCTCCTTCCTTACCTCCAGCCTAGAAAACAGACTTTTCTAGATCTGATCCAATTCCTGAAAAACTGAAAAGTCAGCACCTTCAGAAACTTATTTAGGTTACACAAAACAAATTATTTCCTCATTTCTTTCCTGTGCCTTTGAAAATCCGTCTGTATTAAGAAACATGACATGCTACAGAAGCCATGACAACATCACGGCAGTAACTTGAGGCTGTAATTGATAGATTCTTCACATACCAATATACCTGACTTAACTATAACTAAAATAAGAGCCCTTGGCTCTTTGTGATCACAGATGAAAAAAATACTGTAACAGAAAGAAATTCTGACATGTGGACAGACATGGAAGGCACTGGAGAATTGCTGTGCTGGACTAAAACAGAACAAAACAAAGTATAAAATATAGAATCACACACAAGGAGTTTTAGCTGGCAAAGAGATAGCAGAAGGACTGCAAATTAAAAAAAGAAATCCATTGTAAAAGAAAAGAGAAAAAATCTGAGCATGAAAATATATTTGCTTCCTTGACCACTGTAAACAAACTTCCCCAGTGAAATGACATGAATGCATTTAGACAATATATGGGTTTTACCCCCTCTACTCCTACAGTGACTACCCAATTAGAAACTCCTGTTCTGCTGTACCTCTATAGAAAAGCTCTAACACCATTACTGCAGCTCACTGCCTTGCCAAGAGCAGCACAGCACAGCTCTCACAAAGGACTTCCGAGCAGCTGTGATGCTGATGAAGAATCAGTTTCATACTGGAAAATTCAGGAATCTATGGACAGCAGCATCAGATAAACAATAGATCTGCTCCCAGGGGAGACTGAAAAGTGAAAGCTGAAGGAGGGCAGAAAACAAAAGTTTTTTCTTCCCTCTGCTCTCATACCACATTTCTACCTCATATCAAGAATTTTCATCACATTAAATGGTGCTGTCCCTTATTGTCCTCTCAACTTTTTCATCCCATCAAGTGTCTACCTACACCTTCAATTCAAAATGCATGTCCTGTGAATGGTACATGGAGAGTCAAAAAGAACCAAGAAAAGAGACACAGGACTGACTGACTGACTGACTGGTGAGGGAGGATAGCTTTGAAATCTGGAAAAATAAGACCAAGGGACAAATGTTCACAGGAGCACATTGGTTCAGCAGACAGGATTTAAGTTGCAATGACATCAGAATAAAGTAAATAGATAAGATGCAATTTACAAAATTATGCAAACTTGTAGCACAAAATTAAAACAGTGCAGAAGAATGAATAGTGCAAACAAAAACCTCACTGTAAAAATCTCTACAAAACTTGTTCCCACCCCAGCAAGTCCTAAGGTACTCCTAGTTTTGAACTTTCATTTTCAGCACCACTATTTCTCACTCCATTTTCAGCACCAAAACTTTTCACTCTACACTTCCCTGCTCTTACTTCAAAACTCTAGAGCTAGGAGAATTTTCTCACAGAAACATGATCACTCTAAATTAGATATTTTATTTATCAAACATTTCTGGATGCAAAGTAATTTAAATTCTGTCCATGAGCCCTCTACAACTCTCAAGATCAGGCTTTATCTCCTCTTTTGCTTGGCAATAGTGCATCCTCCGACATCTAATCAAGGTCATCCAGCTATGTTTCAAGATTTTCTGTTATAACTGTGCTGCTCCAAATACATTTTTGTAGCTTGCTTTAACAGTACTGGAGCTATAACTAGTTTAGCCCACACTATAGCTAAAGAAAACACTTTCACTTACATTCTGAAGTAACATACTCCATACATGTAATTCATAATGCAAGGCAACATCAGTATTACTCCAGCTCCAAGTGAGCTCCCTTCTAAGACAGGGAAGAATGCACAAACACATCCACTCCCTTCCTCCATCAAAGCTGTACACTTTCTCTGCTTTCTCTGGCACGGCATTCCTGCGTTTCAAATGCAACTCCGAAATGACTTCAAATGACCTTTTTTGGTTCCTCTGCCAACAGCAACGCAGAAAGCAGGGGACTGATTCTCTCCTAGGGTGACCAGATGTTGCACTACTGGTAAAAATGCCATTTTTTTCAAGAAAGCCAGCGTACTTTACATCTACATGCCTCAAACATGCACCATTGCTCAGGGGGCAAACACTGCAGAGGCATCTCTGATCCCCATGCTTTTAGAAGAGATCAGCCAAGGTGACCAGGTCCAGACAAGGGAGCTTATGGCAAGCCATGATCAGGGAATTTGTTTCAGTTCAAGGCAGAAACAGAAGAAAGGCAAAAGATTTGAATTATCAGTTGCTGGCTTCTGGTTTTTTCCAGTAAATCCAGGGGAGTTCACACCTATGATGGAGGCAGGTCCCAGAGGTCAGATCAAGTCATTTCAGTGCAGGATATTCAGCCTTTTTTTCCCTCTGGCAGCCACTGCTGGCAGAAATGCCATGACTATGACCAAAAAAGCCAAGCCGCTCACACCGAGGGCACAGGACACAGTTGCTGTTAATCCACTGGGGAGCAAATGTCAGGCCAGGGCCATTTTGAGCCACACTGTGGCAAGTATGGCCGTGAAGATTGGTCTCCCCACGTCTTCAGCTGGAGGCAGGGCTGACAAGGGCCTCAGCCTCCAGAGAGACTGCTCCAAGGGCTGAGGAGGACAAGTAAAGCCTTTTTGGAGGTGACATATGCATGCCAGAGCCTTGGAGCCCCGGCTGCCACAGCAACGCCTGGCCCAGCCTCCCTTTCAGCAGTGCCCATGACGCCTGTCACAGCCCTGGCAGCATCTCCTCAGGCGCGTTCCCCAGGTCAGACCCACCACAGAAGTTGAAGTGCCCCTGAGGGAGGGTCCGGCCACCCCGAGGCTCAGCCGGGGGTCGCCCCGCCGAGCAGGGGAGGCCGATGCACCGGCAGGCCGGTGGGGCAGAGGCGAGGCATCCGGCGGGACAAAACACACAGGTGCAGAGAGGCAGAGTCTGTTGGAGCATTTTATTTCCAAGTTGCAGGTTGTTGAGTAGTACGTTTTCCGTTTGCTCTCTCAACATTACTAAAAGGCCGGAGACCAGCCCTTCTTGGTCCATGCTGGGGGCAGAGCCGTGGCCCCGGTCACGCCGGGCTGCCCGCCAGTGGCAGTGGGCTCCTCAGGCGCTGCGCCCGGGCGGCCACGCCAGCTGGCCTCGTCCTGTCTGTGGGGTGGTGTGGACAGCACACCAGAGGGACAGAGAGAGGGAGCTACGGTCCGGCTCACTAGCCGGGAGAAACACAACACAGAAGCTGAGCAAGGAAGGAGAGGCGTTTCTCTGAAGGAGAGAAAGAAAGAAGGTGAAGTATTCACACTCAAAAACAGAGAGCGAGAGAGCCAGTAGCTCAAGGCTGATTGGGAGATTTGCTGGTCAGCGGGGCATCGGGCAAGGGGGCTGGGAGGAGAAGGTTACCTTCAGCCTCGATGGAGGAGAGGAGGGCGGCTGCACACAGAGCAGCGACTGCGGAGCACAGCGCTGTCTTCATTTCTGCCCTTTGAGATCACAACAACATGAATGAATCTGTAATGATGGGGAAGGGAGGAACGGGGAGAAACGAGAAGGAAATGATACATGTGGATTAAAGGATTGCGTGGGTGGTATTCATGAAACATAAAAAAGACAAACTGTGGATTTCACTTTTTTCCCTTATCCCCAGCCCCCACCCACGGGACCAGGTTGAAACCTCTAGACTTGAAAGCTGTCCAAGATGACAAAAGATCTGTATGACTAACTGGAGAATCTTGGCTTGCAATAATGTTCCTTTTTTTTGCTGAACCCTCTCCAATCACAGTAAGCACATGAAGCTTTAACCTAGTTAGGGTTAATTTGATCAGGGAAGTGCAGTGAAGATCTGTGCCTCCGCACAGGCAGCAGCCAGAAGGGAGCTCCATGACTTCATCGCTGAATGTGATGATAGCTAATTCAGAGGTCATTCCTGCCTTGGATCAACTAAATGTCTCTTTCAGCTGGGGATTTTAATCGGCTCCTTTTTCATAACTGTTGAACCACTTAGTTAGCTTTGTTTTACTGGTCTCAAGGCAGTTTGGAAACTGTAATAAAACTTTTTTGAGGAGTTCTGCCTACAAATGTGCTATTCTTCATTTCTTGAAAGTCTGAAATAGGTTATACAGAAGTGTGTGTAACACACATCTGAAATTTGACACGTCTGTCTAGCCATGATGTTTCAACATCTGATAATTCATTTACATGTCCTGAGAGAAAATATATTTAAAATACACTGTATAAAGCTGACAGGCATAAGCATCTCACAACCACTGCAGGTTTTCTAGCAAAAAAAGTGGGATTAGGCCAAGTTAGTGGTTCTTAATTGCAAGCAGCCATACCTTCATAACTATATGCTCTAGGTCATGTAAAATTACTGCCAATTACTCCAGCAAAACTTCCAAATTATTTCCTTGTCTAAGTAAAGTCTAATATGAATGTACCCATGCATGTAAGTGTTTCTAGAATTCAGATTTTTCTATCTCAAGAAGTAGGAGAGTGGAAATTTGTATTAATAAAGTCATAGATGCATCAAATATCATAATTAGGCTGGGGGAAAGAGAATTCCAAAAGCAATTAGGCAACAGATTTTATCAGGAAGGTGCCAGGAGCAAAACAATAGAAAAAATACATAAATCATTAGTTGGCAGAAAAAAACTGAAAGGCAAAACAATATTCTTCTACCATCTAAAGAGCTACCCAGCAAGGCACATTTGGTGGGAAGACACTATGGAGATCCAGGAATTGCCCAGTTACTAACACTAAGCTTAACAGGCTTCATTTGAGCAACTGTAGATACTTGCCTCAGCCACACGCCTTTACTGCACGTGAAAATACCAAAAGCTCAACGAAAATCTACGCAAAGGTTTCGTTCTAATGGCAGTTCCACCGGCCAAACAGAAGAGTAATATTGACCAGAACAGAAGAGTAATATAACGACACTAACACAACAAAGGCCAAGGTTAGTCTTAAAATGCTCTGAAAGCTCCGATATGGTTTCGCTGCTCTCCGTGGGAAACGGCTGCCCCTGGGCAGATCTACAGCATCCCGTGGTGAGTTTAAGGATCGCCTGCATTCAACGGAAAAGGACATTTTGTCCTGAAAATCTCGTGCGAGCTTTGACTGCCATCTTTTGATCGTTTTGAAAAGCAACAGAAATTAATCATCTCACAAAGGTATCTAGGAATTCCCCAGTGCTGCAGGTCTACCATGCCTGATACACGTTTTTTGTTTCATGAAACACACCGCCTCAGCCAAAGCATTTATTCGCTAACCTAGAATTACTGTTTCCTTCCCGCGAATTTAGGCGTGTGAAAAAATCCCTGGAGGTGGCAGAGGACACGTCCTGGCTCAGCAGGGACACAACAGACTTTGCGTAAGGACTAAAGGTTTTCTCATTGATCTTTAGAGACCACTTAGAAAAAGTCAGACCCGATCTTTCACAGCGCCAGTCCTATCTCACTCTAATTCAACGCATAGCTTAGCCAAAGCATTTCTAAACCACATAGTGCGCGACATTTACCACTTTCAAGAAGAAAAAAACTAACGTAAAGGTAAAAAAAAAAACCACAGGAAAAGCCCACTATCTATCAAAGACATAAAAAAACTGGAAACAAGAGAAAGCATCACCGGCAGCTGCACACAAAAGGGAGGGAAGCGAGAACTCCTGCCAAAGCCGCAGCGGTAGCGTGCCTGCAGGCGCGCTGGGCGCTGACAGCGGGCTCCGCCTGGAGCCTCCGGCCGCCGGGAGCCTCCGTCTCCGGGACACCACCGCCTCTGCCTGCATTTCTGCGCCGGCAGCGCTCGGGGCCGGCATCGTGCCGCGCTCCCCTGTGCTCTTCCCCGGGCTGACAGCCAGCAGCCCCGGGGCGCTCTGCCCCGCACCTCTCCGCCCGCCCGGTCGCACGCCTGCTGCCGCCTCTGACATGCCCAACGCGCTCACACACGCTCCTTCCTAATCCTGTGTCAGCTTCCAGCCCGGCGCTGCTACCCCAGCCTATGGTGCATTGGAAAGGGCTGCGTGAGTGCTGCGTGCGGACAGAGCGGGACACGGGGGTCGGCGGCGGAGCGGGCAGGGGACCCCGCTCCTGCTCGGGCACGCACAGACCTTCTGGGGTGGCCGCAGGGTGCCGGGGTCCGTGCCGGGACAGCTCCTCCGGTGATGACTCTGGCGGTGCCCACAGCGGCGGGAGCCGCAGCCGTCGGACCTGGATAAAGGGAGGAGGATAAAGGATGAAGCTCCGGAGGCACCTTGTGGAGGGAGCAGCAAGTAGCAGCAGCGGCGAAGGAGGAGCAGCAGCAGCAGCGGCAACAGTAGAGCGCAGAGGAGGCGTCTCGATTACTGTAGCTCCCGATGCGAGGGGTCTGTCTGGGAAGACTTGCCTTCTCCAAGTGGGAAGAGCCTCTTCTCAATCTGCTACTTAATAGAGGGCTGTTCCCAACTCTCAATTTACCCTCGTAAGCGGTTACGAAACTTCAGGGAAGGTGGACTGCTGCCACCGGGTGATATATGCGCTGCTGTGCTCCAGCAAGGAAGGGGATCCACTTCTGGAAACTGGCGCATACCTCCGCGCATTCCTGCGGCATGAGACGGGAGCCGCGGCGGCAGCGCGCCCGGAGGCAGGGGCCCGGCCCGCCGCCCCCTCCCTCTCTCCTCTGGGCTTCCCAAACGAGGAGGACACGGGAGGGCAGTGGAAAAACTGAGTCTTCGGGCAGGCTTCGAGGGACGGCGGCGCGGAGGNCGCGGAGGAGCCGAGGCTGAGCTGATGATTCCCGGCACAGTCTTGCAGAGAAGCGCCGGCACTCCCGATGGCGCGGCCGGGAGCCTTGAGGGCAAAGGTGATACATAATCATTGTGACACGGTTCAGGTGTGTCTGGCCTCAACGCTATGCGGCCATACATACATTAAACACACATTAAATACACACTCCCCCCGACAGCCCTCCACTGCATGGGTATTTTACTTCGAGCACAACGCGCCGGGAGCAGCTTGCGGCAGGGCGGTTACGGCTCCCCGGGCCGAGGGACGGGGCGCGGGGCCGCACCGACCCTCCCTCGGACCCCGCGGAAATTCCGCGCCCGTAGCCCATGCCTGAAAACCTGTGCCTTCCAAAGGAACTTCACCTTCCAAAATCGGATAATCCGCTGCGGCACAGGCTCCACGAGGGTCTCACATCATTCACTCTCGGGAGCTCGCCCTGGTCACCCGACGTGTCCCGGCCTCTGCAGCGCGCCGTGCCAGAGAGTGACACGGCGAAATACTTGTGCACTTCTCCGCCCGAAGCCCCAGACAGAGCATCCCAGGGGACCTCTGCCAGCAGCGAGGCTGCTCCCACACCCGTGGGGAACGGCATCCCCGGTAACGCTCGCGGGCGAGACTCCTCCGGGACCCCTTCGAGCTAAAACACGGAATGTCACCGTCCCCTCGGAGCGGGTCGCAAACTCGGGACGCAGAACAGAGATGGGCGAGGAGCAGGGGTAAACAGGGAGGGGGGAAAGCTGCGGGTTTCTCCCAGGCACAGCCCCGCTTGTCCCGGAGCCCCAGCACCGCGGCCGCGCCGCACCGGCGCCATCCGTAGTGCCGGAGCGCCCCCGGGTGGTGGTACCGAGCAGGAGCGGCGACAGACAGACCGACCTTCCGTCTGTCCGCCTGCCGAGGCTGCCGCTGGGCCCCCGGGGCCACCGCTGTGGGGACGAGACGGAAAACGAGGCCGCGAAGGGCGGAGAGAGGGAGAGATGGAGCCATGCCTCAGCGCAGAGCTTGGGACCCCCGCTCGGAGCGGCCGGGGAGCGCTGGGTCCCTTTCGGCTCCGTGCACGTCGTGCACGGAGTCATCGGGGGGTTCCGGCCGGGGAGTTCCAGCTGGGGTGGAAATGACCAATAGCAGAGATTAATATTTTATCAGAGGACCGCTCCTGGGCACTTTTCCGCAGGACTGTCGGCAGGAGGACTTGTGTCTCCTTAGCTTCGTTTCTGCAGCAGGGCTGTCATCTACACAAGAACCCAAATGCTGAAAAGAAAATGATAACCAGAAGACATGCGCTGACATTTCCAAACACTTTGGAAGTGAGTCAGCTCCTCTTAGGGACACGACAGTTTCAGCTGTCTGGTATTGATAGAATGCACTTTCCAGAAGCAACATCTCTGCTGATAAAACTCTTGACCTATTAAACCCCCTTGCCCAGCTGTTGATTTTCTCTTTTGGCATCAGGGAACTGGATTTCTTCTTATCCAGATCTCATAGGGTAAAAGCAATATTTCTGAGAAGTAATACATTTTTAAAACTTTAGTTTCCTGAACACACCAAGAACATGAGTATAAATGTGGTGTGGAAAATAGTTTCAGAAGAATAGACATCAGGGATTACAATGAAATATCTTTCCACAGGAAGTGAATTAATGCAAATGATGTATTTTTATCACTTGTGCACTAAAATGGTACTTTTTTACAACATAATGTGGATTTTTTTTGCCATAGGATAACCAAGATTTTATGTCAATAATTAAAAGCAATTAATGCAGAAAGTTAGGCTGGAAGAAAATATGCATTATTCTATGTTAAAGTGAAATCACTCAGAAATAATGTTTTTAAAGGTTTAAATAATTTGATGTAAAGCTACAAGTGGATTTACATTAGTGGAGACTTTGAAAGCAAGGGGTCTCTCAGGTCTGCAAGAATCTCATACACTCTCCCTCACAGACCTGGATGCTGCTGAGGGTACTGTCTCCCCTTCCTCTCAGCTGACCAGCTTAGCTTAATTTCTTTGTGTGAAATAAGATTCAGAGCTGGCAAGAGCAAATGATTAATTGACTCCAAGGGCGGCAGGATTTTGTTCTTATCCTTAGCTCCTTATAACTCATAACTCCTTATAACTCCTCCTATAACTCTTCTAACCATGATTCTCCTAAGATCATTTACATGCAAAATACACCAACAAATTGCATTTAGAGTGTGTGCTTCCATATATTACAGTAATTAAACAGGTTGTTTTTAGTCAGCAGTGTTGCTATGTACATTCATAGTCTGAATGTACATAGTATGTGATGCAGAAGGCATTTCTGAAATGCATAAACATTTACTAACACTCTCGTGTCTGCTTGTTTCTTAGACAAATGTTAAATACATTAAGACCATTGCAGTCCAACTCCACAACTTTCTCTGCTATCTAATCTGAACACACTGAAACAGACTTATATAAAAAAATCCACAGTTAAATTAATATTTATACTTCTAATAATATTTGTCATTTCTGGTCTAGGTGTAATAGTAATATTGTAGGTAACCAGCAATTTCTTAAAAATTTTGCAATGGTTTTGGATCTAGAGTAATTTAAGCAACTTTGTCTTTCTGACACTTTTTTTTGTTACATCAAATTGAATTGCCAAGGCAGAATAAAACAGTACATTCTGCATTTCAGCACTGTAAACCTCATTTCCATGTGGCTATCATACTAGACTTGGCCTCCTCGTTGTCCTGAGTTAGTTGCATCTGCTTTACATATGAATATGTTAAATGTGTTATTCATATGTATATATGCATTTGAGTATATATTTTGCACAGAGGAAGAATTTTAAAAAGTGTTAGATCTTTGAACAACAAACAATATATAGATTAAGAATTAAGTGTTGGTATACAAGCAAAACTGCTGCTGCCAGTGACTTGCAGTCAGTACAGCACATCTGCCCAAGAAATTATTTGCTGATAGGTCTTTCACTGCATCTATCACTACAGTGCATCTAAATTGAACATTGTCTTAGTATAGCCATTTAAGAGGCCCATTGATTCCTGACTGCACAATGGACAGCCTTTCCAGTATATTTTTTATTCCCTATTAAATCAGTTATAAGACTTACATTTCACAGGACTATATCTGCACTCATAAAATGCAGAAAGGCAAAGCACATTAAACTGCTTCCACAAAGCTCTATAAGAGATTGTCAGCCAAGTCAGGAGAAAAACTCAGTCTGGTGTTTGTTTATTTGGATAAGTTCATTTCAGAGCTGGTATTCAGAGAGCAGAACTAGTCTGACCTCTCTTAATGAAGATTGGCTTCTTATATTAGCAGTGTTCAGAGAGGACCGGTGCTATCTGAAATCTGCTCATTCAGTGGAACAGCTACAGAAGCAGCATCTCTGGAAAGTGTGACAGCCATGAAATAATTATCTGCCTAATCAGGTATGTTTTCCTTAGCAACTATTTATTTCTCTAATTTTTTCCCATTATATAATGTTCTGAAAGTTAATTATTGTGGCTCCAGATAAATAGAACTGGAAAAGTAAATAAATCTTTCAAAAGCAGATTTATAAATGGAAAGAAGCTGGTATTTAGTGTCGTTTGGGAGTCTGAGAAAGTCCGGTTGATTTGTAGGCAGTAATTTTTTTTTAAATATAGATCTTTAATACTAAAATAGGAAAAAAATAGACTCAAGGATCTTATAGTCCCATACATATACATACTCATACAAACACACTTTATGTTGTAACATTTCTAATTAAAGTTGCTTTCTTTCAAAGAAGCTGGTTCATTATTTCATGACAGACTCTGATCTATTCAGGAAGGATTCTGCAATGAAACCAGTACAAATCTTGCTTGATTAAAGAGGACAAGAAAATAAATTTACTGAGGACAGTGACTGTATCTTTTTCAGGTATCACTGTATGTTTTAACATAATTGTTCCTGCCACAGCAATGGACTAGCCACAGAGAATTGTGAATGCAAATCTAAGCATTCTTCTTCACATAGCTGGGGGTTCCTTGGTGAAAGAATGATGATTCACTGAGGAAACCCATAATTTTGAAAAATTAAAATATTTTTAGAAATCACTAGTCACTAGCTGCTACTTGCAGGACATTATAGTACAGTGCTCACTGACTACTTAATTGGATTCAACATCTGCTGAAGGATTAATAGCCATGGGTTTCCCTGTATTTGGTAGCACTTCAACTATTTCAAAGTAATTTCTTTCTATGAAGAAGCTCTAATCAGCAACAAATTCTGAAATGGCACAGTGCCAAGCTCTGAATAGGAACATTTTGCTTATTCTCCTTAGTACTTCTATATACTAAAAAATCAGTATCAATTGGGACAGCAGGGTGTGTGTAGGTGGTAGGTAGTCTTACAGAGAAGATAAGCTTCTTCTGAATGGGCAAAATGTTCAAAGCTGTTGAAAGTTCAGGTTGCATTAGCTAATGAGTGACCTGATCCTGTTGTTACATATAGTAGAATAATGATGGGGGGAACATTAAGGCTCAAGTACTTTGTCATTAGGCCGAGTGCTGATGCTGGCCTTCTCTCCCCCACAGACACAAAACGCTTTGAGGATGTGGGGATTCCTCTCACTGAAGAGGAGGTTGGAGGAAAGCTGTTAAGGGGGAATAATCAGCTGCTGCTGCACTCTATCCCAACACGTATCTTTTCAAGAAGGTTTAGAGAATGTAAAGGTCAGCCCCAAATCCTCATTTCAGCAGGACAAACATTCAAAACTTTAAGCATTCTGACAAGTGAATCTGATGCAAATGCACAGAACCATAGTAAATGAGGCTGGAAAAGATCCCTAGAGGCCATTTAGTTCATGACCTTATTTCAAGTACCCCAGGACTTCAAAGAGAAATTCTCCATACCATACTTAGTACTAACAGCATACTTCGGGGAGCTGTTTTGTAGCAGCTGACAATAGATAATAACTTGTTTTAGTTGCAAGCTGTCCAGAATATGACTATGAGCACAGTTGTCAGAAATAAGAGAATACAACTACACCAGAGAAGCCTGTATCTTTGAATCAGAGAATCATAAAATTATATGGGTTGGAAGGGACCTTAAGAATCATCAAGTTACAACCTTCTTGATTCCACAAAAAAACAGCCTTGATTAATTGTGAAAAATTGTTTGCTTAACTGGCCTGTCTGCAGACTCTCAGAGAGCAAAGAAGCCAGACTGGGAGAATTCTTTTTGTATGTGACTGTCAGAGGTACAAATCCCACCAGTCTTGCTAAAATCCCTTTTGCTGTCACAGTGTGTCTGCATATGTCATGTAATTTTTTGACCATTTCTAAACTTCATGGGAGATGGACTCCATGGTCACAACTATCCATGGTCACAACTAGCCCTGCTCCCCACTTCCCCAAGCTTCTCAATCTCAATGCCTTCATATAAACTGTCAGACTTTAGCATTCATCACAGCTTTTTCCTCCGCAAAAGAAAGAGTACCAAAGGCAAAACTTGGGCTACGACACAGCTAGGGAATGCACCAAACCCAAGGACTTGGATAGCCTAAATTAAATGTACTTTCCTGGCACCTATTATCTGGGGCTCTCATTGTCATGTCACCTGTCACAGATATTGATGGACACTTGGAAACTTTAAGGGTTTGTGGAAAAAGGAGTCAGGCAAAAGTTTAGCTTGCAGGCATTAAAAGCACAGCCTAGGTTACACCTGTCACACTTCTGAACTACACATGAGCCAGCTTTGAAAAAGAAACTCGTTTCTTTTGCAAAAGTCATAACTGGCAAGTGACTAAGGAGGAAAATACATGGACCAAAACAATGCAGATTTAAATCACTATTTCTTAATGCAGCCTTGTGGCTGCTGCTTCCCAATATGTTGAATACAGACAGTTCCAAATACCAGAACACAAGATTTATTTGGATTCTAAATAGATGTTGCCCTGTGCTTCAGTATCAGAAGCATTCTGTTGTGTAAACAGAAAACTACTGGCTTTTGTTTCTACTTTTAAAGGTTGCTTGAAAGCTTCCATGTCCTCTTTGCCGAAAGCCTTTTTCACCTGTTGGAGTTGAGTCTCTCTCTCAGGTATCAGCACCCCTACAGACTGCTGAGAGGCTTCACTTGAAGCTGTTAAAATGTCTCCTCTCATATGCCCTTTCCTCCGATCTCTTGGATGTTCTCCAGCTGGCCTCACTACTCTGTTAACTTTTAGTCAGCCCAGTTTAGTGAACATGTCTTGGGTTTGTCATTGTCTCGATTTCTGCATGTATTTTTTATCCAGGGAAACGTGTTTGCTACTAGCTCCAATGTCTCTTATTTGTTTAACAAAAACAAAGAATAAATAAACAAATGAATTTGTCTGCTTAGGATTTTTAAACAAATAGGCTTTTGGTAAATCTGACCTGTTGCTCCTTTAGCCTCTGCCCTGTGCCCATTGAAATGTATTTAGGGGATTTCCTGTTTAAGGCAAATCACAACATGGGGCTTTACTACATCATGATCTTCTTCCCCAGTTAAGAACAGCTGCTGCAAGATGAGGTCCCTTTATGCTAGGAGTAGCTGTTGGAACCTTATTTTCTCATAAAAACTCCAGTCTGCTTCTCTTACCTCCATAATGGTTGAGGGGGACAGGGGATGTGTACTCACATGCCTCACAATTGCAGCTTTCCTCTTTAGGAACACTGGCTGTGCCCACTGCTCTGTCCTGCATGGTCACCTCAGGTGGCATTTGGATATGGGTTATGGTACATTAGGTGCCTGCACATGAGTCCCAGCATCTAAACTTTTGCAGTGGCTGATGAAGACCTGAGTTACTGAACTCAGCAGTGCCTGAGCAGTTTGGCCACCCACCATCCATGGGGTTTGGATCAGCTGCTATTGCAGTGGGCTCTAGACCCTTTTGAGTGTTCTGCAGCATCAGAGATCTCTTGTAGAGTTGCCAGCTACAGACAAGGACCCACATATGCTGACACATCTCAAACTGTTCTGGACCACACAGGAGGCAGACACAAGCCCTCAGTGCTGTTTTAGGTGTCACAGGCCTCATTTGCTGTAATGCAAGTGTATGAGTCTCCTGCACATCCTCTGTTGTATTTGCCAGCCCAAAGCAAATGCTTCAAGTATAACTTAAGATGGTGTTGGGCACCTCAGCTGAGGCACTGGATCAAGCACTTTTCATCTCCAGTACTTTAGCCAGTAAAGCCTTCTGCAGGTGCAAAGATTTTTAGTCTACTCATGTAAATATCTATTTACCAGGAATCTGAATAAGATCAGTAAATGGGCCTGGAGCTGATAAAAAATGCAATTTTCAGGTCCTACACATCTGTCTTTCTGCTTTTGGATCTCAGACCCAAACAGAGAGGTATGGATAGAGACAGAGATTCCTCCTAACTCTGTAAAATACATCATATACAGACCAGCCATAGTGTTGAGGTCTATTCTGCACCATATACATTTTGTGACTTTATTTCAGAAACTGAAATTTACACCTCACAATTAATTAAGATAGGGAAATCAAAAATTGTGGTTCCCCTGTTCTTTTCCCAGAACGCACATTTGAGCACTATTTCCAGAAATAATAACACCTTTTCTTGTTGTAAGACATTTTTCCATTTTATTATTTTAATAAAAGATAATTTCTTGGTATTGCTTTTCTGAAAAATCAGGCTATTTATGTAAATATCAGCTTATGGATTTAGCAGTCTAATTTTAAGCACTTCTTTCTGAAAATCTCAGCCAAAGGGAGATGGGCTAACATCCCATGCACTGCACTCCAGCTCTGTGGCAGTGATCCCAGTGCAATGGTCCACATGGAGCACTTATTAGCACACCACACTATATTTAGCAAAATGTGCCCACTGCTCCTAAGAGATGACTGAATAAACCTTGATAACACAGTTGGCCTGACTCCTGTGGGACTTGTAACTGCCCACTGTGCAATAGAGACCATTATAATGTTTTAATTATATAATTCCCTTTTGCACAGCGCTATGATAGATAAGACTGAGTGTGTGTCAGCCTTTCCATTATAAACTTCAGGACCCAGAGCATTAGTCATCCAGAGCAAGCACTCTTGTTGAGATGAAACAATGTAGAACCATTTTTATATTACATAAACATATATAACTCAATTATAATTAAGAACGTATTAGTAATTTAAAGGTCCTGATGGAATCACAAGCTTCTGTTTGGAGCTCTGTAGGAACAGAAGCCACTCACAGTTATTTGGACCAAACTGTCTTAACAGCTGCAATGAAGTCTAACACCACTGAATCCCCCTCTCTCTCTTTTATTCCCAAAAGCATCTCCAAATATCTATAAATCATGTTACAGTTGAGGATGATACCATATAATTTGCATAGAAAGTCTTAGAAGAATCTTAATCTGTGAGAAGGAACATTTTGGGCAGATCATGTACTTCGGATCCTGAACAACCCAGATTTCTTGGCTAAAAGGGAAAAACTTCTATGGGAAAATAAGAGAGCCATATAAAAGTATTTCTGCTGTTTCAGATATTGTTAAAACTGGACTATATCTCTTTGGGCCTGAGAAAACCTCTACAAAATGTTTAACTCAATTAGTACATTTTAAGTATTTCCATTGAATATCTTACTGATCCTTTCAAGGAAAACATTCTTCTGCTACTCCTGGTTAAATTACAGGGAACTGTGTCTCTAGGTGAGCTTCACAGGCAGCCTCAAGAGAGCTATTCCACAATATATCTCTAAGCTAAACGATACCATTTTATTAGATTGACATATCACAAGACACTCTACTTCTCTGTTATTTTACAACTTGGTTAGCAGTCAAAGGTGTAGTTCACAGAGGAGAGTGCTTACGCTGAAATATGCTTTCAAAGCAATACTGTGACCTTGTTCAGTTCATATTTAGTTTGCAACAATTCTCTTTAGGAAACCTTAACTTAGGTTACTTTAAAACTCCAAGCCTCCTGTGGTCTTTTTTATCAGTTATCAGTTATTGTAACTCCTTCCAATTATATATACCAAGTTCTGGTATACTTGAAGCTTAGATATTACCTCATCTTACATCATCATCACCTTCCAACTTATTTCCATGCCCACCAGACAGCATCCTGCCTGTTCTTGCAGACAGCAAGAGATAAGAGACAGACATTTTCATGAATGA
This sequence comes from Anthoscopus minutus, assembly GCA_013399455.1. NCBI lineage: Eukaryota > Metazoa > Chordata > Aves > Passeriformes > Paridae > Anthoscopus > Anthoscopus minutus. The sequence goes on from VWYI01045454.1 coordinate 23,487, forward strand.
AAATACTAAAGCAGGTTAATATAATAATAAAAGAATAAAATACCATGAAGGCAGAAGGAAGATGGTAAGATTGCACCTGATAAACCAGACTGAAGGGACAAAAGATCCTTATGTTTCAGAAAGTTCAGACTTGTAGATTGGAAGCTCAAAGAAAGAAACACATAAGCAAAGGACAAATTCACCTCTCTTTGGCAGTTCTCTCTAGGACTCAGCAGATTATATGCAATGGGAGTGAATGTTTTGAGATCTTAGTGAGCTGTATACAGACATGGTTTTCTCTGAGGATGTAAACTCAGAACTGCCTGACTGGGGACTCAGAGGGATAACCCCTTTCCTCAAGTACCTCCCCAGCCCCCTGAGAATGAATTAGGCTTGTCACATTTATAAACAGGAACCCCAGTCAATGCCCACTTTTGATGTGGATGCATATTTTTGAGGAAATAGGTAAAAGCATGATTTTAGCTTTAGTAGATGTGTTTTGGCAGAGGCTGTGATCAGTTAGTCTAATAGAAAATCTGTGAATAATAACAACCCTTCAAAAATACTGAGTGTCCCGGTTTTTTGAGACAGTTATCTGTCAGGGAAGGCAGAAAAAATTGTAAGCCCCCACCCTTTCCCTCCGAATTATTGTATCTCGAAAACACGGAGTTCTCAGGCAGAGATATGGGAATAGGAATAACAGTTCTTTACTAATATATACATATATATTAGGGTAAACCAACAACAATAATTACAGTATTAACAACAGAACAGAACAGGGATCCCGTCTCGGCCGAGACAGGAAAAGTGGAGAAGAGGCAGTGCCTCACAAACCCCTCAGCTGGCACTCAGTCCCGGAGCTCCTGCAGGCTCTGAGGAAAAAAACACCTCGCTGGAAATGGCAGGGATGGGCAGAGAGTCCCGGGCCGGTGGAGGAGATGGATCAGCAGCTCCACGGTGGCAGCTGGGGCTGCAGCACGTCCGGCAGGACAGGGGAGCGGAGGCCACAAACAGAGAGGAAGAAGCAGAAGCAGAAGGAACAGCCGCTCCGTCTGGATGATGGCAACAACCTCCTCTCCCAGCAGAAACAGCTCCGAGAGTGTCTGTGTTGCCCTCCCAGAAGGACCCAAAAACAAAAACCGCTCCCCTCCCCACTGCCCCCGGGGGGCTCAGCCGATCCTTTTGTCTTTTAAAGTACCGATGATGTACCAACCATCAAGGCTTTCCTCTCAGCTAAATGGGAAAAATCCCAATAGCTAAGAAACGGAAAAAAAAACATGTAACCCCCAACACTGAGGCAAAACCAACACATGTGTCATAGACTGTATGTGTTGGCCTCTGAGTTTGAAGACTTGGATATGGGCTGGACTGGATGATCTCAAAAGTCTTTTCCAGCCTAGTTAATTCTGTGATTCTGTGAATACTTAACACTCAGAAAAATTACAGTCCAGCCCAGAGATCCTCCTCAGATGGTGTTTCTGAACAAGCCATTATTTTTACAGCAGAATTGACTGAGTACTGAAAAAAATAAGTGGAAAGGCTCAGGCAAGTTAGATTAGCGAAGGTGGTGTTATTGCTAAAAGGAACTTCTTTAAAAAAATAATCACACAAGCATGCACATGAAAAGATACATTAGTTCTGCCTTACTCATCCCTTAAATACCTTATTTAGGGTCAAGTCAGGTCGATCAGATTGATTTTGCCTCTGAAAGTCTGATTCACCCTAGCAACTGTGAAGGTTAACCTCCAGCTCTGATATTTAAAAGAATTGAGAAAGAATGGGAGAGTAAGGACTGACAGCATAGTATTACAAACACCAAAAAGTAAAAATTCATCATGCTTTCTCATAGTTCAGAGCAGTGATAGCTAAGGTCAGCAACATTAGAAAAGGATTTTTACTCTGGGATCTGGAAAAAGAAAAAAAAGTACCGTGAAGATCATACACTTAGAGGTCTCTCTGAGGCTTTCTTTTTACTTCTGAGAGTTTCTGAACTTTTTCATGGTATCTTTTAGGAAGTCAGTGCTGTGTTATAGTGGTATTATTAGTACTCAAACTTTTACTGGGGAAATTTTTATGTGTCAGGCTAATTGGATCTATGCACGCATTCAACAGCCAAGAAAATGTAGCCCAGGGCACCATACTAATAGTTGATATTCTGAGCTGCCTTCCAAATGGAGAAAGTAAAACATGGTCTGTACATCTGGAGTCTCAGAAAGGATTGCAGAACCTGGAACTACAGTACTGAGGGTTTAATTTTCTGTTTCATCTGATTATTATTCAATTTCTCTTACAGTATCATGAAGAATTTTTTTTTCATTTTGACAAAACTGATCCACTTCTGAGCTGAGGGTATTAACTGCTAGAAGCCCGTGACTTCATATTAGTGACCATTTTATTCCTTTATAGTTACAACTTTTTTCACATTAGCAAGGAGTAATGGATGTTGCTTATTTTATTTTCTGACACTCACATAATACCCTTAGGGAGGCTGAAGATCTTCAGATATTTTAGCAATAAAGATACATAGCTCTCTTTTTGTATTTTCCTAGAGAGAGACAGTATAGGCAATACAAGCCCCCAGTTTACCTCACAATTTGTGATGTAGTTGAGCCTGCAATGAAATACATGTATAGACTGCATAGTAGATGGGAATTTCCCTGCTAGTGTTGTAATGCAGTCCTATAAAATGGTGCTGAGCAGCTGACCGTGGGTTTTGTTTGGTTTCCTCCTCCTCCAGCTCCTGCAGCAGCAGAGCTCCCGGAGTGCGGGCAGCCCGCGGATCGCGGACGCCTCCCTGTGAGCGCCCGGCAGCCGCGCACAGCGCAGCCCTGGCACCGCCGCCCGCGCTCCCGCCTGCTCCAGACGCGCGTTCCACGGACGCATCTCAGGGTTACTTGACCCAATCCTGCCACAACAAGTTTTTGCCACTTGATATTTATTTAAATAACATGTCAAGGCTCTGACTATACGCAGTGATTTCTCTGTATGATAAAACTTTTTCCTAGCTTGCATTTTACCCTCCCCATGCTCTCCCACCAGGGCTGCTGCCTGCACCACAGCTCACAGCCTGCTGCGGATCCTGGGACATGGGACTCTGAAACACAGCTCAGTGCCAAAAGAAGAACTGCTGCACATTCTGCTTTGGTTGTACACACAAACATGTATTTACCGCCTAGCTCATCACAGGATTTTTATAAGCTGGACTATTTGAACAATTAGTCCTTTCAAAATTCTTCATAACCCCTGTGGGAAGGAAAATAAGTGGGCTTTTTCAGCATGTTGATATTTCCTTATGCTGCCTTCCAGATGCCCATCACTTGGTCCATATCTTGAGGGTAACGCTGGCATGTGATGAGAACAGAAGCCTTACCAGCATTGCACAGAGCAGACTAATTCCTTCAGACTATGTGTAGTATATAGTTCAGCGTGCCATGAAGTTTCTCTTCTTTGTAGGCTTCAATGTTCATCCCCATTTCCCAAGCCTTTTTCCAACATATCTGTCTAGGTATTTCTCATTATTTTAGTCAGGCAGTTGGCTAAAGCCACCTGTGCAGAGAAGCTACCATTGACAGGTATTCTCCCATTTACCTTTTTTGTAAGATTTTTTATTCTACTACAGAGTCCTGAGTACACCTGTCCTTCTCTTCCAGTTTGCCTCAAGTTTAACAAGCATACTTTGTTTCTCCAGGACAGCAACAAAAAATTAAAAATGAACTTAATCCACAATAGGGTTAAAATAGCACTGTAGTGGGAGGCTAGATTGTTGAGCTTGTTTTCACATTTTGAAAATTCCTCTGTTTCCTTGAGAAGAGAAACAAAAGGATTTGAGGAAATTGTTTGCGTTTTTTTAGAAGCCTTATTTGTTACAGTCAATACCAGACTTTGGGCATAACCCATAAGTAGCAACTTGACAGGAAAGTTAAAAAGACACAAATTCTGTTAAGAACATAAAACTGATCTAGGGATGCATAGCTACAGTGTGTTTCCATTTTATTTTTTCCAAATAATTGCAACAATCAAGCTAGTAAGAGCCATCACAGTAAGCATAATCACAAGTGATGCTTATGCCCTGCTGTGTTGTCCCTCCAGCAGACTGGGGCGAAGTCCCCATGAGGCCTAGGGCTAGTGAATGTGAGGCTGCTCCTGTCTGTAGACTCATCCACTCAGTCTTCCTGGTCGGGTGGCCACTAACAGACCCCTCACCATGTCACCTGTCCCTGCCCTCCCTTTAATCCTGACCCATAAGCTCCCCATCAACCCTTCATCCATCCCCAGGCAGAGTTCCAGGCACCCTGGCTGGTCACTGACACAGAGGGTGGCACCTCATCTTCCCTGCCAGTCCTTCCATCCCAGCACTCCATTTGTAGGAGCCACCATCCCATCGCTTCTCTGTGATGGCACTGAGATCACAGCTCTGCACATATGAGCACATCTCTAACTCCTCCTGTTCGTTCCCTATGCTGCGTGCATTCCCACAGAGGCACTGTTGTGTCCCTGATGAGACAAGACTTCCTTGCTGGAGTGTCTGTGAGTCCTTTGTGCTGCTCTGCAGATGCTCCTGCTGACCTGTGAACCCTTTCCTGACTCTGGGCAGCTTTGGCTGGCACTGGCATCAAACTGAGATGAGGAGTGGGATAGACTGAGGCTCTCTTCTGCTGGCAGCCTTAATTTAAAGCCCTCTTCACGTAGCTTGGCAACCCTACGACCAAGAATGTTTACACACATAAACAGATGATACAGTCCAGACACCCACTACACCACATAAAAACTGCTTTATTGATTGCAGTTTACATGTTACAATTAACTTATGATTCCAATCATTAAGCCGGCCGCTTATAATAAGCTGCCACCACAGTCACATAGGAACTGGACAAAGAGATGTTAGTTGCTGAAACATCCTCAAATGGAATCAGTTTGGCTTCTTGGGCATTGAAGAGACAAGCAGATAATACAGAACATACAATGTTCCTGGATTAAGAGACAGAAAAGATATTTTCAGATTAGCACACACAGAATTCCTTTCAAGTCAACTTTCCAGTTTGTTCCAGAAGAAATACTGACAATAAGCAGCTGCTATTCAGCCAAAATACATTTCCACAGCCACATCTCAATTCTTTTTTGAGATTCATATTCTAGGAAAAAAAACAAACAAACAAATACATCTCCACAGGCTGCACAAAAATAAAGAAAAAGTGGGGAGAGGCATGACTGTGGAACCTACATTCTTAACTGAAAGTCTGTTCGATCAACATATTTAAGTTAGAGCCTCTTGCAAAATTAGGTAACAAGCAACATAAAGGTTAAATATACACAGTATTATGAACCTTGGTTATAATTCTGCTAGTTTTCATGGCACATGAGAACTCGGTACTGAGTGTCACCTATCACTAAGAAGAGTCAGGCAAGTGCAAAAACTGGTTCATTGTATGTGCTATAATTACGTTTTACTCCTTTGCAGAACAGATGAAGTAGTTCTGTTTAGCACAATACATGAAACCTGAAGGAGTATCCCAGACCAGTACTAAGTCTGGGAAAAATCCATATGAGAATCTAAACCTGGAAAAAGCACAAATGAATACACAGTATGTCCAAATGTGTTCTTTTCTTCTCTACATAAACTTCAAATGTTATAAAGAACAGACTGAAAACACTGCAATTATTTTACAGAGAAAATGTCGTCCATGTTGGAGATTTTAGCAAAGAAAAAATATTTTAATATTAGTGTATTGGAAATTGTACCAAAGCATAAATATTTCGGTATTAGCCTTACCAAACACCGAAAGACCCGCAGTGGTTGTATACAGCATGGAATCTTTTGCCCCACCTTTAAGATGCACTGGGAGGCCATTATCTTCCTAATGGAAACAAGTGACAAAAATAAACCATTTATATGCAGTTCTTACAATATTGTGTTAATATAACTACAATTATCCAGCAGAAGAATTACTACTCCACATTATCTTTCTGAGTCCCAAAAGACACTGGACCTTATTTAGATCCCACTCTGTTTTGAAAGCTTTCACTCTGGTATCAGGTGATGACTCACTTAGGGGAGTATAATAAATCATGTGCACAGTTTGTAAATAAAGCGGTGACTGGCAGATGCCTGAACACTTCTGACACCAGCCAGACCCCTCGGGCGTATGGGATGTGATTATCATCCCCAGAAACCTCCCATCTCCAGTATAGCAAATCCCTGCGACAGGGAGCAAAAGAGGGAGGAACCTGTATTGTCATCTGGTGGCATACAGGAAATTGGTTTGCTCCACCCATAGTAAAACTCCTAAGCACCAGATCCACATGATCTTTACACCTGTTAGTAAGATCACCCTGCTCTGGACTTCAAGCAGCCTCCAGCACTGGTGACCTGCAACATACCCCAGTTTAATTTGCTGTCTCACAAGAAAGTAACGAAAGGAGGAAGAGATATGCCTAGAGATCTCTGCCAGCAGAAACTGAACCTCTGACCCCTTCCCATCACCAACATCACCCTCCCATTTCCTTCCCCTTGGCTCACAATGAACACTGTGCTCGTTAGCCAAGTGTCTCAATAAGACTGGCTTTCTCTTCCAGGGGAAAGCAAAGCAGTAAGACACTATATACAAGTGGGGCTTCTAATACACTTGGTCTCTCATGGAACTGAAGCTCAGATTATCCTCAGTATGAAGCTACAGCTCCAGGCTGTGGCTCACAGCTGGGATTACTCTCTTGAGTGTTCTCTGCTTTTATGACTTCACTCAGTGGCCCTATCAATCAGGAACAGAATAATTCAGAAACTATTTTTAAAGATTCAATAGTTTTCAAGGAATTAATCCAATCACTTAAGACCTTTACAGTTTCCGTAACTGAGAAATATGGTAATATCACATCTGCACTAGAAATTATGGAGCTCATCTATGAGCTGTAGAAAGAGATGTAGGACCTCAGTTTTACCTCTTCACTGTATTTGTGCCTTCTACCACGTTTTCTCTATTTTTTCTTTGGACATACTCCCCCATATCAATTAATTTCAGAGTACTTTATCTTTGTACTATGCCTAATACTTATGAGGAACTTGGGTACAAATAATTTCATGGGGTGAAAAAAAAACCTAGAGTATGCAAGTCAGGTATGGATGTAACTCAACCTCTGCAGTAAATAACTAATTGCAAATGCTCTAGTCATATATCTGATTTTGAGAGCCCTCTCCAGATGTAAAAGGGAGCCTGACCAGTTCTTTAGAAAAAAACATGCAGTTATGATCTACTAAAACCTTGTTAATCTACTAACGTTATTCAACTCACTCATTACCTGAAAAAGCTTCTGATTCTCAGAAACTCTATTTACATATTGCCTGCGTGAAGCAGTGCTTATGGTTCTCTGGGAAATCTGGCGAAGAGCCTGAAATAAAAGATAAGCAGTGTTTTAATAACAGGGACATTTATTTTACAGCTCTGTCCACACTAGGTAGAGATTTCTTCTTTGAAAAGAAAGATATAAGTGAGACAGCAAAAAAAGAAAGGCTTTTAAAAACAAACACACAAAACTTCACCAAAATATTCTAGTTCTGAATTCAGTAAATTTTTCAGAAAACTATATAAAGTTTTCAACTAGCTACCCGAAAAGGAAAAACTCGGGAAAATTACTTTCAGTAAGATACAGCGGATTTAAGGATCTGCAGGATAACCTTCAGGTTCCCTTTCAGAGGAAATCTCATCCTCTGCCCCTTAGACTGCAGTTTTAGGCACCATTTTTTGTGTCTGATTACAAAAAGGGACAATAATATTTTTGACAAATGTGTTTTTGAGGACAACGAATTCCTGTCACTGCTGCAGTTCACCTAGGAGCCACGAGAGCAGGAGACATCTTAACACCACTAAGGAGGCAAACACACAACCTAAATCACCTTGCAGTGTCCTGAGCTGAAATCTGTTTCCACAGACTGATCATACAGGGCAGCCTACCAGAATCAATGACCTATATACAATTCTTCAATCAGTCTTCGCTAAAATGTCAAGGCTCAAAGCGCGGTAGCTGAGCTGGCCGCGGCCTCTGCCTCCTTCAAGCAACACTGACAACACATTTTTCCCACTCAATTACCACCGCTAAAAACGCAGCCACGGGGCAAGCAAACATACAGGTGATGTTGGTTGCAAGGAACAGGACAAGGCATCTCCTCTCCTTACTCACCCCAAAAAAACACGCTATGAAATATATCTCCTTAGAGACAAGCCAAGCGCACCCGAGCCCCCCCGACTCAGCCTTATCCTCTCAAGTCCCTGAAGCTCAGCACTAAGCGGAGCAAGCGGGCCGTCTAAGACCTTGCCCCGACCTCCGCAGGTCGCTCCGCAGCGCCCGGCAGAGACAGCGGGCACCAGGGCCGAGTTCCACAGCCGGGCGGGCACCCTGAGCGAGCCCACACACCGCCGGCGGCAGCGGGCCGCTCTCCCCGGGCCTCACCTGCACGTTCCGCCACATCGCGCCTGTTGGTCCTGTCACCTCCCGCCGGCAACAAGGGCAGCGGAAGGGGAAGCGGCTCCCCCGCCCACGACGGACGCACCACCGAGGGAGCGGCCCGGAGCGCCGCCGCAGAGCCCACAGCGCCCCCCGCCAGTCCGCCCGGAACGGGGCCGGGAGCCGCACCGAGAGCCCAGCCCCGGGAGGAGGAGCGGTGAGGTCTCGGGACGCGCAGGGTCGCCGCTGCTGCTGAAGGACGCCCGGGAGTGTTTGTTTCCCACTCCGTACAGCCCCGGCGGGGAACTTGCTGCCGCGGGATTCTGCGGTTGCCGGCCGCCTCCCTGCGTCTGCAGAGGGCGCTTTGGAAAGTCCATGAAACGTCCCCCCGACCTCCTGCATACAGAATTTTAAATATCTTTCGTTAAAAAGTTTAGTTAATCTGCACAGGGCAGGATGCGTGCCCTGGCAGAGCAGCACCCCGGGCTGCTCGTATGGACTCGCTGGACATCATCCTTCAGGCAAGGACGCCAAGCGAGCCTGGGTCCGACTCGGTGAGGGGTCTGGGACCCAGATGTGGCGTCCTTTGCTGAGGCACTACTCTCAGAAAATTCCAAACTACCCCGTGTATTACCTACCCACTGCCTCAAGCTGCGTTAGTAGCGGGGATACAGAGTACTCTGCATGTGGAAAAAACCCCCCAACTTCAGCTTCGTGTTGCACGATTAGAGAGTGGTGCCAGAATTATTTGAAATACAAACTTGCTTGATTCTCAAAGAAGCGTCATTTGCCCTTCAAGAAATTACTCTGAGAAGCCTGTGTTTTTCTGCATTGCAGATCTAGCCCTGTAATTGCATCCTCTCATGCTTCAGCCTTATGCTGAAATACAGCGCTGTCAGGAATGCTCTTTCCATGCTGGCTTTGCTGCAGTTGAAGTGCACTTAGTTTTTGGCCTAGCAATAAACTTCTGCACTGGTGCCAAACCTCATAATGAACATGTGTCAAACACGACAAATTAGTGCTCAATTCAGTATGAAAACAAGGATCGTATGTCGAAGCACTACACTTCTCAATCTGAAAAACTGTCCCAGAAAGAAACTAAAAATGCAATGGTGAAGAAGAATTTACAGGTATAGCCTTAGCTGTGCAAAATATTAAAAATAGCACTTAGAAAGCACAGTCATGGACAAATAGGTATTTTAACAAAGGAGGAAATTGGATGCATTATTTAACAAACGATTTTCAAGCATTCAAGCAGAGCTATCACAGAATACCACTTAAAAATACATTACTACCACTGCAAGACAGATTTTCATTCATTCCTTTTGCAATCTAATGAGTGTATATAGTATTTTATTCTGATTTTCATACACTCAGCTGTATTGAGATACTAGTGAAAGGATTATATTTCACAGGGAAATTATTATTCCTAATTTCTGCTGGGTGGTCTAATTTCTGGTATGTCTGAATCTAAACTTCAGGGATATTTTCTGTAAAAATACACTTTACAACAGGAAGTTCATACTTAAGGATTGGTATGTGAGCTACCTACCGATCAAAGTTACGTGAGGACTCAGAGCAAGCACAGCTGGTCTCTTCAGTGTTGACTAATTCGTGAAGAAATGAAAACTTGAGGGAATGAGAAATGGCAACTTGCTGCTTTAGGACAAAGATATTTCATTAGAAACAAACACATTGGTTCTTCCTAACTGAACAGAGCAACTCTTGCATGTATAGTATTGTATAATAAAATTGTTTATCAAAACTCATTGTTGAACAGCTCTGTTTAAGCCAGAAAGAAAACGGGGCTGTTAATCTAGCTGTTTATAAGCATTCATCACAAAAGTGTTCTACATCTTCGACCAATAATACAAGGGTCCATAAATCTAAAATATATTTTATTTCCATAGGTACACACATCTTGCTAAAGAGATGACACATGAAATTAGGCCGCAGTAGGCAACTCTAGAGATGATCGTATTGTCCTTTCTTCTAAGAATATCAGTCCAGTCCTCTCAATTTTCATAACAGAACTAATGAGGTTATTAATTACACTCTTTCACCTCTAACACTAAGCATCTCTAGCCATTTTATTTTGCGAAATTTGGGCACAGTCCTCAGGTAAAAATTCTATTAAATTTGCACATAACTCTAGTATTCTATTTGCTCAGATTATTTTACATGATCTTTATGCAGGGTCCAGTAAGAAAGATCCCCACATACTTCAGTTTTCTTTAAAAAGCTGAGCTTCCTTAATGATTGACTTACGCTTTTATTCCTCTTTATTTTATCCATATCACAAAATGAGAGAGAATCTACCAAGTTAAAGACTTTGTAGCAGCAGTTGATATAATTCAGGTGGACAGTACCACTTTACTTTCAAACACAAGCTAAGGATTTTCAGAATGGGAGGCTTATGGGGAGGTAATTTCTTACTTGAGAGAGACTTGGGTCATGTAAGGACTTGCTAATTCTTATCAGGCCATTTTGTAATGGTCTTCAGTCTTAATTGAAACTGGCAAATAGGATTAGATTTCACATGTAGGCACAGAAGGCAATATGGTGATTGAACTTTTGTGAGATAAAGGGAGGGAATTTTTACATGAAAATACTCCTGGTGCTCTGCGGGCAAATTTACTACTACTGCTACTAAACTAACAAACAAAATACCCAAACCTTTCACAATTGAGCTTTCTGAAAATAAACCTCAGAGTCTATTTTTACACTGCCAGAAGCAGTCTCTTCTGTAAACTGGCCACATCGCTAAGAAGAAAGCAAGAAAAAAATTTACTTAGATTTTGTTTCTTCTTCTCCTTTGAAAGAGCATTTTGGGCAGGTTGTTCAATACAGACGTGGAATATTTTGGGGTATTGGAGAGGCTTTGAGTTATTGAATTTAATAAATAAATAAATAAATAAATAAAAACAATTTATGAAATACCAAGGGCAGATGACATTTTCAGGAAAGATCCAAAACAACTGTCTTGTCACAGGAACTCTGAAGATCGGATTACTCTGTGTTTATGCAATGTTGTCTTCAGCAGTTGCATTCCAGTAACTTCTTTTTTTAAGTTACTGTAGGTACCTGATTTAGACTTAAGTCACCTTTTTCCCCTAAACACTCTCTTCAACTCTAACTGTTCTTTTACCACTGCAAGGCATGTGAGAGAAGGGTGCAGTTAATAACATTTCCTGTGAATCCAATCCAACCAGCCATGTTCACTGCACTATTTGCAGATGTTTCTTGAACTACACTGTCATGGCTTTTCCTCCCTCAGAGATTTCTATTAAAAAAAGACAAGACTTGCATTGTTCAAGGTTTGATATTCATAATTAATCCTTAAAAGATTCCAAAGATCCTCCAAGGATCTCCATGTGAGGAGTTTAAAAATTTGACCAATATTTTAAACTCTTACAAGCATTTTAAGCTCCAAGGGCACACTGTTGCATGTATTTACTCCTAAAGGCTCTCAGAGAACCCACTTAATTGCAAAAAAAAAAACCAGATAGCAATTCTCACCCTGGTGAACTTCACTGAAATTGAAGATACATTGGCAGCTGTAGTCAGTAAAGAAAAAAAAAAAAAAAGCATTGAAAAACATTACAAGGTGAAGACAGAAAAATAGTTCCTTTTAATTTTAAGCACAGCCCAAAAAGCAGCCTTTCCCACTTGGAAAAAAATAGGAATTATGAACGAAGCAGAATATATATGCATTTCAAGTGACAAACACAAAGTTTAAAAATCAAAATATTTTAATAACCAGTAATTGTGAGACATCCCCTTGCTCATTTCCTCTATCTTGCACTAGCAGCTACTCTACAGCTGACAGCCAGTTTAACACATTCTGCAAGTTTTCGAGGGTAATTACCCTCATTCTGTAATTCCAGCAACATAAATACAACACTGTAAATAAAATCTTAAAATATACTATTTGAAAGCCATGTTCTGCCAGGCTTATTATTTATTATGCAAATAAATTATTATATGGAGTTACAGAGAGCTAGCACACTGCAAATGCTGCCTCATTCCACAGTTTATCCAGACTTACACATTTAAACTCTTAGGCTACACAAGTAATTAAGTAAAACCAGTCATGTGATTATGTGATAAATTAATAGTTTTGTTTAAAGTTGCCTGTAGATTAAGCTGTTGGACCATGCATTTTTGTAATAAATATGCAATCCCAGAAATTTAACTCATTTAAAACTGCATTTCCACTTAATGATGTCTCTTCATCCAGATAAAAATAAATGCATGTTCAAGAACAAAATCAAATCTCTTACTAAATGGTTTGCAGAATTTATTAGGACTCTTTTAATATACTCCATACTTTATCAAGCTAGTTGCATATAAAGTGATCTCCACCATATACATTACAGTTTCTGTGCATCATCTAAAATAAATGTCACCAAAAAGTATTATTTTACAGGTTGCAGTTAACTTTTAATTAACCTAAAGGTGAATCCTTCTGTAATTTAAGACTCTAACCTGCACATTGCATCTATCTGCAATATTTAAATTATGTTTCACAGCAAGCTAAACCTGCATTTCAGGGAAAAATGTCACTGCCATCTCAACTTCTGAACTTCTGTAGTTTACTTACTTAACACCGCAAAAAATTAATGTGGTGTTCACTCCAAATAAGGACAAAGTATACAATTTCCTTAAAACAAAGCCTGCTCAGAATACATATGCTTTAAAAAAATTAGAAAACTCCTCCAGTAAAAGGAATTCACCCCCATGTACTAATGGAAAAAAACCTTTTAAGTCCTTCTTGATAAATGCTTGGTGCTGCTCATACAGAGCAAAACTATCAAAAAGTGAACTAGCATTGGATATGACTTCGAGCAAAGAAAATTAGAAAAAGATCATACCTGCAACAAGTATGTCCCAATTTAGAACAATCTAATTAACAAATAGTTTTTCTGGTATTTTCATAGGATGCTCATTTACTGGCCAGGCACATATATTGTAAATACACAAAGAATCCAGAGTGCTACAGTTTACAGAGCACTTAAAGGATTTCATATAACAGAGGTGGGTAGGACACCGGAAAAATATTTAACATCTTGTATAAATATATTAAAATCTCAGCAAGAAATGTAGGAGCCCATGCACACAAGACAGCAAATCAAAGAAAACATTTAAGACTTGACTTCTTCCAACAGCACTGACACCTGAATTCTGGAAAGTCAACAATTTACAGTATCTTATAACCATCTTTCTCCACACAATCTAAATGGACTGAATCATACTGACATTACATAGCACGTGAACAAGCAGCAGATGCATCAAGGGAACAGGAGCTATATGCATCAAGTGGCCTACCCAGTTAGAGGCAAATATCAGAAATATTGTTTCTGACATAGGCAGAGATACAATCAATAGAGCTAATTGTATACCTGTCATTTTCAAGAGTTAACCCACGGTACGGGAAAGGGGAACTTTAGGTAAAAATTATGCACCCAGTCTCAGAAATGACAGAAGCAGAGATTTATCTTTCAAAAACTGGGTCCATTCTGGACTGGCCTTGATGCACATGCAGTACATTTATTTTCAGAATGCAAGATTAATTGGGAATGTCTGCACTAGTGTTTCGATTGCCATATTTGTGATGAATGAACAGCAACACCACTCCTAAGAAGAAGCATATGGACCCAACAGTGATGTAAGCAATTCCCAGGAAGGGATTTTTGCCTCCCATCCACGAAATGGTGCTTAGGATCATCCTTTTTCGTCCATCAAAACTGTGTACAGGATAATCTGAAAAACATTTAGGAAAACAAGACGCAAGTTTCCAAACACAGCTTGAAGTAGGCACATGAAAACTTTGGGTTCCAAATTTGGGTTCCACTTAGGTTCCAAATACTAACTGCTCCCTTTGGAACTGGAATTGCAAACATGAAACATTCAGTTGTTCTTTTTCTAGGCATTGTCAGCTACTTCAAAAAAAGAGCCATGTTAGGAGACACTGACCCTGAAGAAGAGTAAAATGCATGATTTTGTAGGTTTATGAAACCTTCAATAAAGTAATGGAAATATAAATTTCAGTTCTTGTGTCTATTTTACTATAAAATTTTTCTTTATGTTCATTCTGTTTTACGTGCACTAACCCCCACAGTTTTACAGCAAAGGGAAACACTGCAGTAGCTATATAAAAAGTACCATTATATGCTTTTGAATTTTAAGAATTCAGTAACTATGACAACCCTCCTTCCCTAGTCTCCTGTACTTCTACCTAATATTTACTCTCCTCAAATAAGAATGACTCTGAAGGTCACAAAAATGACAGAGCTGTAGATCAGGTGAAGATCTGTCAATCTGCCTTCATTACATAATGAAATAATCATTTCACCTTGAAGTTACAGTTCGTAAATTCCTCGGCTACCAGCTACCCATTCTTTACTTTTTCCCTATGCTTTTCTCAATTCCTTTGCAGCGCTCAACCAATCAGGTTTCCCTGTCTCTATGACGATATTAATGCTATAAAACTAGCAGAATGAAAGATGGTAACAATCTATCTAGGTCTCAATGCCAGTTTTCAATCACAGCTCAATACCATCTTTTTTAGAGATGGTAAGAAGAAAGGCCAACTATCAGTTCAATCTGATAGTTTGCAAATACATGCTTGTGTAATCCAGCTAAGGCCTGCTTTCAAAGGATACTGTATGCAATATCCAAAGAATATTTTCCAGCCTGTAAGGTAGGCTGAAAGTTATTCTTCCTTTCGATGAGACGATAGAGCTTGCGAAACGTTGGCAGAGCAGCTGTGCGCATCCACACGATGAAGTCCTCATTGATAAAGCCGTTGTTGTCAGGCTCTGAGTCCAGCATATACACTGGCTTGGGCCAGTTCACAGGTTTTGTTGTGCCTAGGATTGAACAAAAATAATAAAGTTATTTCAAATACAGGACTGAGCAACACACTGGCTCACCAAAATCCATTCTAATATCACAAAAGAACACATTAACTTCTAAGCAGTATGAACAGACACGCTGGCTCACTACTATTGCAACACACTGGGCTATTTAAGAACTTTTTATTTTGCAGTTTAAATAGTTTGAATTCTATAAATAAATAACATAATTTATAACAGCACTGTTCATTTGTTTAAACAATTCATGTAGGTAGGAAGTCACGTCTCAAAGCACTGCTTGGCAGGTAATTCTCCGTTATGATGATAGGTCCTTTGCTCACATCGTATAATCTAAGAACCATTTCCTGAACCACGAGCAAGTAATATTGTAAACATCATTTCAGATTACACTTTTGCTAATTCCACATTGTATTAGGGTAAAGTATCTAATTTTTCAAGGGTAGCCATCACACTGTAATTTGGCTATGACTAAGTAAGAAACCCACATCAGATTATGCCTGAAGTTATTATACACCTTGCATAAACATACATGCTCTTACAGCCCTAAAGACTTTTAAGACATAGTAGCCAAAGGAAACTTATTTGCCAGACTGTATAGAACCTAAAAAATGAAATGCATCAGTCATGTCTAATAACAGAAAAAAAAACAAACAGTTTTTTTAGATAACAGCACAACCTATCCATAGAAACATTTAAATGAAAACTTTTCTATATGAAGTTTCATTTTACAACTGCAGGATTTCTTTTAAAGTTAAATCCAAACATGACATAACTTGTACTGGTCTTGACTGGAATAGAATTAAATTTCTTTACAGTGCCTGGTACGGGACAATGTTTTGGATTTGTGCTGGACACAGTGTTGATAAAGTGATGTTTCTGTTACTGCTAAGCAGTATTTGCCAGCATCAAGGCCTCTTCTGCTCCTCACCTCACTCCACCTGTGAGGAGACTAGGGGTCCAGGAGAGATTGGAAGGGGACATATTTACTTAGCACATTCAGTAAAATGTCAGTGAGGCAAAACTCTGAAATCAAAAGGTGTCTGAAATCAAAAGGTGTTTGAAGCATTTTGCCATTCTTAAATTTCAACTTTCTTTTTTTTACCTTGGAACAGCGCAGTTAAGTTGTTTCCATCTCCTGTAGGATTCCTGAACTTTACATTTTTATCTGTCCACCATGCAATGCCTTTTTTGATTAAAGTAATCGGAGTCCTTGTGTCATTATCAATGCGGTATAACTCCAGTGTATCTAAAGATAAAATCAAATTAGAAGACCAGCTGCAGAAACTTTCATTAGACAGATGTTCTTGGTAAGCACTGAAATAATTACCTCTGGGAGAAAACAAAACAAAAAAAACCAGTCAAGGCATTTACTATCTGCCTGACACAATCACAAGCTGTTATGTAAGAATCAGTGTATATGAGATAGCAGATTTTATCCATATAGGGTATCTATGTTGCTACATCATAGCAGTAGCAGATTCTTACAACAGGTATTTCCATCCTTTGTATGCTATGAGACTAAATTAATTCTCCTAGCAATTTTGAAACAAGTGCAAGCAGTACAAGACATTTATTTTATTCTGAACAATGAAAATGTGTCAATTCAAAACAAAAAAAGCCCACGGTATCTTTATTCAGAATAATGTGCAACACAACAGAAAACATACACTAGATCACAGACCCATATAAATGATAACTTAGAATTGTTACCATACCATTAAACATACTGTTGGCAATAGCTCCACAAGGAGCAATGGGTTTGTCCTCATTTGTGCGGTAAGGCTCACATTCCTTACTTGGATTCTGATAGTCAGAAAGAAAAAAGGCAAATGAGTCTGTGCTAGTTTATACAACTAACCTGGTTTTTACTACATGATCAACATGAAATTTTATATTACTTTATAGTTATTTTCAGTAACAAATTCACAAAATACCAATTCCTTATGGTTGCCTTCTGTTATGCAAAAATCCGAGTATCTCTTTATCAATTAACTAAATACTCTGTGGCGATTTATGCAATAGTCAGAAATTAGTTGCTTATTCACATCCAAGCATGAATACCTACAAGTAGTGAACTGTTGTCTCCATTTAGCTGGCTGTCATCTCGAGATTTCACGTAACGTCGGTGGTTTTGATAGAAGTTGGAAAGTCCATAATACATGAATACATTGCTCTGTGAAGCAAGATGGGGAGAGATTTTCATTCACACAAACCTGCAATTTTAAGGCCTTAAACTCTATGTTTACAGCAACATTCATAAAGTAAGAACCTCAATCTTTTCACTGAGTACATAAAAATAACAAGGCTGAAGTCAAACAATATAAAGGTGCCACTAGCTATCAGAATGATATTCACCAGCACTAATCCCAATATCTGTCTTGTCCAATGTAGAACCCCCTAAGAGTCATTTGCCTCAAATCTGCCAGAAAGCATTATCTGGTATTTCCAATTTCTGTTCAACTAAGATTTTGTAAATCATGCAGGAATAGTTGATCTATTCTCCATCTATGTGACAGTGGTAACTCTGAATGTGTAAAACACAAGTATTCCATTTAATGTTGCACATTTCCAGATAAAAAGAGGCTTTAAGAAACACCTCCTCCCTGCTTATGAAAAAGGAGACAAAAATCAGATCCCAGTTCAAAGAAAAACTAAAAATAATCCTCTAAAATAGAAAAAAAAATACTTAAGGGATAAAACTTTAATTTTCAATATGAAATAGATCATACCCTTCTGACTCAATCCTGCATAAAGGGCAGCATACCTCAAATGAATGTTCCAGTGTGAAATTGATGGTGCATGTACAAGGGGGTGTGCTGTCCCAGGACACATTTAAGCATTTGTTGCAGGGACTAGAAGGTTCTGTTCCCGTGTAGTCAATCTGTAGCAGGAAAAACAGTCATTAGCTTACAATGGAAGAGTTAAGAAAAATTACTATTAAGCCAAAGAAATATTGTGGCATTTATTTTGAAATCATAACACCAAGACCACATTCAGGCCTATCTGACAATCTCAAGAAGCCTTAACCATTCTGTAATTCTGTAAACCAGTTTTTGATTCTGACTATATGCTTGATTTCAGATGCAAACAAATTTAACACTGAGGTGAAATTATTCCTCTATTTGGTTGGAGCAAAACCAACAAGCCCCACCACAGCCTCAACCCCATCCCAAACCAACCAACCAACCAACAAAACACACCAAAACAAAACCAGCGGACACTCCAGACATGATGTTTCCAAACACACACATTATGACAAGCAGATCTCAGCTTTCACATGCTTTTTTCTAAAAGTCTAGTTATTAAAAAAAGAAATTTACATTAGAAAACTTGCTTTGGCCATTTTTAGCCACCTAACTAGAAGATTAAAAAAAAATAATTAAAAATCACTTAATGCCCATTATTGTCCTAAAACAGGAAAGATTAATACACCAATACTGTTTTGTCAGGAATGGTAAAATAACCAGTAGATGGACAAGAAAGATGATCTCAGTCCAAGCCAACTCAAGTGGCTTGACCACTTTAGCTCTTTCTCACATGTAGCTGCAGCAAGTGCATCAGAAGAAAGCTTCAATCTGCCTATGAAAGATGTATTTCCACACTTATGAATTACCTATTTTAGAATTTAGACTCAGACTGGTGAAATATATACCGTATGCTTATTGCAAAAGAAGTGTTTAGCAGTAGTAGTATTTACAGTACAACATCTATATAGGTATATGAAAGGCTGCTACAAGTGATTTGTTCTGATTTATATTTGTAGTGAAAGGCATAACCAAGAATTAGTGATTTCCGATCAGTCTTAATACCCGTATAAAGGCTAGCTAAAATAAACACACAAGGTGTTCAGGAAAGAACTGAAGCCTATTTTCCTCTGCATCTTCCTCAGGGTGCCTCTTCCTGAGATTTCTGAAGTATCTATTAAGTTGCAACCAGTTCCCTCAGCAAGCACTTTTACTGATTGGAATTTGCTCTGCTGCCAGATTTCTGACAGACAAAATCTACAAGCTAATGAGCCTAGCTGAACCTAGACAGCATCAGAAGCTATTAGCTGGCAGAGAGAGGGAGATTGAGAGAGGATCACAATCTTATTCCTCAGCTGAACAAGATACTAAGTTTATGCTAATGTAGAAATAGCACTGCTGCAGCAGCCATCTCTGTTTAGCTACAGCAGACTCCACTGCTGCTCTCAATGAATAATGCAGATAATTTGTTGATGGCTAACTCAGGGGTGGGTGTGTTCTGCTAAAGTAAGCTGAAGCAAGCATTTCTTTTAGAAAGAATTTACCAATGTGAGAAGTTTTAGATCAAGAGCACATGCTAAAGACGAAGGTTGCAAAAGACCTAAAAACTTCACTTTCAGAAACATAATTGACTAAATTCTGTGGAGCATGAAATTGATGTACATTGAAGCAGGACGACACTCTGATGCACTGCTATCAGCATGCTATCAAAGAGCTTTCCTGTACAGTAACTGCCAACACAAGTGGTTTTTTTCTGCATCAACATTTACAGATTTCATTCAAGAGAGAGCTTATTTAAAAGGATGAAGGCATCCATCTTCAACTCTTGACAAAGTAACACTTGGACTGTGAGAGCTAAGGACTTACTATGGAGCCCACGGCAAGAACCTGCCTGACCCCACTGTTCGTCCTCTGGTATCAGACAACATCTGACAACCTGACACAGTGAGCCCTTCCAAAAAACTCCCTATTTAAGGACATTGGGTATATCCAAGTTATTCCACACCAACAGCCTTTCAGGCTATTGATGTCTGTCAGCTGACATACACCTAAAGAAATAACACAGCTACTGCATACACATATTCTCCAAACTATTTGTGATTTTGCAGACTTCATACTTTGTCACACATTTATCCTACTCTGCTTCACCATTTCTTGTATAAAAGGCAATCCATAAATCTGGTCCTCTGCTGTTCCTCTTTGTAGATTTTATTAATTTTTGTATCATTTCTGACACAGGACTATAGGAACTGCACACAAGGATGAAGAGATAGGCAACAGTAATGTACTTCCAGTTCTCCTTTCCTAGTCACACCTTAAGTCAACCTGGCCTTTTATCTACCATTATGCATTCCACAGCAGCAGTCACAGCACAAAGATCTCTTCCATACACATTTAATACTGTGTAATTACTCACATTTTATCACATATTCATATGCTCTGTCAATGCTTCTTATTCATTCTGTATACATTAAAAAAAACAAACCTCAAGGAAAGGACTCTCTCACTCTTTAGTAACAGACAAGAGGACACTTACACAGCTGATTGATTTTCCAACCAAATGAACTATTTTCACAACAGACCCAAGATAAATGACGGATTATACCCTTTTGAAACACTGAAAAAATTCTAGAGAAAACACAACAAAACCCCAGTAATTCTAATACACTTAAGCTATTGGAAATCTTCCACATTTGAATTCAAGACATCTTATAAAGAAAATCAATGGAAGAGGTACATTTTGCTGCTCAGTTCTTTCATCTGCAGAACAGCACAGTCCACAGAGATACTAATGGCTACCATACCTTCTTTAAGGAAAGAGTGACTTGAACTCAAATTTGTATTCAGGGCCACAAATCATACATCCTATTCAATTCAAATACACTAAGTTTACAGGCACATACAGACACATTTAAGAGGTATGCTATTGCCTAGGAGGCAGATGTAAATAACCACCTGTGCTTCTTCCCCCAATTACATTTCTAAAAAAGCTTAGTCACTGTATGTAGTTTCTGGATGTCTTGTCTCCCACAATTAAACTTACAGCTGTTTGTGAATAACTTTTGGAGGTTATAACAAAAGCCAGCATTCTAGGCAGGGGATATATGTCATCTAAGCATATATGTGATTCTAGTGTCTTAAACTGCACCCCTAAGTGGTGTTTAGAGCCCTGACCCTGATCTCAATTGGTAAAATGCTTTATATATGTTTCGCAGCAGCAACTATAAAGCCTTTCTTTGATATTAACTTGCCTTTTTTTTGAAATTCAGCTACCTTTAGGATGATAATCTCACTTGCAGAATGTCACTGGATAAGCACTTCATAAAACATGTATGAGGATCAGGCAACAGAATACAAGTTTCTCCCTTCTGACTTACCACAGACTCCAAAGTCCCTCCTGTCCTCACAAAAGCCTAATAACTGGACTTTTGAGAATTTCAAAAGGTGAAAGAGTAAATCCATACAGCAAAACAAACAAATGAAGCTATTTCCAGTCTTGAGCATCTTGAAATGAGAGGATGGAAGGCCTGTGCCTGCCAACTGGTCTCCAATACAAATAGCTACTGCTGCTGTATATATACACAACCTGATTGTGCAGGGGAGTGTTGGTGGTGCTCCCAGGTCACCCACAACTTTTGTGCCAAATGTTAGGTGGGCACCGCTGGTTTTTGGGTTCTACTGGAACTTACCAGGAGTACCTGTCTGAGCTTCTTAAGCAAAAACAGTATATCATAAACAGTATATAAAAATCCTGTATATGCATACAGTAACAATATAGGCAAAAGAAGACACCTACATTTTGGACTCAGGAAACTGATGCATTTCTTGTTCCCATGGATCAATGTAGATTCAGTCATAATGGGAAAAGGATATATATGTCCAATTATAATGATCTAAAACTTTGTACTGCTTTGTTATAGAAATGGCTATTTTAAATGCAGTTATCAACAAAATCAGAATAAGCAAGGGTATTTTTTTACTTCTCTCCATGGAGTGCTGAAAATATGTGACTGCATTTACCTTAAATATGCTACAACATGACAGTTTAAAAATCTGCATGCCCATTACAAATTGGCCATGTTCTCTTTAGCACTTTTGCCAATTTTCAGATGTTCAGCATAACCACAACATTTCATATAAGATGCAACTATTTTTAAAAATTATGCTCACATACAAATTAGGATGCTGTAAAATACACTTCAGCTTTTGGGTTTTTCTATTGTGCTTTTCTCCTTGACTTTAACTATTAACAGACAAGGGGGTAAAACTGGTTTTGTTGTAACTTTATTTGTATTTTAAGAGAAATATGGAAATACTATTCATTCCCTACCTCATGATTTCTTTAGCTAATTGGGCTTCACTGATGACTTACTGCCACCAGTCAAGCTACTGTCTTAAACACTACTTATCTGAAAGTGACAGCTAAGTTCAGTAACTGGAGTGATCTGATCCACAAAAATTCATACTCTCCAATAAAACAACACAACAAACAACCACACACCTTCTTCCCTACAATCAATCTCTGTCGTATTAGCTCACCAAAACTAGTAATAGCTGTCAATTGCTTCTCAAGGCTGTCCCTCCCTAAGCACTGCAGGTTATTTCCTTACAACACAAACTAGTTCTTTTATCAAATGGATCCATCTGTGACACAGATAGGAAGATACAGATGATTTCTTTATCTGTGTATAGATACAGAAAACTGAAACACTTCAGTTTTCACATAACACTCAGCAACTTTTCACGGCAGTAGCACGGCTGATTATCAGACATAAATGCCTCAAGTTTTCTAAGTGTTAATTAGAAAAAGCCATACTCTTCGATCCTTGTTTCCAAGTTTACTCTAGACACCCTGTTCCTCCATACAGCACCTGCAACATTAAATTATCGGAGCAGATAAGAATTACAGCAGCACATTCACCACAGAGCTTTGTCCTGAAAAACAATTACTTTGGAACATTTGAAGATACGTAATGGACTGCCACAGGCTACCCCACGGATGATGCCCATACTTGCTGTACTGTTGAGGAAAAAAGACACGCACTGGCCTGTGTCGATTAAATGCTGGCAGTAACTTCCCTGGAAGTTCCCTGGGGAGCACTGAAGGAACTGACAGAAGGGCTGCAGCCTATGTGGAGACGACTGTCAGCTCGGCGTCTGCTCAGGGTAATTAATGGACGCTTTGCTAATGAGCACAGACGTTAGGCCGGATGGGAGCCGCCGGGGCGCAGTGCCGTGCCCGCTCCACACAGAACCCGCCTGGGTCCCCGCCGGGGCCCAGCAGGCCGGGAGGGGACCGGATTTCCCCGGAGTCGCAGGCGGCCTCCAGCCAGACGATGCCCCGCTCGCCCTGCCCTACCCGGCCGCCCCGAGCGGGCCCCGGGCGCTCCCAAAGCCCTAGCCCGGGCACACCGCCCCGCGCACCTCGTACTCGCGAATGTTGTTGGAGGTGACGAAGATGCCGATGCCGATAGGGATGAAGATGAGGCCGATGATGAAGAAGGCTGGCAACACCGTGCCCGCCGTCAGGATGGGCTGCCAAGCCGGCAGCCGCTGCTGCTTGAACGCGGTGTTGTCGGGCTTGCGGGTCTTCACGGCGCCCCCGCCGCCGCCGCCCACCGCGGCGCCGCCCGGCACCCCGACGCCGCCCGAGGGGTGCCCGTCCGCCTCCTCCTTGGCGCTGTAGCTCACCGCCATGGCGCCGCCGCCGCCGTGTGACACGTGACCAGGGGCACTGCGCCTGCGCACTCGGCCGCGGCTGCTGCGGGAGGGGACGCGGCGGGAGCGCGAGTGGTGACGTGGCCAGGCCGCGCGCCTGCCCAAATCATGGAGGCGTCAAGGTTGGATGGCGTCCGCAAGAGCATCCAGTCCGATCAGCCACCCGGCTCTGCCACTGTAACCCCTAAACCACTAACCGAAGTCACCCAGTGCCAGAACCAGTCGCTTCCTGATCACCTCCAGGGATGCTGACTCTACCACCTTCCTGGGCAACCTGTTCCAATGCCTGACCATCCTAAGAGTGAATTTTTTTTTTCTTATATCTAATTTGAATTTCCCCTGTCTCGGCTAAGGCCATGTCCTGTTGTCCTCACTGCAGGCACGGCAGAACAGAGTATTTCCCACCTCATGTCTCTTTTTCACAGAGAGTTGTAGAGAGAATGATATCACCCCCCAGACATCCTTTTCTTGAAGCCAAACACCCCCAGCTTCCTCAGCTGCTCCTCACAGGACATGTTCTGTGTGCTGGCCAGGCAGGCTCTTCTCTTCTGCACTTAGGGTGGGGGCCTTGCCACCTTGTGCCCAGGGTTGTGGTAAGACTTGGCCCCACAGCCTTGTCATGCCTGCTCAGTGCTCCAGAAGGGTTCCCCTTTCATCCTTTCATCCTCCCTATTGGCACAAGGAGCCATGCTGACCCAAGGCAGCATCTATTGGGTCAGGAATGGAAAAGTCAGCGGTGGCTTCCTACCCTCATCAATAGGAGCAGCGCCACTGTAGAGATGTAATAATGCACAAGAGTTTTGAGAGCTTTTCTTAAGGGAGCTGTGTGTGCTGACCACCACTTTTGGGAGCTGTTCTGCTCTGTAATCCTGCTCTGCTATCAGGAGGTGTGAGTGAATCAGTGCAGTGAATCCAGAATCACAGAGTGGGTAAGGCTGGAAGGCACCACAGTGCATCATCTGGTCCAGCCCCCTGCTCAGGGTCATCCCAGAGCACATGGCACAGGACTGCATCCAGACAGTTTTGTCATATCTCAGTCAGGGAGACTCTACAACCTCTCTGAGAAATCTGTTCTAGTGCTCAGTCACCCACACACTAATGAAGTTCTTCCTCATATTCAGGTAGAACTTGCTGTGCATCAGTTTCCACCTGGTGCCTCTTGTTCTGCCGATTGTCACCACTGAGAAGGGTCTGGCTCCCTCTGACTCAACACCCACCCTTTAGATACTTGCACATATGGATGTTGTTGTTTTCCCTTAAGAGCTAATCTGACTGTACTAAACAGAATCACGTAATCAATTAGGCTGGGAAAGACTCTGAGGTCATTGAGTCTAACCTTTGAACACCACCATTCCAACTACACCATGGCACTGGGTACCATTTACAGTCTTTTCTTAAACACCTTCAGGAACAGGGACTCTGCCACACCCCCAGGACTGCCTGTTCCAGGGGTTAACACCCTTTCCATGGAGAAGCAGTCACCTTGTGGAACACAGAGGGGGAGTATGTACTTGTACCCCAGAATACCTGCTTTAGCAAGCATTGCTCAAGCTAATGCAACATTGAAAGTCCACGTTTCTCACTTTACTGGCACTTCTGCATCAAAGTCTGTTCTCCAGTCCTCCCTTATGCAGTCAGTCTAGACTGCTGCCAAAATCCACATTCAGCAAGTGTTTATGCATTTACTTGATTTCAAGGCAAAAAGTAATTATAACTTTTTAATTCAATAACTTTATAAGCATGTAGTCCAATCTGAAGACTTTTTAGCTGGCTGCGGAGCAGCTTTTGTAAAATAAATTCCTGTTAGTTCTCTGGAGCACCGAGAGCATCACCCAAGACCACTGGGGGGAGCACATGACTTGTGCAAATGTATTTCCCTCTGGAGACACAAAAGGCTTTGACATAGCGTAGGAAATTCGGATATATCTTTATAAACATCTAAAATGTAAGTATTAATTTGGTGCCTAAATAATTATATAGGGTACAAAAGATAACCATATTCATTGTGGCATCTGTGCTAAAACTATATTTCATTCCTAATTTATCTTTTCCTCTCTCTTGTGGACCCCAACTTTTGCTGCTGTTTCCCCCAGATAAGCCCCTTGTTGCTAGTACCACCTTTCCTTTATTACCTTCTGTTTGCAATTATTACCTTCAGCTACAGTAACTTTTATTCCCACAGCCTTACAGAGAATCCAGGGAGGTGAAACCTGGGATCCCAAGGGAACAAGACTACTTGTAAACCTGTGGTAAGAGAGGCCAAGGAGTTTCTCTGGCAGCAGAGAAGTATTGCCAAGGGGCAATATTGGGAAGCTGGGACCTGATGCTCTTAGGTGTGGAGGGGACTGGCAAGAAAGGATCTGTTAAAGTTGTCCAATTATGTTTCACAAGATAAAAAGAAAACTCACGGGCTGTAGAGTTTATCTCTAGAAATCTAAGTCTTTGAGATTTTTTCATAGATTGAAACTTTATCACTATAATTATGCTACACAAGTCTTTCAGTCCTCTTTAGACAGTAAGAGATCTCCAACGGAAAAGTCGATCTTCCACTGGTTTTCTATTGCTTAAAAGCTACTGGTATCTATAGCCTTCACATTATCTTAGTGTGAAAGCACTTCCCAATTACGTCCTTTAAAATTACAGTACTTGTAGAAATTAATCATGCCATTAGTCTATATTAATAGATTTCTTCCTGAGTGTCCCCAAAATACAGGCTAGTTCTGTGGCTAATGCAATTTTTTCACATATTTGTCTTAGATTCACATCCAGGTTAGGTAATGTAAAAAATTGACCAGGAACGTAAATGCAAGATGAAATCACCAGTCTCCTACTCCGAAGTGTTGCAGTTCATCAGAAATATTTTTAAAATCCAAACTATTTCAATACACCATGTTTGTATGTATGTTTTAAACAAAGCTTTATTTTGGGAAACTTTAAGTAAGTGCAAAACCATAAATGTTTCTGTATTTGTTTATGAATCATAAACTTACTCTCATACTGAATTTGCTTTATATTAAAATTTAGACAAGGAAAAATATTTTCCACTTCAACTGGGACCTTTTAAATCTAAACTCAATTTTGGAATAATATTTTATCTGTGTCCTACTCATATTTAAAAGCTGAAGTTTATTTCAGGTATGTCACTGTCACTTTCAAATAGCCAGCAATTTCAGTCCAGCTGAGCTCCATGTAAATCTTAACATGGATAGATTTTGATTTGATTACAAAAGTAATGTTTTGAAAATAGAAGATCTGGGTGTCTACAATGTTCATTCTGTTGCACAGTAAACTTAAATGTGGCCCACACTAAGCTTTATTCACCTCAGCTGTATTTCTCTCTAAAAGCTGTAATTATTCTCAGCTTGCACTAAAATATGATCTACAGACCTAGCTATGTTATTGGCAGAAAAAAAGCCCCACTCCTTAAAAAACATGGTGTACCAGCTAAGTATAAGCTATACCAATGAAATTACTCTTCTGCCAAGATAAGCAGCACTTAATTTTGTGTTAATTTTGAACTGATTCCTCAGTATGGCTGCATTAGTAAACTCTTGAAAATGGAGATCAGCTGCAGGAAAGTTCATACATGTCCCAGAATATCCTGCTTCTCTAAGTGCCAGCATTTGCTGCAGAATTTGTATGTAAAAGGAAAAACAGCTCCTGTGGCTCCCATGAAGACCAAATTGACTATGCAGCAGTGTGATATTCCAGTTTCAAAGATGGACCAACCTAACCATCCCAGTGGGATGCTGCATTAATGCACTTTTTCTGGCATCTCACAGCACATCTCCTGCAAGCAACACTTTTCCTTTCCCAAAAAAGCCGTTTCTCCCAGTAGCTTCTGCTGTTAAAAAACTGCAGTATTTTAAGTATGTGCCAGTAACTTAGATTAAAAATCATTAGTTTTGAAATGTAAAAGAAAAGAAGACCCTGCCTGGATTGCATGTAGCTTTATTTATCATTCATTCAGAAATCATCCTAAGTATAGCTGCCACAGAACCCCCTGGATGCTATTTGAGAAGCTACAGCCACCAGAGTAAAAGGGGCCCCTCAGCATGTGGCCGAGTGCCTGGCGTCTAGTCCAGATGCTAGTCTAAGACTAAAGATTCTGGCAGTACTAGTCAAACATCTCTGCCTGTGCTGTGAAAGCATAAGGTCAGAAACAATTAAGTCATTAAAGGCTTGGTGATTGATCCATCTCTGTATCTTAACTTATCAGCCTACAAGATGGAGACATTTGTATGTAGTGACAGCACAAGGAGGAATGGTTTCAAACTGAAAGACAGTAGGTTTAGATTAGATATTAGGAAGAAATTCTTCACTGTGAGGGTGGTAAGACACTGGAACAAAATGCCCAGAGAAGCTGTTGAACAGCTTTCCTGGAAATGTTCAAGGCCAGGTTGGATGGGGCTTTGAGAAACCTGATTTAGTGGAAGGCATCCCTGCCCATGGTGGGGGGATTGGAACTACACGATCTTTAAGGGCCTTCCAACCCAAACCATTCCATGATTCTATGAATCAGTTTCACCCTGTACATCACTGTAACACTGTATGAGACACTAGTCAGGCAAAGGAACTTCCAGACCCATATTCTGTCCCCATAAACAAATACATAGATGAGCAATGCCAAACGTAAGAAACTGGAGTTGAAATGCAAACACCTGATTATATTTGCATAGTTGTGAAGATTTATTAGTTACAGTGTAATGAAAATCAACTTTTTTGATACAGGCAGAAGTAAAAACATACTTTATATAGAAAAAAATCACAGCTTTATAAACTGACTTACATGGTTTAAAATGAGTAAATCTGGTTTTATTTCAAGGCATTGGACTTTAATACTTACTTTTATGCCAAACCATCACACAGTGCAAGAAATATTCTGCAACAAATTCCATACAGCAGTCTTCAGAGTATTTAGAATCCCAGAATCTCATGGTGGCAAAAAAAAATGTACTGAATACTTTTCCATTTAAACAGAAAACATTGCTGAAGTTACATTTTTCTTTCTTCACATACTCTATTACAAAAATATCAAATTGCAAATTTGACAGTGTATTCTACAAATAAATGTGTCATAAGCAACAGGAATTGCAACTTTGGCACAGCTACTTTACAAAGTGTATTATAAAAATAAATTATATGGCAAATATCAAACAAAATCAAGCATGTGCCCTAAGCTTTGCAATTAAAAGTGAAATTCAGCCAGCAGAAACACTGCTGCTCTCTCTCTGATTAGATACTTTTAAAATACCAGCAAGGCCATTTGTTTTTAAAGCTCTACCAAGAAAAAAATATATATATAAAACCTAATGGAAGCACTAACACTTCCACAAATAATCAGTAGCACAAGTGACCCTGGTGTTGATGGCAGAGAGCTTCTACAGTGATCCATCCACAGGCATGGAGGGTAGTGCACACAGAGAGCTCTAGCAGGCGGTAACTCATCTAGAGTTCACGCGTAACTGGTGAATGATGACACTCTCTAAAAGAAAAGAGAGCAAAACATTCGGGTTTATGAAACTACAAACGCATTGCAACTTACTCTAAAGAAGAACAATTACAATGGCAGTGCAAGGCATTTTTCTAAAAAAGTCTCAAAAACTTATTCTCACATCACTGCTTAATAAAACTGTCCTGGCTAATGCCATAAAGGGAAACTAAATTAGTACCTGTCGAGGGCTCAAAAGGCCTTGGCTTCCACTTCAGAGTCATGACCATGATTTGGTTGTCCATAGGGAAAAAGGAGTAATACAGTTGAATGGATTAAAGCAGAGGGACACCAA
The DNA here is from genome assembly GCA_013399455.1 of Anthoscopus minutus. Taxonomy (NCBI): domain Eukaryota; kingdom Metazoa; phylum Chordata; class Aves; order Passeriformes; family Paridae; genus Anthoscopus; species Anthoscopus minutus. The sequence continues at coordinate 53,025 of VWYI01045454.1, forward strand.
AGTTCCAGTTCCACACTCAAATTAGGTTGGAGAAAGACTTGGAGTTGGGTGTCTAGTATTTTGTCTAAACAACTTCATCATAAATCTGGTGGCAATTCATAAATAGGGATGAGGAAGAGGTATGGGGTCATTTATCTTTTTTTTTTTAATTTAAACTTGACTTAGAAACCTATGCTATTATTGTATGCCTTATTCAGCGAGTCTTCTTGAATTTTGATACTGACTTAAATAGGGATAAATTTCAACCACAGAATGCAAAATTATATTTTGGCATTTTTTTTAAAAGGCTGGAATTAATTTTGCCCAGTGTGTAGTATCAGAGGTGCCTGACCCTGATTAATCCCTGGGCTCTGCTGAAGTACTAATGGCCTGGTTTTCCGTCTTCTCCCTATATATACAACTTAGAGGTAACTTTTTTAAGATAAGATTTTAACTGTCAATTGCCAACATTTCTCTCTGAAAAGGTGTATTTTATGCATTTCAAATAATGTAACTGTACCAATGATAATTAAAGCAGTTATACGTTTTCAGGAATATTCATCTTAATTGAAATTGCTTTTGTAAACTTTTTTCTTAATAGTATGAAGATTTTTCAAAATTTACGTGACTCAAGAAATTACACTATTGATATAACTTTTGCCTTTTACATTTTTACTGACTTCTGCCTTTATCTGCTTCCTAACTAATATTTTCAAGGTGTTTCATGAAGTTACATTATAAGAAGAAAGAAGTATTTTTTGCATGTACTCTTACTGCCAGAACTTTGCCACTAGATGGCAGATTCAAGTGCTGCTTTTCATACGTGGTGAAGCAAGAGCAGGGTTGAGGCAATGCCCAATAAAATACATTAAGGCAAATGAAGTAATAGAATTTCCCGAATTGAAAGTATTTATTTGCCATAAAATTTATCAACAACAATAATTTTCAACAAGAAATGTACACCAGTTCCACCACATCTGAGCAGTGAATGTGAAAGAAGGACAGACTATTGTATGATTTTACCTTACAGCCAGTGCTGTTCGAACTTGATGTTCTTGTGGAATATGATATTAAAAACTACATCTAAAAATTATTTTTAATATTAAAATTATTATTATTTTTTAAAGAAAAACTATTTTCTTAATATTCACTGTACACATTTAATAAGGAGTTTAGACACAAAATTCTACAAAAATGAGCAGCAGAAAAATATTACACTCCTTGTTAAGGCTCAGTCACTGAATGAACAGCAAAACTACAGCTGGTGTCTGAATAAAATACCTTTCTCCTACAGACCCAAACAGTAATTGTGCAGAAAATAGGAGAAAAAGTATTTTTTAAAAAATAAAATAATATCCACTGATATTTATCTTTCATTTATTTCTCACATACCTAGAGAACACACACTCCAGGTTTGTCTCAGTTGTTTGCATTTGAAATGCTTATACATGTGTGTATGAATATAACTATTACACACACACACACACACACACACTACTAAAAGAGGTGTCTGAACAGTTACTAAGCTAAAATTAGAGTAGGGCAAATTTTGTCAGAGTTCTTTTGGGCCACCCTCTGTAGGAATAAGATTATATTTGAAGGATATGATTAAATAAATTTTTCTAGGGTTCTAGATGGGAATATTTCAAGGAGCTATGTATTCACTTAAACAAAACAATTTATTTTAATGACAGAAGAAGAAAACAAAATTAAGTTAATGTAAAACATCTAATTTTGCTTTCAGTCCTACTGATGTAAAGCAGAACTTCTCAAGGAAACACATCAGGTACCAGTTCATATAATGAAGCACGTCAAGTGACATTTTAACACATAAAGTTTAATTTCTCCTTACAATATATACAAGTATCACCAGATAATACAAAAATGTACCACAGACAATGCACACCCAAGCAACAGAAGAGAATCATACATCAGTATTTCTATTTTTAAAATCCCAAGGAGAGGTGGTTTTTTTTGTTTGGAGAACCATTCACACCTGAGTGTTCCATACCCAAGAGCTGATAGCTCTGCACCTGACAGTAGTTAACCCTGGTTACATTTTAAGGGAAAAAAAAAGCCAAGGTAAGAGCAATGTGTAGGGAGCAAGATTCAAAGTAAAGTTAATATCTATAATGAAAAATATTGCATATAATTTTGCCCAAGAGAGCTCATGCAAAATTAAGAGAAAAAGGATAACTCATATTGACACAAGGGAGAAAACCATTCCCCTAAATGAAAACAAGTTCAAAAGATGAGCTCACAAAAACTCCTGCCAGCAAACTATGTGTTTCAAAGCAACTCAATGAAATTGGCCACTGATGTGTGATGGGAACATATAATTGGTCTGAAAATTGTCCTGACTGTTGCAGCTTATGCTAAGTACCTGAAACTCAGCAGGACAGTAGCAAACTCTATTTAAAGATATGCTCTTCCACATCTGATCAGAATTACTGAATATTCATATAAATATTGAGCATATTTTAGAACGTGGGTGTCATATTTCAAGCAGGGAGATATGACTTGGCATCCTGTTGGCACAGATCAACATATTAATATGGCTTTAGAGGTTACTCCCATGGTGGTAATTACTGTGTGCTTATGTAAGTGGTTTGAGGTTTAAATACAGTGACATGTACTCTATGGGCCTATTACAAAGAGTCACAAAGTGTTTGGTTTTTGAAAAATCACACTAGCGGGTGTCACAAAAGGAAAAAAGGTGAGTAAAGTCAATCAAAACCTCTCTTTTTCCTCTATCATTTGCTTAGGATGTTGACTGATGTGAGAGAAATCCCCCTTGGCATTTCAGTTGAAGCCTTCTTTTGCAGCCACACCTACTCAAATGTATTGATCCAGTAATGACTACATTAGCAACACTCTATGTAGCAGTAAATCTGATGATGGGATCTAACTTTGGGAACAGCAGAAAACTTGTTAGGAATAGACTTAAAATCAGAGAGATCATCTAGAGAACTGAGGGTGCACCTTTTCAGTCCATGTGTGCTGCTCATGAATGGGCTGGCATTTTCCCTGCTCTTCCCCCTCTCTCTTACTACTGGTGCTAAGCCATATGTTTCTACTGCTAGGCTTGAATTATCACAACTGCTTATATGGCCATGTCATCAGCCAAAACTGGGCTTCTCTCCAGCTGACATAGAATATGACTAAAATTACAAAGATTGGTCAGTCATCTTAGTTTTGACAAAGCATTGTAACTATCATTATGATTCTGAGCGGCTTATTTTGCAACTGAAATTGTTCCATTTCATTACCAAAAAAAAAACCCCAAACAAAATGACTAAGAAAAAAGGTAAGAGAGAGAAAGCATGAGGATGAGTGATTCCAAGTGATTGCTAAGGCTTAGTTTACATATTATAATCCAGTGATGTACAATACACGAAAACCATGTAAATAAAGCCCTAATATTTTCCTTTGGATTGATGTGTCAGAGTTTAATTCTTTGGTGTCTGGTAAATTCTGAGGTCTGAACAAAGCTTGTCCTTATGGCACTTCTGACATCACTCTTGTGTTCATTCTTTGATGCTGTGTGAAGGTGAGCTCATGCCCTACTCTTCTATACAGCGAGGCACTGTTAAGGTCTTGCTCCTCTTCTCTGCCATCCTTTTCATTAAACTGGAATAACTTCTTATTCTGGAGTCCCCTATTGCTTTGCCAGATTTGGGTGAAACTGGTTGGTGTGTTTGGTGCTATTCATTAGGGAAGGAGAGTTGAAAGGATGGATGAACACAGACACTTCTTCTTATAAGCCTCCTTTTCAAAAGGGCCAGGCTCAAAGGCAGCCTTTGGAACAGAGACACAAATCTTGGGGAGCTCCCTCGTAGTTCAGTATCCTGACCCTTCAACCACTCTCTTGTTTCTGCTCAGTGAATACTGAAACATTCCATGCAGAACGGCACAGTCTTTCCAGAAGGGAGTGAGAATGCCACCTCTGTCCCCCTCAGCTGTCAGTGCCACTAGTGAACCTGCCTGCAGCTGATGTGGGTTTGAGTCTCCTCAGGTACGGTTGAGAAGGGGAACTTGTCTCCTACTTTTGAAGGAAGGATTCAATCAAAACCTTTTGACAACAAGCAGCACTACCCCTGCACTTGTGTGGTATTTGATCTACTAGAAGGCATTCAGGATCCTACAGTCACTTTAAAACACCAACTGGTTTCCTATGCCCTCCTTTCTTTTTCTGGCCTGTGAGCCTGGCGCTAAGTTATGTAAAAGCCAGACTTCATGCTTTTTGCTAGATTCCTTTTAATTCAGATCAGTTCCCCAATTAAGTTCAAACACTTGTCCCAGTTCAAAGGACAACCACATAGTCAGTGAGTACTTTCTTGGCTGGAGGTGGCAAAGACAGAACTACAGCTTTTCAGTCCAGTGTGGAGTTATAGCCTGACTTTAAGTGACTATGAAATTGTGGTTTGACTTAAAAGCCTCGGAGGAAATAGAAGAATACTTGCATTATGGATTTCAGTGAGGTACAGAGCAGCATTTAAGTCATAACAGAAAACACTGATTGGACAAGGGCTGTGGAAGAACATCAAGATCTTCAGGATGTCTCATGGGCTTAGGCACTGTTTTTAGATTTGGTTGCTTAAACTGCCTTTTGGAGCTGACCAACTGGATGAGAATCTTACTGCAGTCACTAAACATAATCTTCAATTCAGAAGAAATTTCAATGTCATACAAATACTTAGGCTTGAACTTTTAAAACTTCTGAACTATAGGCTTTCTTTTCATCTTACCCTTCTTCTACCTTTAGGAAATAAGAACATTGGGTCAATTAAAACAGATGTCAAAAGTTTTGGGTATAACTAAATACCTGGTTTTAGCTAAGTTTAACCAGCTGCCCAATTCCAGCTCTTTAGACTTCTGCTGCAGAGCAAAAGTCCATTTTTGATGTGCAGACCCTGGGGAAAAATAACAGGATCCTAAGTCTGACCTCTCTGGAATTTCTGAAGTCTGTCTCATCCAATCCTACTCAATCTACAGGAGCAACTCCCAGCTTGTGCCTGCAGTTATGGCTGTTGCTTTGCCAGTTTGTGTGCCCTAGATTTCAGGTACTGTGAGGCTGGCTTGTTTCTTCAGGTGAATTAGTTTCTTAGACTTCAAACAAAAACGAAATTTTCAACCACAGGCACACATAGAACATTGAGTATGGTGACAGTTAACTAAGGAACCAAGTTTCTTTGACACAAGGAAGGCTTAAGGCAGCTGTATCAAGCCACATCAGCTTGGGGATCATGTTTGCAATATTATTTGACTGGTCTGACCTTACAACTTCCTTCAGTAACAGTATTTAGAGTAGATTTTCAGAAAAAAACCTTTTTTCTTTTAAATAGCTGTTAAAAAGTCTGTGTTACAATAAGAACAGTAAGATCTCAGCAACAATTTATTGACATATTGAGGCTTTTAAGTGACAAGAATTACTTAAGAGGATCTCATATTGCTTGCTAATTCCAGTTTCCATTTCCGATTTTTGGATGTCATAGGAACTAGAACCTTAAAATTAACAGGCATTTTAGGTGCTACACATGTAAAACAGCAAAACATCCTTTTTTTTCCTAATGTGGCATAGAAAAAATCCCCTTCATGTGAATAATAAAATACCAGCTTTACATTGGGAAAATTGTCATATATGGATGTGAAATTCTACAGCAATGCAAAGCAGACAGAAAACTAAACATAGCTTGGATTGAATATAATTCTGTTGACCTTTGGTGACAGAGTCTTTTATCAAATATCTTCTCCCAGGCCAAATTTTGTATTTCAGCCACTGGTACATTTTCCTTTCTGGAAATTTTATTTATAATTTATTGGTGGTCTTCCCACCTTGCTTCCTGTTTTAACCACTGGGCCCTTCCCAACTTGCTGAGGTGGTTGAAGCATTATACAACTTTAAATCCATCATGTATTGGTCTGCTTAGCTTCATTCCTTTTGGTTGTGACTTTCCTCTGTGAAAATTGATCACTTAATGGAAATGTGCTTTAATAATTCTACTGTAATTAAATAAACAATCATAACAACCATCAGCATTCACACTATTTCCATGCTGGAAAAATTCCTTAAAACATGCTTAAAAAATGCAAACATACAGATGAGGAAATCACAAAGAGGGAAGGAAAAATGATGAATCATCATGGTATTGTAAGGCAGTCTGCATTTTATGACAAATTATTTTAAACAACTGAAAACTAAGAGTAATTTCCTTACCAAACCCTCTCTCTTTCACTGTCTGTACCTGAGCTGTGCCTTTAGGATAGCAATTCCTGCCACTAGCAGTCTGTGCTGACTTACCCTCTAAGACAGAAGGATGCTTGGAAAGTAAGGTTTAAACATAAAACCCAACAAGAAAAACTGAAAACCTAGTCAGGTCAATGGAATGAGTTGCTTCATAGCTTTTAGTGGTCTTTGGAGCAGACACAAATGGATTGTACTGATTTTTGCCGGACCGTGTTTCTCAAGCTTTTGCTGAAGACTAAACACCTTCTGGTTTGCAAGCCTTCATCTGAGCCCTGAGCTGACAGTATTACAGTGTGTGTAAGTCAGGATCCTGGTTCTCAGTGTTGTCTACAAGTGTTAACTCTCTCTGGAAGAATTAAGTTTCTGCCAAACATTGTGCAACATACCTGTGCCCCTGAATGTAGTGACTATCTTGAGAAAGCAGCTCACCACTGAGAAATGGTGATTTTGATGAGAGGCTCCTATACAGAAGGTCACATGGTGCCCATCCTTCCTCTCTTCCCCTCCCACACGCTGGCTTTCATTGAAACAGGGCCTCAAGTGCGCATGGGAAGTCTTCTGGCATTGCTTCCCTAAGCCATGAGGCATTTCAATGATGTGATCAAGGCAGGAAGGAAAGTAGACCATGCAGCAGCAAAGGTGGAAAGTGATCCATTAAGGTGGAAAACAATCTAGTAAAAGTGACCAAATTTCCTTTGATCTACTAAAAAGTGACCAAGTCTATCATTAAGAATTCCTGAACTAGATTAATAACCTAGTGCAGTTATCCCATTCTCACTTCCTAGACTGGAAATCTTCCTGGCATAAAATTACCTTTTTGATAGCTTTTTTTTTTTTAAACTTGAGTAAGAAAACAAAAGGATTTTGTTATTTAAGTATTCAGTGCACACACTTATTAGTTTGTTAAGTGACACCTGCAGGACTTTGTTAGTACAGGCAAAACGTGAACAACTACACAGACAGGGGAGCTGACTTCCAGGGCAGCAGTAAAACCTGCAGAACGTACCCCCTGAGCCACCACCGTCAGCCCTGACCCCCGCCCAGGGAGGCAGAGCTGCTGGCTGAAGATTTCTTCAGTTCTATTTTCATAGACTGAGTCTCAGCACGAGGCTCGAATTTTGTCACATTTCCTGCTCCTGGGGCTGCCACTACTGGCTTTCCTGCTTTCATACCTTTTGACACAGGAATGCGAGTGGGTGTAGGTCTCAGGGATGACCCATCCTGTCCTGTCTGCAAAACAAAGAGACAGAGAAAAATGCTGTGAATTAAGGACATCTTCTCATACATACTCATCTTATACTTTGGTTCTTCATTTACCTCTCAAACAACAATATCCCAAATGATACCTGTTAGCAAAGCAATATTCACACTTGGAATCTGGCCATGGCACATGCTGCTAGAGTAGGGCCAAAGGCACAGTTGAGATCAAACTCCCTTAAGCTGAGGTCAAGTGTTTTCAATCAAGATGTCATAAGAAAGGGAATTTATGCAAATCTCCCATTCTACAGCAAGGCACAGTGCAGGATGGCCTTAGAGGCTACTACAACATTGGCTTGGCTATCAAGACAGGCCCAGTATTAGCATCTTGTATAGATACTAGCATGGGCCCTCAGAACAGCATAGTCAGGTGAGGCTAATGATGAGCCCAGGATAACTGCCAAATTTTAGGAGGTGGGGCATGATCACTCAGCATTATAAATAAAATTGACTTTTACTTCCCAAAGTATGCTAAGCTCATGGCTGGGGCCACTTATTTCTGCACTGGGAAGAACAGGGGGCTGGGAGAGAAGAGACGGAGAAAAGATTTGGATTTCCTTTTCCTGTATCTGTGGCAGGAGGGATGTGGGAAAGGGTTCTCCCCCTCCAACCCCTAATCATAACTTGAGAAACTGGTGAAGATGAAGCTGCTAATACAGATTTCCAAGGATACCTCAAGGCAGTGTGGACATTTTACTATCTCCGCCAGTTTTCTGCCCTGGACAACAACCTAGCAAGCATACTAATCCTCAAATTTGAGTACTTTAGAATTAAGAAAACAAAGAACAGCCTAAGTGGTTGGCTTGGGGCTGGCTGGCAGACCCAACACATCTCCTGTGCCCTTCTGGACGGGGCCAAAGCTATCCCGTAGCTTTGAAACTGCAATCAGCACATATACTTAAGCAAACTAATCTCACCATGTAAATGCACAAGGAGTACTTAGATAGGATATAAAGACTCCAAAGGGCCAACTGCTATTTTCTGTCTCTCTTGGCCAGACAATTATGTGTGTACTCTTCAAGGTCAAAACTGGAGCTACCCCATATGAACGATGGCTTAAAGAAAATATTTATAAACATGACAATCCTGAAAGGAAAATTGGCTTTATCTCCTGCAGTGTGCAATACAGACACAAATAATAATGGTGAAAACTTCAGTGTCTCAGCTGAATTTCATATGTGACCGACATTTCTGTTCAGATCATGGATAAAGACACTGATCTCACAAAATAACAATTCCCCTAAGATCCTGGAATCCTAGATAGACCCACCTGCTAAATGACTAAACTCTGCAACTTATGACATATAAGCAGAATAAAACTAAACTGCTGAAGTAGACTGGATTGGGGGCCCACATCAGCTGCAACATGTATCTGTACATTTACTTTAAAATACTAATGTTTTTCAGCCAGTGGCATCAGAGCTTTCTGTCTGCATCCTGAGTATGCAAAGGAAAACCATTCCTTAATCTTCTAAGAACAGTTCAAACCCCCATGTGTGCACTCAAAAAAATCACAATTGGAAAACTTGAATGCTGTCTGCCTGACAGGAAGGAAGCCATTTTCAATAACTAAAAGCAACATTTACAATAGCAGTCTAAAGGCTAATATGGAACTCACATGTAGATGTCAAAACAAGTTAGGCCCATACAATTCTGTAGGGCAAAACATGCAAATGCATTCCATCAGCCTTGGAAAATATGTCAACATCCCAGGGAACCCAAATGACAAACATCTTGTACTCCCTGAAAGAGTTCCACAGTGTGTAAACATGAGGCAATCAAATGGAGTAGCTGGAATCTCAGGCATTTCTTCGGCTTTATTCACATGTAAATTATTAACTAAGGATTTGGGCACTTTCAAGTTACTCATTTCAAGCCTAAATCACTCAAAAGCTCTTTGAAAAGAACTCTAACTTGCTTAAAATTTTAGTTGCGTTGATCACTTGGAAGCTAATGCCTGCTTCCCAGGCAGCTGCAAAAGCATTTTGTGTTTGCCAAGTGAGATGGCACAAAGGTGCCTCCCCAGCCGGCTGTCCCCTTGGGCGCGGGAAGGGGCAGCAAGCAGGGAAGCATCCAGTCTGTGTCACAGTAGCATCTGTGGCAGAGAGGCAGAGAACCCACACAACTGCCTGTCTCTCCATCATTTCTTCCAAGAACTCAAAGCCATTCCTTCCAGCCATGTTTGTCTGTAGGCTGCTGTCTTCTGGTTGATCCAGGAATGTGGCTCCAACCAAGAACCAATCCTTATGCAGCTGGATTGGAGTGCCCAAGATGCGTCCCCATGAGACACTGGGTGATGGAAGCTGCATCTGAGGTGGCAAGGCAAGACAGGGTGCTGGAACAGGGACCCAGTGAGGTTACACAAGACATTACTGAGAGTGAGATGAGCACATGCAGCTGCTATGGTGCAGTCAAAATCAGCTCTCACTGCAGACACAGGTGTATTAACCTGTGAAGTTGCACTAAGGTTGGGCAGTCCCGTTAAAGGAAAAAAAGCAAACGTAACATACAGAACATGGAGCATGTTGGAGTAGTTTGTAACAGATTGTGCTTGGTGCATTTTACTGACACACAAAGAGAATGCTTTCATGCACACACTGGCGTCTGGAATATTTTAGTTACAAAAGTGCTTTTTCAGCATTTGTTCTCAATCTGATCAGGCCCCAGGTTGCCCTGGACAGAAATAGTTCAGCTCAGTGACCATCAGACACCTTGTGCAAATTGAAATGCCCTGGGCTACTCCAGCAATGCACAAGGGGCTGGTAGACAAGACAGATGACCCAAGGAGACCTAAAACTTCTGATAAAGCAGCTGGAAGGCAGGACAGTAACTGAAAATAGCACTAAAATAAAGTCTGTTTAAGTAACATTACTGTGAAAGGGTGAGATTTGAGATCTAGTCAATACAGTCAGTGGAGCCACTGGGCAATTCAGCTCACACAGCAGCAAGCCCTGTCTCAGCTGGATCACCCCCCAGTCACCACAGAGCCAGCACACAGGCCTCAGTGCTGACATGGCTGTCATCACTGATGACTACACACTGACTCAACTGCCCACCCTGAGGCATCTCGTGCCATCCAAGGTGTCCCACCAGCTGCCATTGCACAAAGGTACAGGTCTGTTATCCCTCCCAGCCTCACACACATCAGTAGCCACAGGCACACAGCCTGCACCACGACACCTCTGCACGAGCATCTGAGCTGTCCCCTGCACCTCCAGGAGCTCTAGCAGCAGCTTAGAGCATACATGGGACACCTAACAAGAGCTACATTTAGGTGCCAACCTCAAACTCAGAGGTGTCCAATTGTAAGTGGCCTTAGAGCTGTATAAACACTCGTCCCATTTGCTCTGGCACCCAGCAGCTTCTCAGCAGGGCCCTCCTGCCACAGTCACAGGACGCTCTGCGTGGTTGGTGCTGTGCCACCGTGCTGGCTCTGCTGCAGCCGGGATTCCCTCTGCTGCCTGCAGATTTGCATGGCACCGGAGTCACTGTTTACCCTGGCAGCACAAACAGCTGGCACTCTGTGCCAGGATTGTAGGAGGTGGGGAGCACAGGGAGTAAGTGGTTATAGGACTGATGCCCATCCTGTTAGCCAAAGAAGATCCACATTCACTAGCTATCCTATAACCAAATGTAAGGCCTAAATCAAAAGGATGTAGGCACCACCGGTTTGGGCTTTTTCACAAAGAATACTTATGTTTATTCTGTGGGTCTTTTTCTGCAAACTATATGAGCTGTCCTAGGAATAGAAATTTGGGCCGATGTGCTAAGGAAGACTAACAAACAGGCTCATTTTTGTCTCCATATCCTCTGGTCTCTCTGGTCCATTTGCAATAAAAAAAAATAATATCCTAGGTCTGCTAGGATAGTCCAAGTTTTTTCCTGGGAGTGCATTTGACTAAACACCATTTTTTCTGTTTCTCTGGTAACTATCCAAATCCATAGGCTGCCATTGAAAAGGCATTAATACATTGTACAAAGCATCTTGTGTGAGGAAAGTTAAGACAAAAATTAGAAGCAGTGAGCTAAGAAAGCAGTTGTGTATCAGTTTGTCTTGTTCAATTTTATTAACTTAAACCCTCAGAATTGTATCTGTTAGTTTCATCTACGGTTACTGAATAAACGATCGCAGCTTGAGTTTTCTGACTAGGGGCAGTGAAGTGTGTTTGTAAAGTTGTCATTTGCAAAACAGATGGCGAATACACTTTTTTCCCAAGAGGCTTGGGAGGAAAAAACACATTTGAGCTTGTTCAGAGTTGCCTGCTCAGCTGACTAGGGACATTAAAAAACAAAGGGAAGCATAAGATAAAGTAAATCTTATGGCTGAACTATTTTCCTTACATTCCAAATCATGGAGGATAAAGTGAAGAAAGAAGCCAGTTTTCAGCCAGAAAAAAAAACCAAAAAAAAAACCAAAAAAAAACAAAACAAAAAAGTTGTGTCTGTCATGGTTCACTGCATCATCACAGTAAAGACATCTAGTTAAAAAGAAAAGTTTTTAAAAAACCGGTTTTCCAGGCTTCTGAGACACTAAGGAATTTGTAAATTAATTCAAGACTTTAAAAAATGAACAGTTGCCTCTAATACGTAGGGAAACACTGTACAATAAAGTATCTACAATACATTATATAGGTGGGAAGAGAGAATGAGCGCATGTGCAATCCCAAACAGATTTGTGTAATGAATGCAAGTTTTCTTAATTCAGAAGCCTTAAATGGGAATGGCAGCTTCTCTCCAAAAGTGTGAAAGTGTATCTTAAATACATTTTGACATTTCAGCTTGGGAAGAGATGACTGCCGAGGCATGTTGTAGGGATCTGCTCACTCCAGAGCAGCATGGACAAATGAGAAGGGGATGACTATTCAGTATTTGTCAAGATACAAGAAAAAAGCTGTAACCAATGAAGGTATTGCATAAAAGGTATCAAACAAAAGAGCTTTTCCCAAAGCCCACAGCTGAATTCACTGCCCCCTGACGTTGTGGAAACAACAGTGTAAATGAGTTCAAAAAGCAATTAAAAGAATAAATAGAAGAAAACTCTGCCATGGTCTATTAAAGACAAAGATGCGGCTACAGGCTCTGGTTCAGAAATATCCACCTATTGCCAAGAACTGGGAACAGACGCTGAGGGAAACATTACTGTGTGTTTACCCACTCAAAATATTCTTCCCCTAAGCATCTGTTGCAGACTCTGTCTACCTAAGTTTTTGGACGAATACAGTACTGCTGGTTTTCTGTTTTGGTTAAATTTTTCTTTCCCAGGGTATTTCCAACTAAAGCAATAAAAATGTATGTCCAATAATAAACTGGGGGAGGACTATCAATAAATACTGCCAGCTATGGTTAAAGACAGAGGTCAGAAGTCTTTAAGAATGAAAAAGAAGCTGGGATACCACCAGAGAAGCCCAAAGAGAAAGCAAAAAAAATATGCTACAGGAAGCTCTATTGTAATATCACACTTACAGAAATTCAAAGAACAGAAAGATCTCTACTATTCCCTGGCTAAAGAGGCTTGGAGCTGTAAGCAGTGATAACATGTCTGCTTATTTATTCCTTTGGAGTTCAGTAATGTAGCAGATATTACCTGAATTATATGGGGATCATGGGATTATATGAAAGAAATGCCAGCCTTCATAATTAGAGCCTAAAGACCTGCCAGCTGGGCCAAGAAAACATTGGTGAATTTTCCAAGTTCAGAAACTGCACTCATCAAAAATAAAAATAGAGTTTCCTGGTCTGTCATCCCCATCATTCTTTGTCCCTCTGTCTCTTGTGATTTTACTGGGTTGCCATTATGAAAATAACTTTGAAGGGACTTCCTCTGGAAGTAAACTGCTTTGGGAGCTAATACCACAAGTATATCAGCATCCAGCACTGGTACAAAAATACACAAATTGGGAAAACTCTGATTTTATGATTAAGCTTGAGCCTGGAAGAAATGTAGAGAAGACAAGAGTTTCTCTTCACCCACCACCACCACCCCATTTTTCCTGCCAATGTCTCAAACCCAAGCTACGGTTTGTCCTTCTCCCTACCATGAAGACCACACCGTGAGACTACACTTCTTACCACTGATTGTGTTCCTCGTGTGGAAGATGTTGTAACAGGCGTGATGGTGATAGTACTTGTCACCTTGCTGGCTGCAGGTCGCGGGGACAGGTTGTTCCGAGGTGATCGAAGGACAGTACCGGTCACCAGCTCTTTCTCTGCCGCCATGCTCACCGGTCGGACTGTTATCACAGGGCTCGCTCCGTCAGGCGCAGCACTGGGAGAACGTTTAAACTGGGAACCCAGGTGGATGTGGATTTTGTTGTCTTCTGTTGTAATAATGTTGGCATTGGCATTGTACTTGCGGATTGGAGTCGGGACAGTTTGCTTTTCTGGCGTGACTTTGAAGACAGCCCTTCCCATGGTCATATCTTGTGACTGCGGAGAGACGGAGATTTCTGCCGGCGCTGCAGATGTCGATACTGTCATGATCTGAATTGGCGATGCAGGTCTGTCAGCAAAGGGTGCTCTCCCTCCCTCTGGGGACTTTTCCCTGGAGAATGTTGTTATAGTGACTGGAGACATGGAACGATCTGGGCCCATAGGACTTTCACTGCCTTTTCCTTTTTGTGGCATAACATTTGGAGAGGGAATGATGGTTATTCGTGGCTTCTGATTTCCCAAAGTAGGAATGACAGTGGTACTTGAAAAAAATTCCTCTGCAGATGGACTGGTTATCTCCAAAGTTGCTGTACTGTTCTCATGGTCTGGTGTCACTCGAATATGAAGAGGTTGACCCTGCTTTGGGGAAAGGACAACCTCCCCAGGATGTGCTGGACTACTGTGGGTTCGGGCTCCTTTATCAGGAGTTGTCTGAGCCCCAGCTTCCCTCTTTTTCATCCATGGTATCCAGGATTTCCTCATAGCAAGCTCATTTGCTGCTGGAGGATATCTCTCAAGCACTGAAGAACGCTCCATGGGTTTTTTCAGACCTACCTGTCGCAGATTGCTCATGATATGATTCTCCTCCTGAAAGGATTTCCTTATAAATACTGCTGGAGTTTCTTCTTCTGCAGCTTCATTGCTTAAAGCATCTGTCTGCACACCAGTGGACGTCACAGGAATGTCAACCATTCTTCTCCCGTTTATGCTGGGCCTCAGAGCACGGCTGTAGCGCTTAGAAAGCTCCAGCTCTCTTGTCAGGTTCAAAACTTCCTGCCCCATGCTCTTGTTTTTGCTTTCCTCTTCCATAAACCTTTGCTGCAGAACTGAATAATCGACTTGGAGCTGAGAAAGCTGGTCTTCTTTGTTCATGAGCTCATGGATTTTTTCCTTAAGTGCTTGAACTTCTGCTTTCAAATCTCTGCTTTTGGCCTCTTCCAGACGAAACCTGTGCCTCAGCTCTGCCTCCTGGCTCACTACTTCACCTTTTTCTATTGCTTTTGTTTTGGCAATCTGGAGTTTCATCTCCTCCAACTGCTGAGAAAGGAAATTAGCTTTATCCTGCTCAGTCCTAAATTTCTGCTCTAGCTGATCATACTCATCTTCAGTCTTCATCAAATCTCCTTCAACCACCTCCAGTTGTTTGAGACGTTTTTTCAATCTTTCAATTTCAATGGTAAGTTCCTTAATCTTGTTGTCCTCATGACAACCATGCTCTGCTCCTTTCCTGGTTCGACCTCTTGTAATTTCTCTTTCTACTTCCTCCATACCATCAATTCTTTTCTTTAACAGGTCAACTCTACAGCTTAATTCAGATGATTTTTCTTCTTCATTTCTCAGTTTGCCAATTAACTCATCCCTTTCCTTTGTCAAACTAGATACTTTTTCCTCCATTTCGGATTTTAGTTTCAAAAATTTTTTACTTTCTTCTATCAATTTCTCTGTTACATCCATAACTTTCCCTTGTTCAACTTTAAAATTCTTGTTTAGGCCCTCAACCTTTTTTTCCTCCTGTTTTATTTTTTCCATCATGTTTTTTCGCTCATCAACCAACATTACAGTAAATGACTTCAGCTTTGTAAGGTCATCTTTTAAGCTTATTTCAGCCTTTTCTAACTTGCTTTCAGATGTCTCAAGGTCCTTCACTCGTGTCTTCACCACTTCCAACTCATTTATCAAATCCTTAGTCAAATTTTTTTCTTTCTCCAAGTTTAAGTGCAGCTGAGTGCATTCTGACTTACTTTTACTGAAAGCCTCTTCTAGCTTCTCTAATTCTGACATTCTTTTCTGCAGTTTTTCCACTTCAAGTTTCAACTCTTTGCTATGATGCTCTTCCTCTTGCAGTTTATTTTTCAGCTCTTTGCACTGGGATTCAGTTTTTGTGATCTCTTCGTCTTTCCCCTCCATTTCAAGCACATGCTTGCGGAGGTTTTCCACTTCTGCCATTAAGCTAGAGTTCCCACATTCCCCTTTTGCTATTTTATCTCTTAGTTCTTGAAGTTCCTCCTCAGCTTTTTGAAGATTTTTGTTAGTTTCTTCTAGCTCCTCTATTCTGCGAGTCAACCCCACTAGCCTGAGCCTTAGCTGTCTATTATGTGACTCTTGATTAGCCAGTTTAGCAGTCATCTCCTCATGTTCTTGACAAAATGATAATGTTTTGTGCTCAAGTTCTGCCTCTAATTTCATCAGTTTTTGTCCATCTTCTTTAGTTTTTGCGCTAATAATTTTAAGCTTTTCTTCTTCTTCCTTTAGTTTTTGGGTTAAGTCCTGTATTTTCTGGCTTTGTTGACCAAGTTGTTCAATATGCATTTGTCTTTCATCTACCAGCATGAGTGCAAATGATTTGAGTTTGACTAGTTCTTCTCTTAGTTTATGAATTCTCTTTGTATGCTCCTTTTCCTTCCGGGCTTGATAGATCTTCTCCTGCTCAAGGAGTTTCTTCAACCTGAAACAAGTTAGAACAGATGCCTTAAGACTAAAATATATATATATCTGTGTGTGCATCTATCTATTTCTAAAATAACCTTTCTTTTAGCTTCTCTTTTTTCAATGGTAGCCTTCAATAAATAACTACCTACTACAGTTATATTCCCAAACCAAGTATCTCGAATTACAAAAGTTAAATTAAAAATACATAAAATCATCTATAAATCTGAAACACAGTAAAATTTTAAACGTGTATAGATAACTAGGACATCAGGTTTTAATTTCTTCACATTTATTTCATGTGGTTGGTAAAAGTATATACTATCCCAACAGGACAAGTATTATCTACTCACTAATCCATTTACACCAAATTTGTTTTACAAGGTAGATTCCTCCCTATGTCTTACATATAGAAAAACTATAAAAAAAGGCAAAACACTTAAAATAATTGCCATATGCAGCCACATATAAACAGACCAATCCTGGTAACAAATAAACCAGCAGGACAGAAGATTACAGTAGCACACAACTGATAACCATCTAGGCATCACAGACGTATTAAATTGGCAGGAAGATGAATTTTCCAGCACAGTGACTATTATGTTAAAAAGTTCCTTCTTTTACATTTCCATTTAGTAGACATTGTGAACCACAAGGATCAGACTAGTCAAACCTTTGGCACAGCTAACCTCATCTGGAAAGTGCTCTTTTCTGTATGGTCTCTAAAGTTGTGTTTTCAGACAAAATAAAGCTTGCCATATATAAATTAGGTGTCTCCTCAGAAAGATAATAAAGACATACATTACCCAGTCTTAGCCATGCAACACGGAGTAATACAACTATTTTATACCTGTGATTTATATTCAGGATATGTTGACATCAACATAGGAAGTTCCTGCACATGTTCTAAGCACAGATTTATGAGGATGGTGATCCGCAATCGACAGAGAAGTACTTACAAATAACACAGGGATGCATCCCCGACCAATCTAAGAGCCTTATTGCAAAAGCAGCAGTCTGACTTAGAAAGATACAGGTATGCATGCTGAACTTACTGTGAAATAATATTTTTTCCAAATCACTGTCACAGCACCTACAGTTCCCACATTCTCTGTCAAGACACGAGATAATTCAAATCCGCTTGCTTTGCTTATCCTAAGTCTGAAACTTTTCAGCATCCTTTTTATAACTGAGATGCACATCCAGATGGTAATAGCAGAGCAATTGATGCCTGGTAATTAACTTGCAGTAACTGGAATATCCATATCTTAGCAAAGATCAACCTTTATCAATATTTTTATCTTACATGTTGGATTGTAGATGATAGCAGGTGGAGCAGAGATACACATTCCTCTCTGCTACTCCAGCAATGAAGTGGTGCCAAGGGCCCCGAGGCACAATGTCATACACGAAGGATTTCTCCCAGAGCCCCCAACTGAACTCTACACTCCTAGCAAGAGCCACATTAACTCAGCAACTGTTAATGTTTCACTCCTTGTTCCTGAGGGACCAGAACCAAAAGGAACTGGAAAGAAAAGCTGTAAGAAAAGACAAGGAAGTCAGAAAGCAGAACACAGGATGCAGTAGGTAGGGAAGGAGAAGGTTGAAGAATGCATTTGAAAACAAGATTGGATAGGATGTGAGAGTAAGAGAATAGTAGGAACCAGCAGTAGAGAGAAAAACAAACAAACATTGTGGCCAACCTTGCAGGGTCACAGATTATTCTCAAAAAGAGTCTCTTTAGTTGTGGCAGCTCTTTGGAAAGGACTGAAAAGGCGTGCTGGTGGATGCCTCATTATTGGTCAAGTTAGAATGTCAAAAGGTAAAAAAAAAGCCACTGTCACTCACAAAGCATGCACTTTTCACACTGAAGAAGGAACTTTATTAGCATGCAATATATTCCCTGGCTGCTCTATCACACTGCTTCATGCAAATATTTCAGCCAAGAACTCTTCCTCATCTCCCCTAGGATACATTTTTAAAGGAACAGTATGTATCTTTCCACAAAAATACTGTTTGCCATGACAGCACAGTGTAGCTGAACCTGGTGGTGCTCTAAATGACCAGGCTTCCAAAGCCACAAACAGGGGAGAATGTTTCCAGCCTCCCTTGTCCCACAGGAAAATTTTAAGGTTTTTTAAAAATTAAAAAAACCCAGAAGACAGCTTTAAAAAAAAAAACCTGACACCCAAAAGCCTAGAGATGCTTAGAAAACTGTCTATGAATTTGTAGTTCCTAGGCCTGCACATGTGCTTTTAACCCAGCAGTTGCTCCAGGCAGTATACACCAGCCAGGCTGCTAAGCAGAGTGCAAAATAATGCACTGGCCACACATGGCTCCACATGATTACCTGAGAGCCTACTGGGGAATACTGCTGAGAAAAAAAGAATAAATGGAAAAAAAAATGCAAATACCTGTTAAACTAAGACAAAAAACTGCCAGTCATGAGGCTGCTCAAGAGAAGAAAGCATGTTAGCCAGGTTACTGCCTTGCAGGAGTGCTAGCTGTGGGGAATAATCAGCTTGGCCCCTCTTGGAAAATAAAGCAACTTTCAGTATTTCATTCTGTCTCAGCTTTAACACAGGGAAACTACATGTCTTAGATACGACAAGCCAACTTTCAGAGAAGATACTTGACAATACTTCTGTTGTTCATGTCTACAGGAGCTGCTTCTAAAATCTAGTTCTGTGGGGGAGGGATGGGAAGGCAGCACACAAATATGTGGTTGATTGCCGAAGTAATTTAAAAATCCACACCTTTTCAATGTTATTTCTAGATGCCAAAATAAAGCTGAGTTTAAGCTTGCTCCCACTTTTCCATCTTTGTACAACTTTCATACCTCAGTGGTTAAACTGGAATTTCAGCAGGACTGAAAGGTGAGGTTGTCCCCTCTTGACCCTCACAGCATGTTTTCTGCTATCAGGCTTCTCATCTGACTGCTGCTGCTAGTGTTTGCTAAGCAACAGCGACCTACATGGACTCCCATGCAACACTAAAAGCCCTCCAGACTCCCAGCACCTGGTCTTCAATGTGCTAGTCAGAGCAACTGCATTCTGGATTGTCAAGAGGCTGAAAGCACCTGCATTCAGGGTCAAAATCAAAACAAAACAAAACTTTTAATCATTAAATATTAGAAACAGCCAAAATACTGACAATCCAACAATTTGATATACACCCAGCCTAGTCCCCACCTGTGGTGCCTTGGTTTGTGGTTTTTCTTATAAATGGGAAGAAATGTTTGGGTACAACTGGACAACCTGCATTCATCAGTAACAGTCTCAGGGGTTTGGCATCTAGACCCTAGCAGGGAAGCATGCCGATGTGATCCAGTTCCCTGCCGAGAGAGGGACCATGCTGCCTCCCCCTCTGTGGACAGCACTGCTGCAGTCTGTGTGGCACCTCTTTTCCCCATGGGTTACCACAATACCATGCCAAAGCATGCAGCCTGAGTCAGACCCTGAACACATGGGATTTTGCTGCCATGGGGGTCCTGGCGGTCTCTCCCTCTCCTTACTATCTGTCCTCCCCACAGAATGTGAGGAGCAGGCCCAGTACTCAAGACAGACACATTACCTCTTGCAGTGCTGTATAAATAAGCAGCAAACCCTGAGGTATGATGACTGTGTGCAAGCTGTTAACTGCCTCAGTTAAAACCAAACACCCCAGGACGATGCTGCTCCAATTTTGTTCTGTAAAGAGAGACATCTGACTGGTATGGTGCAGGACACTGGAGTACAGAAGCTACTGATGCAACCTAACATGGTCCCTCCTGCACAGGGAGCTGCCTCTCCGGGATCCCCACCAGCCTGAGCTGTTCACAGCCACACCAGGCAGCAGGAGTGCTCTGTTGGCAGCTGTGATGGGGAGGCAGGAGCCTGAAGACTTTCAGCAACCAATCTCAGTTGCTGAGAAGGCAGACATCAGACTGGAGGAAGAGTGACTATGGAATTAGTTTTAACAACTTTCATGAATGGTGTGCTGGAAGTAGGCAGCAAGGAGGAATACAGGAGAGGATGGGCAATAACAAGGCCCTCCCACTCTTCCTTCCTTTAGGTTTGGTGCTGAAGTGTTTCACTGCACAGTCTTTCTGCTTTCCCTTCCCTCCTCCAAGCTGTGAATTGATCTACAGAAGTGCAATGGGATGCTGATAGCTACAACTCTATCCCTCCAGAGATGTGATTTCTTTCATTATCGCTCCCCTTAAAAAAACATTCACTTCCAAGTGTTCAAAACAGAGCATGCAAAAGAAAATAGGACCCCAAATATTTATTGAAAATTATACCAGTGTGTTTATCTCTCTTTCTGCTTGTATTTCCATCAAGATGGGAAAATATTATAGGTACTTATACAACCTTTTCCAGTTCTAGCATAGAAGCGGGCTCTTACCTACACAAGGAAATCCTGGGAAAGCAGGACAAGCCAGAGGATGCTCTGAAAGGCCATAAACTGCTGCCATGGTTTGCATACATGTCAACACTTCAGCACCATGTTTCAGCTGTGTTGGCCTGTTTTAGCAACCTGCTCTGCAAACAAAGCCAAGCTTCCCAAGGTGTCTCCCAGTATTTAATTAAGCATTCACAGGAGGGGCTAATGTGGAGGGCAATCTGGAGAAGTGGAGAGCTATTTCTCCTGCTATCAAGACTGGCAGCAGGAGGAACAGCAGTTAGAAGAAAGAGGATGGAAAGGAGGCAAGCAGATAAGGTCTCTAGAGCACCTTATTAATTGAGTTCACACACAGACTGGAGACCCAGTTTCTCATTGCTGCTCTAGCACAAAACCACGTGACTTACCACTCCTGCAGTACCTTATTTTGCCATTTACATTCCAAAAAGTCTGTTGCTATGGGGTGTAATGACTTCTATCCCATTTCACGGATGGCCAGTAAGTGAGGGTTAAGGCAAACACATTAATGAGGACTTGGTCACCCCAAGGATCAGCTGACTGAGGGCTGATGATGGCTGCTTTCTCATGAGGGCCCAACAGCATTTCTGTGCCACTCACACAGCAATCCCACGGGAATCCACTGGGAAAGCAAATGTCTTCGCAAACTCATCTTTCCACTTCAAACCTAAGGTTTGCTACTGTACATGCAGAGTTAGAGAGACTGGACAACTTGCTAGAGGTAGCTAGAAAGCTGCTACCCATTAAGTGATGTGAGAGTCTGTAATCCCAGGACAATGAAAACCAGCAAGAGGTGGTTTAACTCAATAAAGGCGTTCCCGTTTTTTTTTTCCCTGTTTAATGTACAACAGCTGATTTTGAAGATTATTTCTACAGCCTCTGGGAAATCCTCCACATGTCAGGATTATTTCCCACTGCTTCTGTGTTTGGGGCCAGGCTGAGATATTCAAAAGGCTGAATTTTGCTAGTTCTGAGTACTACAACTTCAGCTGAAGTCAAAGAGAGCCAAAAGATGGTCAGGCTCTCTAGGAAACAAAACAATTGGGCCTGAGACTTAAATTGGCAAGAAGGTCACAACCTTGAATCATCAGCTTCACTACTTCCTATATATCCACTGCATCTGGGAGAAGAAATATGTAAATGAGATCAGATCCCATAGCAAGAAAAAGAATAAAGCACATCTGTGTTACTTTCTCCTTTCTATCCATTACATTTTAAAGGTAAGGAATGAGAAAAATGTTTGAATGACCTTACTACAGAACTTTCCAACTTCTTGTTCAGTTTATCACAGGATCAACTCTGAAAACAAGTACAAGATTGTTAAATAAAGGTCATTGGTTCTAGTAAACCTGAAGATATTTTTTGTGGGTACCTAATATACAAACGCAAAGTGTACAAAAGTGCTTGTTCTTCATTGCTGAATTAACTTTTGGGAAATGATTGATCAAACTACATAACAAGCAAATTAATATTCTTACTACTGCTAAACTACATGATAGTTTCCAAAACATACTGAAAGTAAAGGAAATGTTTTCTTCCCTAGGAGGATACATTGCTTGTAACCTAAAACAGTTTATCTTCTAATACCGATTTTGTAAAAAGTAAAATCCAATTTGCTGAAATAGTTCATTTGTGTTGAAAGTGTCCTACTCCAACTGAAGGTAGTATTCTGGAATAAGAACACTTACTAGGTTCAGTGTGGTGCGCCCCCACCTTTCCAGCACACTATTCACGTTAGAAAAACACCATAGATCTTTAAGAACAAAACCCGACCGATATCCTTTCAGACTACAAAACAGTATCACCCACACTAATTCCGGAGATTAGAAGAGCTGAAAGGGGATGCACAGAAAGCAGGCACAAAGTAACTGAGAGCGAAGGCGAAGCAGCATTCAGCTGAGAGGTGAGAATTGCCAAACCTGTCTCCGGGCTGTACTTATCCTTCCCTGACCCCTCGGTGCGCTGCTCGGGAGGAGAAGCCGCCCAGCACAGCTCCTCCAGGTGCACCTTCCAAGTCTCCGGCCCAACGCTACGGCAGCCCGGCCCCTCAGCGCTGTTCTGCTCCGTCCAGCCCGCCTGCAGCCGGAGCCGCCGAGCATCCCGGCGCGTCCGCTCCCCGCACACTCCGCTCCAGCCTCGCTCCGTCCCGCCCGCGCCTACGCCAGTGCCCGGTGCGCTCACTGAACCAGCGAATTGCGCATGTACACAGCAATTAGCGGCGCTCAAATTAGAAACACAATCAAAAAAATTATCTTACCTTATAACCAGACCTATTTTTTATTATTATCGTTATTATTCTTTTTTTCTAAGCTAGCCGAAGAGCGGCTGAGGGCAGGACCGCCGGGGCTCCGGCTGAGCAGCCCCTCGCCGCTGCCAGCGCTTCCCTCTCCGCCGCTCTCCCGGGGTTTATTACTGACAGCCCCGCCGCGCTCTCTATAGGTACAGTTCATAGGTGAACGATTAAGAAATAATAATGTGATTGCAGAGAACCGCCGGGAGTTGCTTTTGCTTATCTGGACTGGGATGAACGAAGCTCTGCTTCCCAGTCCCAGCTGCCGGTTCATTCCGCTGGCTCAAAAAAGTTCCCGTTGCTTTCCTCTTGTCTTCCCGGTGTTTGAAGTGGCAGTACTACTGTTGGTACGCGCTGGCTGATCTTAAGATCGGCTGATAAAGGCATGAATACATGAAGAAAATCCCCTGGGGATTTAGTATACGGACGTGTTTGTTTTTGAAAACCCATGCATAGTAGCAAGCCTAACCAAGTTTGGTGAGGTTTGAAAAGCACCATTCTGCTAGCTCCCTGCTTTAAAGAAGTCCTAAAAGAATTTGGGGATTCCTTCTATTTCCCTAATGATTCCCTGGATTACTCACAGTCACTTTTTCAGACTTCTTGAGGGGAACTAGGAAAAAGTGTTCCCTTTCCCTTTCTTTTTTGCCTTTGCTTTCCTCTTCCCCTTCCTGTTCACCTTCCACTCGTCTTAGGAAGCTTTCAATAGCCAAAAACACTGGAAGCATATAATTTTAAATATTATTATCCACTAAAAATGGACCGACATGAGTTTACACTTCTGTGAAACTGTCTAATTTAATGTTCTT
Source organism: Anthoscopus minutus (assembly GCA_013399455.1). Taxonomy (NCBI): domain Eukaryota; kingdom Metazoa; phylum Chordata; class Aves; order Passeriformes; family Paridae; genus Anthoscopus; species Anthoscopus minutus. The sequence goes on from VWYI01045454.1 coordinate 76,861, forward strand.
TTATTATTTTTCCTTTGGACCCTCATTCAGCACACAGGCTGGACAGAGCTCACTTAAAATGCAGGTTCTTAGAGGCTGATTTTATGCTTTTTATTCAAGACGTTACTTACTTCACTCTCTTCAGACTCTGCTGAGAACAGAATTATTTATTTCTGGGTGGGAGATAGAAGCACAAAGGGATGAAGGTTTTGCTTGGGACACCTACTCTGGGATGCATTAGATGTGTGTTTCAGAGTGCTGCATGGTGGGTGGTGTATGCAGATCACAATCCCTGTGATTTTTGCCTGTGCCTAGGAATGGATGCTCCAGACTCTGGCACATCTGAGCCCAGATCCAATATGCTCCCCAAAATGAGAACCATTCTTAGAGTGAAAAACATTCACAATCTATGTAAACTAGCTTAACACGACTTAACTAGCACCATGTAGGAAATCTGTCACACTAGTGCAACAGCAGAGTCACATTTTCCAGGGAAATCTATGCTGGTCTTAATCATTCTCTCCCATTTAATATTCCTTTACCTCATTTACTAAATTCTTTCCAAAAGATGAAGCTGGGGTCCTACAGAGAGATTGTTGCTTCCTGTCTGTATAAATGATGCATCTTGGTATGTTTCTATTTTTCCAATGCTAGAGAAAAGGTTTCAGTACAAAATGTTTGATTGTGCAATTCCAAATGATCACATGCATTGAACAGACCAATGCACTGCGTACTCTACTTACTGTGTCCTTTGCAATCCCACCAGTTGTTTGGTAGAGCTAAATATTCTTTAAAAAGAGGAAATTGCATACACAATGGCAAACACTAAGATACTGACTGTTGAAATTTAATGATGTGGCATTATATGGACACTTTAAGAGATCATCACAAGAGTTTAGATCCATTGTACGGCCTGCATAAAATCTGCACTCTAAATTAACAACATAATTTATAGCAATGGCAGGGTGTCAGCCTCGAGGCAGTTTGATACTAGAAAGGCATAGAGCACTTTGCAAGCAAGTTTCAAAACTATCTGCTGACAGATGGGTTTGGCTGTGATCAGCAGCCAGGAGCAAGGCTCTGTTCCACCGGCGCTGCTGGCTCGGCAGGAGGATATCTGGTCACACCCCCATCCCAGCTGGCTCTGGGCTCTGAGCTCTGAGCTCATTGCACAGCTTGTCCCAGTCCTGCTGCACCCGCTGCTGAGTCCCGGGTTCTCCTCACCTCTGCCCTCTATTTCTAACCATCGCCTCTCCCAAACCAACAACCTTCCAGGTGTCCTCTCATATCTGCTCTGGCTGTTCCTTTGTCTTTGTTGCCACGCTTGGGCCAGGCTGGAGCTGCAAGCCACACATCTTCCCTTATCTCTGTTTTCATGGTCTCAGCTCTGAGCAGAAAGTCCAGGGATGTCAAGAGGATGTTAGGGAAAGTGCAGTGTGGCAGTGGTGAGCCTACACACATGCACTTGTTGAGATAAGTCTGTACTACCATGAGATTTCACAATTATTCTCCCATTACCATTTCAACTACTCTGAGTACCCATCAGTATGCCGGTACCAGACCTATAAGGGATATCAGGTAGGATGTCAAAGCTAAGTTCAAACATTCATAAATTTTCTTTTACTGCTTAGAAATCACATTTTGTATCTTTATAAAAATATAAAGGTACTCCATATGTTGTTATTTCTCAAGAGTACCTTCAACTTTAAGTCACTTCAAAGGCTGGGAAAATTTAACTTGCTCATGATTTTTTTTGTTCACGTTTTCATTGGGATGAAGTAGTTTAAGAAATACATTCCTGAGTAAAACAGCACTTGCAACATTGTGAGACCAGATAAGAAAAACAACAAGAAATATAAGCAGCAGAGGGAATAGATTGGAATCCTTGATTTCAACTTATCTCTGAAAGTTAGAAATTATCTTTGCATCTGGCACAATTGCCTACTGCAGAGGAGAGTAACTGGGAAGCAAAAGATGGAATTGGTTTAAAAATTTAATGATGTGCTAATAGACAACACATTTCTTTGATAAGCTGCTTTCTTAAAAAATTTCTCAACTATGCACAGCAATAGATTCCTCTTGTGGATCTTAGAGACTTTTTACAAATTATTGCCTGATTATAAAATTTTCTGTAAACAGAACTTCGTAACCTTCCCAATAGACTGCCCTGGTCTCTGTTGCCTCTTTACCTTCAGTGCAGAAACACATGTAAAATTCATAGTGAAGGCAGAGAGCTTGCAACTCCATCCAAGTTCTCAAATATGTTACAAAAAGCCCACATATTTTTGTTTGTGCAAAGCAAAGCTTTTCCTAAATTTGTGTTTACTTACATACATGAAAAGGTACACTGTGTGCTTGCCAGACTTTTTTATTTTTTTGTTCATAAAAGCTTCAAAGCAGTGAAAATCTTCCATCATTATTTTGTTTTCCTTTTTTTCCCTTCTCTTGGTTAAATCAAACTCATTTGGTAAGTCAGACCTGACCTCCACTTTCTGCTTACAGTTGTCTGCTCTGAGTGCAATAGATGCAAATTAATTCAGTGGCATCTTGATAGAACAAGAAAATTTTGAATATTTAGGGAGGGAAGAGGCTGATTTTAATTTGCTGCTGAAAATATAATGAACAAGGTGATCCACTGGGCCTTTTGTAGAGAGAGAAATAAATAATGAAGATAAATGCAGTAAATTCTTGAAACAGGACTTTGTAGGAAAAGCCTGAGAAAAAGACTTCAAGTTGGACTCTGTGCTGTTGTATCTCAGGCAATGCGCTGTATATGGCATACGTCATGCACATTAAAAAACTTAATTTGGTGAGCTGCTCTGACAGCTGGCTTTGTTCACCTTTGTTCTTATTTAAAACAGGTTGTTCAATGCAGCTGTTAAAGAAACTGTGTTTGCACACACACATTTGCACACAGGCTTTTTTATTGCTCCTCAGATCTTTCTAAATAAGTCATGCTGCTGAGGTTTTAAATTATTTTTCTCTTTATTACAGCATGAAAATCACCCTACATTGGGATCTGCTGCCTTTTGTGGAAGCATGATTCAAAAGTTTAACAAAAGCATTCCTCGTTTTTTTCTTTTTCCTGTTATACTCTACTCCCTTCCTTTTGGTTTTCTGCTTTCTTAGCACTTATGTGTATCCTTTTGATAGCTGGAAGGCTCACCATTTCCAATACTGCTGGGATTCTTTTAAGTAGAAGTGATTTCAAGCTGAAGCAGCACCTCTCTATGCCACAGTTACTGCTTCATAGTATGATTTGGTCATATTTTGAGAATAAGTACCAGGAGTCTCATAGAAGCCTGTTGTGGCCCTTCAGCAAGGGAGCTGAGGAAAAGGTGTCCAGGAGCTTAGACAAGTGCACTTGGCAGGATGCCACCTGCTGCTCTCTGTGCACCCACGGCTGTTAGTGCAGGCTGCCTCACCCACCTGAGCTCTGTCACAGCACCGCGCTGGCGCTGGCTGCCTGCTCCAGGCACCACCCTTGTTTTCCTAAATGACTCGTTTTTGAGGTGCTAGGTGTTCATGGGGAAAAAATAGGTGGAAGAGTGACCTCAAGGCTTTAAAAGCAGGAAGAACCATGCCTATTCTCAGTTTACCCAGAGAGAATTAGTCTTTTGGAAGTGTCTTGGCTTCTTTTGCTCCAACTGAGTCTAGGATGTGAAATTAATCCTGACTGATTTTCTCCTTTCTGTTGGCCTAAGCCCATCTCTTTGCTATTCCTCATTCTTTGTGATCCAGGTCCATCAGTTCAGTTCTTGCCCCATTGCTCTCACTCCTGCTGACCTTTCCTGGACTTCCTTTTCTTTTGTGCTTCTTCTCCCTGACCCTTCCTTCAAGTAAGGTGACACAGTGACTGACTGGGATTGAAAGGCACAAGTCCTACACCTAAAACTAAAGGTTATCTCCTTTGCTGCTCTCCATTTGATGCACCACTGGAATATAGTATTTGATAGAGTGAGTAAAACTTGGAGAGGAAAAACTTGGCAGGAAAAACGAGAGAAAACAGAATCCAAAGAATTCCTACTTCATTTTAACATCAAACCATACAAGTGATGGTGTGTCTGGAGTTACCACAAGAGGGTTGCAAATGTTGGAAAGTGTACCAAAAAAAAGAAGAGTGACAAAGTTTAAAATCTGGATTTAGGAAATAGCATCATTAATATGATTGCACACCCTGGGCTAGTCAAGCATGGAGAAGCTGACACAGCTGTACAACAGCAATGCAGCTTGAGAGAAAGTAATTATTCAAGTGGAGTCAATATAAAAACTCATCTCTGTCAATTCAGGGTCTCAGACTTTTTAGAAATACAGCCTTCCTGTACACTTGTTCATATTATATTTGGCCACCTTGGTCACAATGACATAAGAATAATACAATACACACCTATAAAAGCAGAGAAAAAAAATGATCTTATGAAGATACCCTCTTGATTTTTAAATTACTTCCTGTGAATGTCATATTATCAATGATTTAGCACATAATGAATCCTCAGAAAAAATTTCAAATGCTGTAAAAGAGCAGCCAGCAGCTGTTTTTATGATCTAAAGAGGGACTGATAGATTTTAACAACATCAGCATTGAGTAATCCTGGCTGTCACACCACATCCTAATATGCCATGTCCCAACTTTCAGTTTGAAAGGCTGTGAAGGAATTTCCATTATTTTTCATGCCAGGACCCTCAGCTCTTGTCCTGAACACAAAGGAGCACACGCTTGCCCACCACATCCATCCACAGCTCCACCTTTGCTAGTGCTTTTTGCCTGTATTCTGGAGGTGCAGCATAAATGGGCACCTCTCCCCTCGCCAAAAAAAAAAATTAAATTAAATAAACAAACCCATCACAGCTATTAAAAACCACCAAACAAACCCCCTACACCTAAACAAAGCTTTTTGATTACCACATAGCTATTTACAACAGCTATCCAGCTCAATTCTAAGGTTTGCTAATTACATTAGATTTGTGTCTATTGAGAGGCAATTAGAGAAGTCTGTCCCCAGAGCTCCTATTCCCAGCCAACACACAGGGCCTTGACTCACCCGAGGTTTGAGCCTGCTATTTTAACCTTTTGCTTCTAGTTGCTTAGAGCAGAATCCAAAAAGGACTCCCATAAATATCTGGACAGTAATGAATGAAGAATTTTTAAAGGAAAAGATAAAGAAAACAAACAAAAAACAAAACCAAAAAAACCCCCACCCAAACCAGAACACACATAAATACAAATATTCACAGGCATCTGATTTTTGAGCAGATCTGTGTTTTGGTTGCCCAGATTTGCTGTTGGTAGTCCCATCATCTTGCCTGACCTGATCATTCCTGAGGTTATTTGGGCCTTATGAAATACATGTCTTTAAAAGCAAGGGCTTTGTTCTGAGGGCAAGAGACACAGGCTGACCACAGCCACTGCACAAGAACAGGAGCTGTCAATGCTTCCAATTGAAAAAACACTTGCACCAGTACTTGCACCTTGCCACAAAAATGGCATGTGTGGTTTTATTTCTCTCCTCAGTCTGAAATAATTCCAGTTTGTACTATCCCTTTCTAAGATCATGTCCTGACTGTAGCCTGTTGAGTATATGAATAGCAGAAAAAGGGACAGGGAAAATTCAGGTTCTGAGATGGAGAGCAAGCAAGGAGAAATTGCTCCAGTCTCATAAAGTAAGTGGGAATTAGAAGGTGCTGTGCTTGCCTTTGTCTTCAAATTTCTTTCTTCCATGTCTGTATTGCCCTCTGAATAACTGCAGAGCTTATGCAACCTAGCCCTGTTTTTTTCTCATCAGGTATTCAGTCATTAGCTGTTGACTTCCACTGAGCATCCTCACTTAAAAATCACTATTATTTTTTAAAATCCTCTAGTGACATAAATGCAAATGATGCCTCATACACAAGGAGGCAAAACCTTACAGCCTATCAATAGGCAATACTGATAAAAAATAATTCAAAACACAGGCATAATTTGGCTGTAGAAATTATGTAAAAAATTATAGTCATTAAAACTATTGCTATTATTATTGCTGTTACTATTGTCATTGTTATTATTACTATTATGGTTTATAATAATTGTTGTTATTGTTACCATTATTGTTATTATAATTACTCTGATGAGCCAAAATGCATATGTAAATGATACAAAAATATTATTTTATATGAAATATGTACTGCTGGCTAGTTAATTTTCTGGAGAGCAAAGTCCCATGCAAAAGCTATAATTCGACCCAAGAAACTGCTGTACATAATACATTTATATATGCATGTATAGACTTCTACAGGTACAAGCATACACACATTTCAGAATGCCTACTCTGATTCCACTAATCCCATTAATCAAGAAGAGCTCTACTGACTTCAAAGGAATTGCAACAATGCCAGGTTTGTGCTCATAAAATCCAGCACCAGGAATAATTATTTCCTAAGACCTGAAGCAGATGGGTGTAGAAAGCTTGGGTGTGCTAATGGTGGGCTTGCCACTGAAAGCAAGCTGGACTGGCAGCACTTACTCTGTCAGGTGAGGACACGAGGCAGGGAAAGCAGGACAGACTCCTCCTTTGCAGAATTAGCTGTGCCCACGTCACACCAGCTGCCCTCCCCGCCTCCCGCCTGCCTCTCGCTGGGATGGAAACCACGGTTGTATTTTCAAACCACGGCAGTCATTTTCAAAATGAAAAAATGTTGAAAGCTATGCATCATTTTAAAACATGTCATCTAGGAAAAGCCTGACATTTAAATGATGAAAGAGGACACATCTATCCTTTTCTGGCTCCTCTGAAAATGAACTTTTTAAATGGAATTGTACAGGAACTTTCATTCTGTGATATATGCACTTGTCACCAAGAGATACTTTTTCAGCTGTGACATACTTGCTATCATCAGAAAAGCATTGCTGTCATTCTGCTATAATTTAGCCTAATTTTCTGCTCATTTCTTTATCTTGCCTCATTCAGGCCTTACATATTCAGCTACGTTATTATTAATCACTCCCTAACATTAGCAATTATGTAACAAAGCTGTGTGAGTAACTGATTTTTCAGTTTCAGAGCTAAGCAAAAAATTTTAAAAATATATTTTAAAAGTTCAACTTTTTTCTCCCATTCAAGTGAAAAAAGTGTTTCACGTGGATTTCATTGAAACGTTTGTTTCAGATCAGTAATTTCATTTCCCCTTTTGTCATTTTAAGAAAAGCAGGGGAGAGAAAGGAATGTGTCTTGGCCCAATTCACGAAACCAACACGTGAAAAATCCTCCCTTTTTCAGAAGATCAGGTGATCTCCCTGGACAAGTGAATTCCTCTGTCTGGGAAATTTGAATACTCAGAAACTGACCTACAAGATTTTTCATCTCTTTGGTGAAAAGAACCCCACATCATGTAAGTGAATTGTAAAAATAGAGCAATTTTTCTCAGGAAGAATAGGAACAGACACCTGAAGGAACGAGTGATGTGACCAGGAGGGCCTCCTCTGAGAGGTGGATTCAGGACCCAACAAACTGACAGAAGGATTAAAAATCTGTCGTGGTGTAGGTGAGTGACATAATCACAGGATTATTTGAAATGGTTTTTTGACTAGCTGGTCTTGTGAATTAAGTCACCAGATTTTCTTTGTTGACATTAATAATGGTCTTATACCCTAAATGGTATGTCTTAATGAGTTTTTAAAAAGTTAGTTGAAATACTAACTCTGGCAACATAATCAGGCACATACTCAGGTACCTTACACATATGTGGTGAATTACACATTTTACATTTCTCTGCCCTCACATTTGCACAGGCCTTGGCAAGTTTCATAGGAATGCTTTGTCTGGCTATTTGGATTCCCTGGATTTTTTATTTTTGCCTTAAGATTTCTTCACATACAAGCCTTAAAAAGAAATGAAAACTGAAATGACATAATATAAACCTCATTATTTCTAATCTCCATTGCTACTGTAGATACTGCAGGAATGAGAAGAGATGCACAACTTGGCACCCATTTGGGGAAAGGAGATGGAAAAAGCATTACATCTGTTTACAGTTAGGAAAGCTTCCATATAGGCTCACTGATTCAGAATAACCCCCTAGTCAGATGATGTCTTGAGGTTCTTCATACAACTTATGGAAATTATCAGACCATACAGGTCTTGGATATTATTAGGGCATTAGGGCAGTAGGCCACATACTTTGCTAATTAGACTGTGCATCTCTGCACAGGTAAACTTTCACTTAAACATAAAGGAAATATCCAACACATTCAAGCTTGAATGCCTATTATCATATATTTAGACTTGTAAATAAGTGGTATCTATTTAAATTTTTTAGAAATTCACTGAAACCTGGCATTTCAACTGAAATCTGTTTCTAATCTTTCTGAATGAGGAAGCAATTTTCCCTACATGACCCTGATTCAATTCTTGTTTTCTTTGCCTAAAAAAAATGACAACTTAAAAAGATGGCCTCAGTAGAGTTGTGAACTGATATTTATTTCAGTAGTATAATAACTCTGAAACATGCCAAAGGCCTTTTAAATGTTAAAATTGTTACCTATTGCACCCTGGACAGTGTTTGAATTCGTGAGTAGATTTTGAATGAAGTAATTTTTTCCCCCTGTCTGACCCTGGGAGCATTTGAATTGATGATTTTAGCAAGCAAACTTGCTAGGAATAATGAAGTACATATAGTTTTGTATAATAATTCTCTCTCAAGGGCTGTGAAGCTGATGCCTACCTAGAAAAAATTTTGGAAAAGTATCTGAAACAACACATGATGCCATTTTGTATAATCCCAGAAGTGACTGAAAGACTGGACAGTTTTGAGGACTATCCAAGTGTAAAGAGATGGATTTGGATTACTCCCAGCTCACATTGTGTAAGACTTGCAATACTTTCATATTGTTTCTCCACAGTCAGATGTAACTGTTTGTTCTCTCATTTTCAAATTACCTTTGGAACCATTTTGTTGGAAGTTGGGACCAAATTAATTAGTTAAAACATGGAGTCATCACTACCTTGCAGTCAGCTAGAGCTGTAAAACAGGACCTGCAAAATGGATGTCCTTCAGATTTACTTAACTGTGCAGAATTTGTATTTGTCATTGCCTGGTTTTTAAATTCATTTCTTTTAATAGACTTCCCCTGAATTTCTGATCTGTGTCCCTGTGAATATATTACATTGGCAGAAAATAACCAGCTTTTCCAAACCATACTGATAGCATGTCAGCCTGAAAAGAACAAAAATGCACTGCTGCCCTTGTCTTCTACAAGATTATAATTTTGATTATAATATCAAAAGTTTAGAGATGCACTTACTGGAAAGTAGGCAGAGTGACTCAGTGCTTTAGTAAGGCCAATGTGTGATGAGTAACTGCTGTAGGCAATGGTGAAGTCCCATTGGGACAGCTTTTCCTTTTTTTTATGGTCACAATTGTAAACCAGGACACAGAAACAATCGCCATATGAGAAAAAAAAAAAAAAAGCCAGAGTATAAATATGGCTAAAAACTCTTGGGGAAAAAAAAAGAAGATAGCAAAAATATTTCAGTAAAGTAACTTAATTTCCAGACTTTGGAGGAATCACCAGTAGATTACAGATATGGGCCAAAATCTGTATTATATGTTTGAATCTTATACCTCACCCCAATATTTATATGTGGGCCTATTCTTACCACAGAATTTGGCTTTATGGTGGTAAATCACAGAAATTTATTTGTCCTGAACATTTCAGACATGTTTTTGGCTTGATTGTTCTCTAAACAAGTAACTGACTGGACAATCTGCCCTGCTGTCCTCCTGCCAACTACTTTACAGTCTTAAAAATCGAGGGAAAACACAAACTGGAAAGGCAGCACACACAGTATCTCCAATCTGTATCACACTCCAGCTTTTGCACTTGCTTGGATCCATGAAATAAATACAGTGAAACAAAAACGCAAGCACTTCCCAATGAAAGGCTTGGTGCTGCTGGCTCTTGGGAAAAGGGAGAAGGGAAGCTTTGGTAATAAAAGCAGAAATGCAAAAAGCGGGGAAAAGGGAGTTTGAAAACTTGTTAACATCAACACTCCCATTTTTGTTTCAAGAAGGCTGTGTGCTTTATTGCTCACAGATCAGTTTCCTTTGCAGGTGATGTGGGCCCAGAATTACATCACCAGCAGAGCAGCCAAGAGCATCTCGGTGCCAGCATGACTGAAGTCGAGAGGAATGCATTATCACAGACCTCCGAGGGACTTGCCAGTGCATTCCTTGCTGGGGGTGCTGCGATGGGGGAGGCAAAGAGGAGACAATTTTACGTGAAGGCTGAAAGGGAACTTTATGGAGGAAAGAGCTGGGGTCACAGTCTTGCTGTCTCCTCTAGGCAGATCTAATTATGGCCATGTACTTCAAAAAGAGGGTTTAACTAAAACCAGATTTAGCAGGGCAATGCTTAGGAAGTACAGACTGAATCCTCAGCCTTGCCTTTGAGGAAAACATGAAATGCTTCAGTACACCGAGAGCACTCACAGTGGTTGTAAAGAATAATTTGAAGCACTGAGGTGAGCAAGAACCAATATTTGATCCTCATCACTTCAGTGAAGCCTTACTATAAAACATATCTATCTATTTACCACAGACAGCACTGAGACACAGGCTGTATGTTTCCTGACCACTGTGTGGTGGAGTGACAGTGTCAGCAGTCTCAGGGATTATGCTGGAAATTATCAAATTACTCACAAAGCAGTCACATAGATCCCCCATAGCAGAGCTCCAACAGAGCCTTTCTGCCACATCGCACCCTCTGTTCAGCAACCCACATCTCATCCATGTAAAAGAAGTTCCCTCCTTCTCCTCCTCCCATTTTTGCAAGCTTTCACGCTATTTCTTGTATCCATCCTGGATGGCAGGACTGGCTCTGTGGTTCTCACCTCAAGCCTCTTTCTGAAACAAAATCAATGGGAGCTTTCCAGTGCTTTTAATAGAAGCAAAATGTGCTGTCAACCAACAGGATTAAAAGAAGCGCACAAGAAAAAATTTTTCAGAGATTAGCACCTCTAAAAATATCAGCATTCTAAACCTAATCTCCTAGATCAATCAAAATGTCAAAGAAATGCTGACATTACAAAGATCTCTACCCTTTTCCACCAGAAAAAAGCCCTGCTGATCAAAAGAAAAATTTTATATTTAATAAACTAAAGATTTCCCCCGACCCTGCACCCAGTTCCCTCAAAAGGAAGGCAAGAGGGCTGGGACTAGGGACCACAGAGAACAGCCAAGTACCATTTCATGTTAAGCCTGCTTTGCACAAGAATTTTTGGGTCATGAAGCACTGATAGCTGTTTTAGCTGTGCCCAGCTCAACCCAAAGTCAGGCCACCAGCTCCCTCTCCAAAGGATTGCTCAAGTTTATGAGGTTGCTTGTGCTGGGAAGACTAATTTTATCCCTGAGGCTGCTGATGCCTTGTCTGTTGCTCTCTAAGTGCCCACTGCAAGCCATGGCATCAATGCATCTCTGATCAGACCCTTCACTCTCCACCTCTCAGACTCCTTACATCACCGTCTATCATCCAAGACTTTGAGGGGGCCTGGGGGCCTTCAGCTCTTCTCCATATTCCTCAGCCTCCTCAGGAGGCTACAGGCAGATGTCTGCATTCCCCAGAATCAGAGATATCCAAGGACAATTGGATGTTAGAGGAACAGCAACTGAGGTGTGCAAGCATTGAAAAGGGAAATTTGATTGCATAGAAAAATAGAAAATACTGTCCATAACTTTCAAACATCATTAGATACTATTATAGCATATTGTAGGGAAATTTGCAAAACACTTCAGCTGCCATATCTGTAGAAGCACCTTCCACTAAAAGTACCAGATTTCTTTCATCTCCACTTGGCAAATGGTCATCACTACTCTTTTCTTGTAACATGCCAACCTTTTTCCATAGCCTTTCTTCAGGTCAGTTACACTTAGTCTTGCTGAGCCAACACCAAGAGAAATGCTCTTCAACCTTCTCCATTTAGCCCCATGCCCCCAGCTGTCCACATTTTGCATATCCCAGTGCACAATTTTCTCTTTTTTGTACTTTTCATGCATCATTATTTTTGAGAAATCATGTTTTCATGTTTTCATGTTACTTCCTTCCTGTATGAGGCAGACCTAATAATTAGTCACTAATAAGAACTGTTTGCTTTCCTATAATTTTGTTCTAGAGGGATTAGAGATAATATATGAAAGCACATGTAAAAAAATATTCCAAAGTAAATACATTAAGAGAGCGTTAGACATACATTAGAACTGAGGAGTATTTCTTAAAGAATTCCTTTTTTGCTTTGTTCAAACTTTCACAAGACAGCAGAAGCAGAAGTGGCCTGTGAAAGTTGCTGTAGACAACTATGGTTAGGAAAGACTGAGAAAATGCTGTGAGGAAAGAAATTATTGAAATTACTTAGATCCAGTATAGAAATTATTACTTCTCTCATTCTAGCAGACTGCTGTGAGATGGCCATCCTGCAGCACTGTTCTTCCTCTGGCTCACCCTGTCTCATTAACATTATAACTGCAAGTGTAGAAGAGTGGCTGACGGGCAAAGTTCAACTCTGTGTCCTTTTCCATTTTCATGGAGACTACAAGTCTGTTCAGCTCTTAATAAAATAACCCTCAAAGTACCACAGTAAAATGAATTATATGTATAGTGGTACTTATAAAACAAGAATGCCTATGCAGGACCTTAAAAAATGCCTTTGGGCAGATCAGTTCTCAGTCCTAATATGGAGATTGAGTATGAGTTTCTTGTATGCTTTAATCTGTTGCAACTTAACTTTTTCACTTCGAGCTCTTCCTTTTTGACAAAATCTATTGCCACATTGGGGCTTTTCTAAGAAGTCATCCTGTCACCCTCTCTTTGTGAATCTAGCCCTCAAGCAATACTACTTCTAGTTTTTAATACCTACAAAGATGGGGGTGAAGCCTCAGTTTCATGTGCACTCGGAAAACAAAGGTAAGAAACTGAGGTTGTTAAAGACTTTATGCTTAATGAGTGGTTTCCAGCCCGTCCTGATTTTGCAAATTTGCTCTGTAAGTGACCAGAGAGGAGGAACCTGAAGAGGGAGGTATGTGCACCTTGGTTTTCTATGTTTAGCTCCATGTCATGTTCTCTCTGCTTGGTCACTACTATCTTGAAACAAATTAGTGTCATAGACAAACAAAGTGGATTAAATAGCAAACACCATATTTCTGGTGTTACTCAACATAAATCCTAAGGGTTTCAGCGCAGCATTTATTCCCCTGCTACCACCAGTACAGAGGCACTGGTGACTTAAGCTAGTGGATTCAGTTGCTCTTAAAGATGTGCTTTCAAGAGAAATTCAAATTTTCCTTTTCTTATTCCCGTTTTTCCAAAAACTGTAGAATGTAGAAAACTTGAAGTATGAGAGAACAGGAAAGGTAAGAGAAAATGCCCACTGGTATGGGACATGATATCTTAGCAGTGGTAAGACAGAAAGCTTTTTAATCACCTCATTAAAGGAAGGCAATTCAACCCAGGTCATAACAGTAGACTCTTTAGTGGCCTTCACAAATTGAGATGCAATAATAAGAAAAAGACTTGTCAAATTAATGTGAATATTAAAATGTAAGACAAATGTAAATGGTATTTTAATATCACTTTTGTAGCATTTTAGTGGCTGCATGTCCACACATGCGTGGATATTCAGCATAGAGACAAAATGCCTTCTATGAGAATCAGATGTGAAGTTGCTCCTTACTTGAAAATACATCTTTTATTTCTTAAAACATATTTATTTTTACATTTTTAATTTTCTACTGTGAAAATCAATTTGCTAAGATGCAGAAGAATTTTTGTTCTTTAAAGTTTGCCAATCAACCCAGGAAAGTAAAGACAGAACAAAACCAAGACCTATTAAACCAGGAAATACGGTCACTCTAGCTCATGTGCCACCTACTCAAAGTTGGCTCTAAACCGAGTTCAGGAAATACACTAAACAGTTTGGCTCCTGGCTTTTTGCAAATGTCTGCCACAAGCCTGTGGTTTCCTCAAAAGCATTTCTTCTTTGAACTTGCCTTAAGTATTTTTCTTAGAGCCTTTTTTTTTCTTTTAATAAAAAGAAACACAACATGGATTGATTTAAAGCAGTTTGGTATAGGCACAAAAATTTCATATTGAAAAGCTGAGGCTGTTACTGAGTACTCAGTCTTCAGCTAAGGTGGATCTTCTTTTCTTAGAGACAGAGAACAAATTACTCATCCAACAAGCAGGACAAACTCAGAAAAAAGGAAATGTGGCATGTATGAGTCTGGGAGATAAACACTGCAGATAAACGCCACCATAGGCTTAGCACATTTTGTAATGCGTGATAATATTTTCTTCCAGGGGAACATTTAACTTGCCTGAGGCAGGCATCTTAAAAATATGAAAAAGAATGCAAATGGTTTGTGACTTTGCAAGCCTAAATGCAAAGGGCATGGCAGAGTCCCACCACCCCTGTGCCAGTATCCTAATGTGTGTTGTGGTTTTCCTTACCCTGCCCTCCTGCTGTGACAGCAGTGCTCTGTCCTTCACAAAAATCAGCGCTTAGCTAAGCAACCCAGTTCCAAACCCAGCCAACATAAATAACATCTGATCAAAAGCTACCTGGAAGTGAACCCAAAACGGGCATGACTAATTCAAAACAAATTTGTTTGTTAATTCAAGCTCACCCTAGAGGAACATTCAGTGGTATCCCTCCAGCTCCAGACTCGCACAGTAACGTACTTAAAAATGACACAAGTGGACCAACATTTACAGATTTACATTTACACACAAGATTAATGTCATTTAAACACAGAAAATTCCAGGCCATGTCACTGCTGAAGGGACAAGCACTGGGACACTGGGGGTAGTGCTTTACTCACCTCTCCCGCTCCTGTTCCAAGAGGTTGGTAAAGTCGTCGCTCTTGTTCATGTAATCTGTATGTTTGTGTTTCTCATTTTCTAGCTCGTACACAGTGCGACGATGGCACTTTTCTGCCAACAGGAGCTGCTCCAGCATGCGCCGGTATGTCTCTTTCTGCTTTTCTTCAAGTCTGTCCAGCTGGATTGTAGGAAAGGAGAACAGACTGTTTTAAAGGTCTCCTTGCTTACTTCATCTGATTTATTAACCAACAATGTTGTGCTTGGTAAATGCAAGTCCTGTAATTTTATATCTTGGGTTTTACATAAAGCAGTGACTAGAAATAAGAATAACTGCCCTGTGAAAGTAATGGTTTGTTTAGATGACATATTAGCAATAAACATTTGCACAGTTCCCAGATACACAAAGGACAGAACTTCACTTAGCTTTATGGTAACAAATAATATTGTTGCAATGCCTGTTTCCCCTGTGGTGAGGTGCTGTGCACACTTTCTTCATTTCACAGGGAAAAAGCTGTAGGTCAGAACTTAGAGCCTGGGAGCCTGAATTCACACACCTGTATGGGGACTAGACACTTGCATGTGGAGCATAAAGTGTAATCTGAAGGCTGAAATTTGAGTTATGCATCTTTAACACACCTGCAATTCTGCTGAGATAGAAGATTCAAATTATTTAGATTCTGCCCAGATTCAATTTGACATTACCAAATACAATTAATTATAAGCCTTAGAACTTTCCCCTCAGCCTGTTTTTTGACATAAATACTCTTTATTTATCCACAACCCTTTGTCTCTTTTGTCTTCTGCATTTTATTAATTTAACACACCGATTATTATTCAAACACACATTGAAACCAGGGAGGTGTGTCTAAAAAGTTGCCAGGGCACTCCAAATCCACCACAGCTATTCATGTCGCTCCTTTTGCTGTTTCTTGGGTGCAGATGACCAACTCCAGCCTCTTCCTGCCTTGGTACTTGTCTGGTTGCCTGCCCCTGGCACAGTGTCTGGCAGAGCCTGCTCTGCCCTCCCCAAGCCTTACCCTGTGGGAATCTCATCCTCCTCAGCCCCAGCTGCCCTAAGCTACTGTTGTTTCACAGGGTATCTGAGCAAACTGAGGGAAATAAGAGAGCAGGAGGACCATGGCAATTTGGCCTCTAGAAGTCAACCAAAGTGAAAAAGTCATTGCATTTTATGAAAGAGACAGGTTGGGTTCGGCTTTTCAGAGTAGATTTTTGCAATTATTTTTTCTATTTTATTTCAACATAAGCCTTGTAAATCTGCACAGGATGGAAGTTTTACACTGGAGTTCCTGTCAAATTACCAGCTTCTTTGGAAAAAAAGCCTTGCTAAGCTCTTTTAATCTTGTTTGAGAGTATTTTATGTATGCTCCCACATACTAAGGTTTGATTTCCTTATTTACCATCATCCCAGAAATTCCAGGAGATGCTTCAATGAGGATGCACAGTAAAAAGGTATCCCATGGAAGACACAACTCCTGGTGAACAAATTAAATGTTCTAATTGGATGAACTATCAAGTTTTGGACAGGCACTACAGTATGTTATATTGTATATTGTTGCATGCTCCTTCCCCATGATGTAGACTGCTATGAAACTATGAATAGGAGCAGGGCTGTTTATTTTGGCATTCACGCTGTCCTCAGACATTCTCAGGTCTGCTCTAATTCTCAGGTCTACCTGGAATTCATTTACTGCTTAAATTTTAAAGCAAGGAATCCTATAAGTTTTCTTTAGGGGCTGAATTGACTTTGCAGTCCTTGAGTTTAAGTGACATAAAATGAATATGGATTTATGATCCCATAAATATGGTCAAAGTCAATCTCCATATGTCTTTTTTTCTTAACTACCCTCAAGACAATGTTCTAATATGCCAAGAAAATCAAAGAGTAGTTACCAGTGCAGTGAGCAGTACTGGTTGAAGCCTATAATTGAAAGGACTTCAAAACCCAGAAATTTAACACTCAAAGATTTTGGTCTTGCTTGACAGCACCAGCCCTAGGAAGCATAGAACCTCTTCATGGTTTGTGTTCGAATCCAGTGACTTTGCTTACAAATTATTCTGTATATGAGTGAACAAGGTTTTGTTTTTGGTGTGTAAATTCTGTTATCCTCCTGCATGCTTCACATACATCCAAAATATATGGAGCCTAGTTTCTGGTTAGGCTTCCCCCTGCACAGACACAATGTTGTCAATGAAGAATTTGTTACCTCTGAAATTGGTTTCTCATAGACGTCTTCCCCTATAGACTTTTCCTGGGCAAGGATGGCATCTCTGTGTAGCACTCGAAGCACATTCTCTGGAGTTGCAGACCCATAATGAGCTTCTAAAACTTCAGGTTTGGTTTTCTCTGTCTTCAGCATGTGGATCACATCCTCCCTTGCCTGTAATATTTCAAATCACTATCATGAGTCAACCTATTAACCAACAGGGAACATAGGGAAAATAGGGGCATTTCATATGTACTGACTGCAAACACAAAAATAAAATAAATTTTAAAAATGACAGGCTGTCAATGCAAATATAAAAATATTGGGAGATATCAGATTAAACATGATCTGTCCAACACAAATATCATGCTTTATGGGATGAATTATTCTGTTCCTTCATGACATTACATTGAATGCTATGAATTTTTACCTGAGTTGCTACTATAGCCAGGGAACATCATTATTCTTCATATACTGGATATTGTTGCCCATGCTGTTCCCTGAAGGGATGAGGAAATTAGTAGGACAAGTGAGCTGAACTAATATTTCTCAGATAGCTACATCCTAGTCACTCCCAAACTGGATTTGCAACTAAATACTCTTTTCAAGTAACTTTTAAAATAAATTTTTCTAGGTTGCTTTGACATGGAAGGTTGGAGCAAATCCTCCCAGCGGTGGAGGGTAGCTGTGCTGCTGGAGCCAGGGCTGGGAGCAGGGGTGCACCTGAGGCCAAGCACAGCCTGGAGCTCCCTGCCCCAGGTGGAAGCCCCCAGCTTCAGGCAGCATGAGAAAACATCTGGGCATGATGAGACAGCTCTGCAAGGCCTCCTGGATATGAATTAGGAGCATTTTAGGGCAATGCTGTGGGCAAACACTTAAGCCAGGGCTCTGTTTCTAATGATGCTTGCCAATACCTGTTAAGCTGTCTGTAAAATGGGAGTAGGGCACCTGCTTGTCTTTCAAGGCAGGTTTATGAGCCTATAGACCAGGGAGGGACTGTAGAGCCTAAAGGTTTTTAGTGGGCAAAGTGGGCTCCTGGATATCCCCAGAGAACATCTTTCCCACAAGTGCAAACGGATAGGGAAGCAGAAGAGTATGGGCATTTTTCTCTTGTCTGCATTTCTGACAACCCATGTGAGCTTGAGAAGTAAATTAAGCACTAAGGAAAGGTTCAGGTATTTTAGGAAAAAATCTTTTACAAATCCTTCCCCTATGTAAGCAATGACTGTTTTAAGATTATGAACTGACCGACTCTTCACACTTTTCCACAACATTCGTAGCAGCACTCAACTCATCCCTGTAGCAAATCTTAAATCTTTACTCAGAACTGTAGAGGCATCACAGCTCAACAAAACCACCATTTTAAAATAAGTAAGAAAATAATTTTGGGAAATGGCAAAGATCTTTTATGTTTTAAATTTAAAACAGTCTAACATGATAATAATGATGAACTTCAGGCAAAGATCATGCCATTTAATTAAGAACTAGCCTAATTGCACTGTGTTGTGTTTTGTAATCTTAAGTAAAATCTTTGCACTTATCTGCAAGATACAAAATGCAAATTGGAATGGTATTCATGTTATTTCAAAACGAGAGTGGGAAAAGTTCTTCACTCATGGATGTTACAACTAAGTGAATCTATGTGGGCTAGTCCCAAGGAAAGGCAGAAGAGCATGTACACTTCACTGCATCACATCTTGAGACTACACCGCTCTCAGTACAGGGAAAATGTTATTTTAGGCAAGTTCTAGACAGGTTTGCGAAGATATTACTTTTCTCTAGACCTGTAGAAATAACAGATGTTTTAGTGTCTTCATCACCATGAGGCCAATACCTCTATATTGAAGAAAAACCTTTAAAAAGTCCAATAGGATACCATGGAAGTATGGAGGGATTTCTAAATATCCAGATTTTCTGATGAATTGTCTTAAGCCCTTTCAGGAAGAGGCAGTTTTGAGGCCATACTCTCATCCTGTCCCAGTGAACTAATTTGGTATCCTGCTGTGTGCCTCTCAGCAGGGTCCCTGTGCCACAGGACAGGCTCTGGGGGAGCACTGTGCAAGGGAAGCACAAACACAGAGGGATGGGGATGAGGGAGCATCTCCCTTCTACCCTCTGCACCAAGGGACACAGCCAAGCACGTTGAAACGTCTTTTTGTTTTGATCCTGAGCACACAAAGCTTCAGGCCCCACACAGCCCATTCCTCAGGGAACACTCAGACCTTAAGCTATTTGGGAGCAGAGGAGGAAGAGTTCATTCTCTCACACAGTAGCTGTTGGGCTCTGGATGGCATAATGAAACACTGACAGGGCAGACAGAGACAGCTTGGGATTGGGGATTTAACACTGTGAATAGACAGAGCAAAAGGCTGGACTCCAGTCCCTGCAATGGTTATGTGATACAGAAATAGCTGGTGGAGGCAGCTGCTCTGCCCAGCAAGTGCCCCTGCCCCTGGTCAGTTGAACACTGCCTGACTTTCCTTCAGGCCTCATTAGTCTGTCATCACTCACAATTAAAATGGAGCAACTTTAGCACAAGGGAGCAGGAATGTCTGTCCCTGAAACAGCTAAGAATGTCCCTGCTAACTAGGAAAGGCTTTCTGGGTGCTGCAGGTTTGGGTTCCCCAAAAGCCAGAGGGAGTCAAGCCAGGGGAGTGGATGATGCTGAATGGAGGAACTGACACCCCAAGAAGGAAAATAGGTGACCAAGCTCCATTCAGAACTTGAAGAAAAAAGAACCATTAATTGCTTCATCTTTAAAGGGAAGCAGTGACATACCTAGCTCCAAGGGAATAGGGTAGGACAGTCAGCACTGACCATCCCTTGCTGCAGCCCGTGGGGAGGATACCTAGCCCAGAATCAGGCTGGCTGGCACCATCCCCAGAGGCACAGTCAGCTGCCCTCTCCTGTACCTCTTCTTGGGTATCCTGCGCTCTGCTGGCCCTCTGGATTTGGATGGTGTTAATGTGGCAAGCTGCCTTTTGCCTTTTCTGGGCTCAGCCATTTCTCCTATCGTTATCTTTTTGAGGTTATTGGTTAATTCACCAAGTGCTTTGCTTCAGTTGTGATAACAGTTTGTGAAAAACAAATGATAAACAGATACACAGGTTGCTAGGAAGCACTGGACCAAAAAGGGAACCTAATGCTAATAATAAACTGGAGACAAATTTGCTTTTATTTGGTCAGAAACAAGCTCCATCATAGGGAGATTCTGAAGGGCAGCTAACCTAGGTCAGAGAAACATCCAGGCAACATCGTAACCTTCCATCAGTCTCGGGGTTTGTGAATTCCAGTTAGTCTGAAACTCCTCAGGGTAATATAGAGGGAAGGACCTGAAACAGCATGCCTGTGTATCTTGTGATTTCATTTTTTAACAAATGACCAATTTTCCCCTGAAACAACTAGAAGACAGGTCAGATAGAGATGTTTTCTTCCAATGTATAGTGATCTATACAGGAAACAGGCCATTTTCAGAAAACAAGTCAGAGTAGTCCAGCAGAAGAACTCTGGGGCTGCTTCGAAATTCATACCTGTGAAGAGGCATGAGAGGCTCAGAGTTAGAGAGCCCTAGCTAAGAAGAGGGGACTTTGCTGGCAAGCTGTTTTTACTGATGGACATCTACTGCTGGTGCCTCCCTTGCCCCAAAGCGCAATGCTGTTTTGCATAAATCGTAAGCTGGAGGACAAACACAAGGAAGATATTTCAAACTGCAAGTAAACTTGCATATAAATCCCAGAGAACAGTTTCTAGCTGTTTTGGTAGAAGGAACATGATGTTTGGCACAGGAAAATCATCCCTCAGTCCTGTTTTTGTTTTATTTTGTTGGTGCTGTGATGAGAAAGAGCATCCAGGCTTGAGAAGACAGCATATTGCAACAGCTTGTAACACAATGAAACTTATTTACAAAAGCCCAGAAGACTACAATTAGTCAGAGAAGCTCTTTAAAGTCAAAATATGGAATTTAGAAAATGTAGTTTATTGGTTTTTCATTACTTCAATTGTTCTACAGAAAACTCTGAGCTACTTTTCTATCTATACTGTTAAGATTGTGAGTCCTTGAAAATAAAAAGACTTTTCCACTAATAAAGTGTCTCTAAGCAGTAGGAGCAATTAAGACAGATTAAAGATGTACTAATTGAACTCCTTCAGTTGCTCCTGCTGATAGAGGAACTGCAAAGTTGAATATCTAAGCCTTGTTTTATGCTTACTGGAAGTGCCAAAATCTAAAGGCTGATGACCTCAGTTCTTGAGTACACCCATGGAGGGCCTCAGGTGCTGTGGAGCACTGCTGTCCCACAAAGTTTTGCCTGCTCTCCTTTTCCTCTCCTCTATTCCCCACTCATGAGTGCACTTACCAAAGAGGTGGGGTCTGCATTACTACCTGGGAAATCCAAGACAATGCTCCCCTTCTCTTATGAAGCCCAGATGTCAGGCTGACGTGAGCCCACTCCTCACAGGGCTACCCTGAAGCACTCACTTCTTGGCAGAATAAAGTAGAAAGACCTTCTTCTGCTCACCAACTTGAGCAGAGCCGGGGGCTCTGTTCCAAACCTCACTTTACTACGTGCCTAGTAAAATATTTAAAAGATATAGAAAGGATGTAAAGAGGTTCCTGCATAAAATTGAAACCATTTAGGAAACAATAGCACGACTCTGCTGCTTGTAAAAGGGGTCCGGCAGCCTAGCAACCAGATTCTTGGTCAATGGAAAGACTGTTACACAAGCCGGGCGTTCAGACGTGCTTCCTCATGCCCTGCCCTGCCAATTTACTACAGTCCTCTCTCCCCATTCCCACAGTCTTTGGCCTCTCCCATGAGCCTGCTGACAAAACTCAGCACCCACTAAACGAGGAATTTTTGCCACAGGCCATTTGTCACCTGGGAAATGGGACTGAACTGATCAAACTCGTTTCATATAAGGCATCTAGTAAATCGGGAAAAAAAATCAGTTGTATTCAAGATGGGCTGAATGGAGTTGAAGTGATCACTGTCAGTTAGGAGTAAAACCCAACTCAAGATCATTTGCCAGTACATGTCCTAAGCTGTTCTCCTGATTTTTTTTTTGTAAGTAGCCTTCCTGCAAATTCACAGTTTCTCTCAAAATCACTTAGTGGTAATGATTACCTTCATAGTTCCAAGTTTGGAGGCATCTAACTTCTTTACAGCTAACTATTTTAGAGAAATCTTTAATTAATTAATTAATATTTCAATAACAAGGCAACAATCCTCTTAGATGAAAGCAGTTTTGAAAACTCAGAAGCAGGAGCTGCATTTGCAAGAAATGCAATTATGTAATATTTTGGTAATCTGATATTCCCAGCTTTTGAATTTTTCTTTTCTGTTATGAAGATACTTTATTATACCTACACAAGGAAGTGCACTACATAGCAGATGTTTAACATTTATGAAATGTAGAACATTTATGAAAATTGTGTTTTTCTTGCCAGTCATTAATGACAAAAAATAACTATGAAACCACAGACAGGAACCTTTATTTCTACTTGTGTTGTTTATCCTTTCATTGCACACAGTTCAGGTTATTTATAGCACAACAGCTGCTCTGTTCAGCATCCGAAACTAGATAAGGCCACAGGTTATCCATGTAATGTCGAGGTCTTACTAGTGACTGATTTCCTAAATGCCAGTAGGCTTTACAAATATTTCACCTAGAGTTAATAAACATCACACTTAAAGCATCCTGAGGGAGATCAGGAGCATGTTCTTGCACTGCTTTCTGTGCTATCCAGGACATGATGTGTTGCTGTCAGGGCAGGAATAACCTTTTTTCTGAAAAGTTCCATTGGAGACCTCAGAAAGTGTATATCTCTAGTTTGGTTAGTTGATTTTAATGAAATAAAGCATCTTCAAGCAGGGGTACTCAAACAACTGTGTCTGAAAAACTTTCCTTACACTAATCCACTAGTCCCTGTTTAAGATCAGTAACTTCTTTCTTATCTTAGGAGGAGACAAAAATGATTAGAAGGAAAGTGTACTTTCTTAATTTTGTCTCATAGTACCATAAATATCTACACAGAATGTAATGAAAACTACTCCTGACTGCTGGAATGACCCTTTTGTTAAAGGCCTGATTGCTCACTCTAGCCCTTCATGCTGCTACAATGACTGGGTAGCAATTTGCATTCCAGAACAGTTATACTTATTGTACAAAGCATGTTTCAAAGGAGGAAAGTTGCATCCTCTACTGCATATTGCATCATCCAAAACTACTTTTTGCTCAAAACTTAGTAAATATTTTTTTTCTCCTATACCAGACATCTGAAGTAGCCTTGTTTGTATCACTCACTCAGTGATGACAGCTGTGCAAAATGCTGGCTAATTACATGAAATCATAGAAGTCCTGAGTTGGAAGGGGCCCACGGGGATTGTTCAGTCCAGGTCCTGGCCTTGCATAGGACAGCCCCAAGAATCACACCATGTACCTGAGAGCATTGTCCAGACACTTCTTGGGCTCTGTCAGGCTGATGCTGAGACCACTTCTCTGGGGAGCCTGCTCAGTGCCCAACCACCCTCTGGGTGAAAAACCTTTTCCTGATATCTGACCTAAACCTCCTCTGACAGAACTTCAGGCCATTCCCTTGGGTCCCGTCACTGTCACCACAGAAAAGTGGTCAATGTCTGCCCTCCTCTTCCCCTCATGAGGGAGGAAGACTGATGAGATGTCTCCTCAGTCTCCTTCAGACCAAACAAACCAAGGGACCCCACGTTTCTCCTCTAATTCCTTTTTCATCTTCATAGCTGTCTTTTGGACATGCTCTAATAACTTTACATTTTTCTTATGTCTAAACACTTGAGTCAAAGTAAGGCTTCACCAGCAACATGAATGCATAGGTTTTTTTGCAAGGAAGACTTTATATACAGCAAAGTTTTTTTCACACCTTTCTTCTTAGCTTAATTTCCTAATACTTGAAACTGTGGATTTCACTTGCATGAAATTCTTTTAACTTTTCTATGTTCATGTCTAGGTACATGATGTACTCTGGAGATAAAGAGATTACTTCAGTGATGAAAAGTGACCATTGTTGATTGTTGATTTTGTGCAAAGGGCAAGTGAAATATATGTCCAGAAATACAAATGAACCCTCATGACCCTGAGTATATTAAACAGAACTGTCCTGTCTTCTCCACACCATGAAGAACTTTCTGGCCTTGTATGAAGCCTCTGGAACTCTATACTGTATTTAATTTTAATGGGCACATTCTTTCAGTGATAACTCAGAAAGCTCTTCTAAAATCAATACTGGAGAAGAGGCACATGATAGACCACCTCAGCCACTGCATAAATCTTCTGAAGTGGCTCCAGCAGAATTACATCAGAAATTAATTTGGCCTCTTATGTTTGAAAAAGCCCCTGCTAAAGATTGCAGAGCTGAGGAGAAGCAGCACTGAGCGATGTGCTACTTCTTCCAGCAAGTTTCGAAACAGATCAAATGAGCACTAGAAGACATCTGTCTGTTATTTCCTGCCCACACAGCTTTGTTCTGCTTTATTGCCAGAGCGTTCCATAGATGATGTCACTTTTTTCTGAAGAAAACAGGCCACCAGAGCCTTTCACTGACATAATTAATTATCTGTAGTCTGGGCCACAGCCAGCAAAATTCCCATGGCTAGGCCCTGAGAAGTATTAACTCCACACTGCTTGATGTTTTCAGAGTTATTATGGTCTGGGATACCCTGTCTTATCTTCTCACACTGAGAGAGTGCTTTGCTTGATATTATCAAGCCATGGGGCAGTTACTGCAGCATATAGAATTATAGTGTCATGATCCAGTCAGCACAGAGACACCAAGGCGAGCGGTCAGTGTCAAGTTATGTGTGTGACTCTGCATGTTGGGATATGTTCTGCATGCTCCAGCAATGCCTCACAATGGCCAAACCCACTGTTTAGGGTTTGCTGTATCAAGTCATAGAATTTTTGTCTTAGCCAACATTAAATGTATAACATTTTTCACATGGCCTGAAGCCCAGCAGCAAGCAGAAACCATAGATTGATCCAACTAGCCATCAAGTTGCCATGTTCCTTTTGTAACCAGAACTCATTTTCTGATCAGTTAGAAGCTCTTTAGGAGGGAAAAAGGAGTGACTCATGAAAGGGCAGTAACAGGAAAAGCATTTATTTTCCTCTTTCTTCTGTTATCATCTGGCTTTATTAGCAAGTCTGGACCAAGATACAGGAGACCCATGGATCATGGACCTCTTCCTTATGCTTCACCCATGAAATTAACCCCACCATGCTCCAATTTCCATTCCATAAATTAAATAATATTTCTCATTAATTTAATTTCCAAGATTTAATTCCCAAGTGTATAGAAGATCTGTCAAGGCTACAAAATATATGGCGCTCTGATATCAATATAATTGTTTTCCTATTAATTTCCCCCCATTTGTTATATTCTGTTATTTCCTTCAAGTTCATGTTCTTCCATACTGTCATCCAATTTGTTGAAATCCATTAGAAACGAAAAAGTATCTTCATTAGATGTGTAACAAGTCTTGTCTAAATTGCTTTTTGCAAGCACTACATTGACAGTGTAAGGAACAGAAGCATCTGAAATTAGGTGCTCTGACCTGAACTTCAGGGATGCACTTCAAGCTGCTGCTGTGTGTACCCTGTCTCCAAGAGGAACAAATCAGCCCAGGCATTTTTTTCCCCCACTGATCTTGCTGCTTTCTGGCAGGAACAAGCATACAAGGGGCAGGATGATGAAGTCAGAGGCAATCCTTCTGCTCCTCTGTGGAGACAGAAGCATGTGGGACACTAACAGAACTAAGTCTGTGTACATGTGTAATAAACTGTATACACAACTTTCTCTTGTCCAAGCATGTTGTTGGCTTCAACAAGATGTTTTTGAGCACTCTGTGCTGCACAGTGTGCATCCAAGTGTCTGGTGGCTGATGAATGGGCAAGAACAGTAGGACTGCATTACAGCAAGCACTCACCAGCGCAGCCAATTATTTGGAGTTGTCAGAGGAAAAAAGGGAAGTGGCCAAACTCTTAGTGTGAAGCAACTAGGGAGGGTGGGCAATGAAAGGCACACAGTGAGAGCTCTCAGCCATGCCCACGATGCCCTCTGTTGTCTCCAAAATCCCCCTAATTCCCCCCCATGACTCTCCTTCCCTTTGCCCTCTCCAAGCCCCAACTGGGGCCATCCTTTCCCCTCTCTATCCTCCCACTGCATTTCCAGGAGTGACTGTGAAGCCCGTTGAAATGCTATTTTACCTGAACTGCTGAGATTGCCCCAGCCAGTATTGGAGAATAGGGGTTTCATTATGAAGTTGCATCAATATTGCTGTTTCTGACTTCTTTAAACTTGAAGATGACAAATGCCTGGAAGTTACCATGCAACTGTATTCGAGTTAGTTCTGTTCCACTCATTTTTCTGGCATGGAAGAGTTAATGCTAACTTTTTGGAAAGAAAACCAATAATTTCCAGGATAAGAAAGACATCACTTGCAAAATCCAAACCCTTCCTGTCTCAGGAAAGGACTTCCCTCCATAGTGCCTCCCTCAGCAGTGCATCATTTTGGGTGCCACATCTGCACAGCCCTCTGAAATAAGTTAGAGTTCACTTTATTTTGAACATTACACTCAAGGCAGCAATTTTGTAAGATGTGGCATGACGCAGAATGTTCAGTAGGACCTGCACTTTTCTATGTGAAAATGTTACATTTCTCTCACTTTAGTCAACCAATAGGTGGAGCCTTTAACCCTAGAAACAAGACATTTTCTCAGCCATGTTATCACAATTATTATGTAAAGACTTCTATCTGCATTTATTAAAACTTGTTTTGGATGAAACATAATCCATTTTGCTCTCAAGAGTTTATCTGATCCTCAGCTAGAGGACAACAGACAAAAACTTAATAAATACACAACTGGGGCAGCAAAGTTAATAAGAACAGGTTCATCTACCACTGCAATGTTAAATTAACAACTGGTGACTCAGAGTACTAGACAGAATTATGACACATAAGACATATTCTGGTTGCAAGCTCTCCAAAGAATCCCAGATATTTTAAGCCCATAGAGCGCATGAATTTAGCATTGATTGCAAAATGATCAGCCATGTGCTCTCCTACAGAGCGAACCTTCTCTCAAGAAAAATGAGAAAAGATACAAACTTCCTCATTAGTGTTGCACTGGATATAAAATTTCCAGTAAATAAAAGTAAAGAAAAAGAAAAATAAATGGTCAAATTATATCATTATTTAAAACTAATTTTTAAAACTTTGCAAAAGAGGATCTGTTTGAAACAAGACCAAAACTTAAAAAGCTGCTTGTGGGCAATTCTGTTCTGTTTTGTACAGAAGACCAAGAACTTTTGGAAAAAAACTCCAATCTGTTCATACTCTTCCTTCCACTCTAGATAAGATGTTCAATGATCAGAGACACTTGCCAATTATCCCTCTCTTTTCTGATCCTTCATCCCTATCTAACACAACAGATATAGCTCTGTTAAGTACAGCGGAGGCATTAATAGAAAAGGATGTTAAAATGTCTTTGTGAACGAGGTCTTCAGTCTACAGCTGCTCAGTGACAGTGACATTTTATTGAGGATCATTACTTTGAAAAGCATATAATTCTAAAGCAACTTTATCACCAAAGAGATGGATGGCTGTCATCCCCATGGTTGATAGTACCTCTGCCCTTTTATTTCAGAGGGAGCAGGAAATTGCCTAAATAGCACAATTTAACTATATGTCAGTATACTGTCTTACCTTTTTTTTCTTTTTCTTCTCACAAACCAGCCGGGTTCTATTTTAAAATTTATGATTTTGGGACTTGCTAGACAAGTTCTTCTTACCTCCTATGGTATGTTCTGCACTTTGCACAACAGTGAATGCAAGCTACGGAAAATAAAGCATACTGTTCTGGACAAAATTGATCTCTAGTTGTAAATTATTCAATAAAAATAGGAGAGAGTATATATGGTCTGAAAAGTTTTTTATTATTTTCTGCTGCAAAAGCATTTTTCACCAGGAAAACACAAATAAACCAGGAGTCAGTAAGAGAGGAGAGAATTTTTTAACTGATTGTACTGATATACCAGACATTTTTAGGGTTTGTTTTCAGGCTCTTATTCTGCTACACTGTGGATACCATCTTTCCCTTCATTTTCTTGCCTTTTTTGTGCCCACTTTCCATGTCTCTAGCTTGGCTCCAGTTATCTCTGTTGTATTCCCCTTTTGCTTATGCTCTTTTTCTTCTATTGGCCAGCCTCTTTCCCCTCATTCCATTCTCCTTAAGTCACCTCTCCCTTCTTACATTAACCCTATCTTCTCTTTTTCCCTGTAGCTCTGTGCTTGCCAAGGTTTTTCCCTCGGGGAATTGGTATTTCATCTGTATGATGTGCTCATAAATCCTAAACTATTTCAATTCAATCAACAAGAGTTTGCAGATACCCTACATGCATATTTCTCTGGCTTTACCCATCCTTTCTGCCTCAGCTCATCTGCAGCTTGTTAATCTGTGCTATATTGCTAATGACCATTTGAAAACTCCTTCTTTCCACTGCTTTCTCTGGTGCCAAGGCAACTGCCCCAGCTTTCTCGTCTGATTTAAATACCTGCACAAGAAACACATCTGGTTTCTACCCACCTATCTATCCCATATGCCTCTCTTGAGCTTTCAAGCAGATCCCTATTTATTAATATTATTGCAAGAGTATAAAGAAAAGGCACTAAAGAAAAATATAGAAGTTTGTAAAGTGTTTTTAACCAAACAACAACTAGGTCGTTTAGTCTCTAGCCTCTCCCAGTGTTGTTAAAATATCTTGGAAAAGTCAGTACAAAAGCAGTTTGAGGCAAGTTTGCACATTGCAGCAAGAGGAAAAAGAGACAGAGAGAAAAACATTGCAACAGTTACAGAGTCAAATTATCTTATACTGGTCAGACAACAAGTGATGGGATGGCCAAGTAGTGCCATGCCTTAAGAGAAAGGCAAATATTAAGTAAATACACGAGGCACTAGGGAGCTCTCCTACAGCAAGAACCACAAGCAGCTCCAGCTACAAGCACCAAGAAAGGTGAACCCAGGGTGTAACTGCTGGTGGTCAAAGGGTGATGGAGACATGGAGAGCCTATTTTGCCAGAGGAAAGTGAAAGGATGTGTAGGGCTAGCACAGCAAAAACAAAGGCTCAGAGGATGCAAGACTGCTGTCTACAAACACACCAGGCATTAAAGACAGGAGGGAGAGTGGTGGGCTTTCAAAGCAGTATCACTGTATAGCAGAGGTTCATAAAGGTTTTGCTAGACATAATTAAAATTAAAAGGGAGAAATTAAAAGGGAGAAATCAGCTAAACATTAAAGCTTTTCAGATCTGGGGTTATTTTCCAATAGGAGTAGTCAAAGTAAACAAAACACCTAATCTTAAAACACTGATTACTAAGTTACCAACAGAGGTTAAATGGAGAGTTTGCCTAAAAAAATAGGTACTGGGATTTGATATACAGTAGATCTACAGTTTTATCTCCTGAATTCTCAGGTCAGTCAATGTATCTGCAGTATAAGGATGAGGATATTCTGAGTTGGAAAACAACAAAGTGTAAGAAAAAAGGTCACAGGTAGAGAAAAAAAGAATGGAAGAAAGGTGACTAGGGAAATGTATATCTTAGGGAAAACAACAGAACAGATAAATTATAGAATAAAATTTATTGTATAATATGTAGCCCTAGAAAAGGGAAAGAAAGTAGAAAGGAGAAAGATGGAAACAGTAAAGAATTTTCCTTTATATTTACAAAGCATAGTTTTCTGCTAGAAAGATAGACAGAAAAATACTAAAATACCTTGTAAAATGTTAAAATGCAACAGGTCATTTATCACCTATACCCATGTGAGTTAATTGACCTTGTTAAGAGAGAGGATTTTCCTTGTTGCAGGATGTACAGCCACTGATAATCTAAGTGTTTCATCAGGATCTTACCAGAGAGAACAAAACACAGAGCCCTCTGCTAACCTTTCCCTGATCCACGCAGGTTGAGAAGAAAACCACATGAAGGTGAGCTCCTCCTGCCTCTGTTGGATGAGAGAGCTCCTTCCCCTATGAGTGTCTGCTTTCAGCCACCAGCAGCCAGCCTCCCATACCTGCTCTTCAACAAGCTGTTGCTCTGGCACCTCGTGTAAGCACTCAAATTAGCCATTAAATGCAGTCTTGAATAAACACTTATAAGGAAGGGGCTTCTTTGACAGCAGAGTGATTTGGTCTCTGCCTTTGAGCAAGGAGTGCTATATAAATAGGTTTACCTCTGAATATCTGCTACACAGTGTCTCCCTTCAAATATCAAACCAAACAAAACCCAGTGATACATTAGACCATTTGGAAGTCTGAGGGCTTGTCAGAAATTGTGTCTTGTGATTGATTTATATATCACTTGTCTATTACACATACTGTTCCTCAAGTCATCACATTTCATGTATTGCCCATCTGCACCCTCAGATCTGCCACAGAGGAAGTGTGCAGCTGACAACTCAACATGTATTTCCTTTGCATCCCATGGCTGCATGACTTTGAGGAGTTCTGCCCCTCAACAGTGCGAGGCTCTCAGGAAATGCTTCCCTCAGCCCTAAAGCATGCAAGGGACCTCAGCAGGAATGGGGGGCTGAGCTGCAGGAGATGAATGCCATGTTGGCACTGGAGAAACACAATAAAACATGGGCTATAATAAAGGCCTCGGGTGGAAAAGTTGCTCCTTTTTAAATTGACATGAAATACAGGAAACTCTTTCCCAAGCTTAAATTATCTTCCAGGAATAGGCACAGAATTTGGATAAGAAATTATTTTTCTTGAAAAACCTAATGATTTGTAGTGGGATGCTGTCTTTATAAATACACTTTTATTATTGTGGGGGTTTTTTTCCCAAACATGCAATAAAAGAGTGGGTTGTAAACATGTAGGAATACTGCTCCTCATTTCCTTTTGGGCCCCCAATCAGGAAATGTTGAAAATCAGTGTTGGTATTGCTGAAGATTAATGGCTGCTGCTCAGAAACCATACAGAAAGAGAATATATTCCTGCCAGGACAAATACATAGGCCATTGGACAAAAATCTGTGACCCACAGATAATATTATATCACCATTATAAAGATCCACACTGCCTGTCTTGCACTGTAACTAATAATATTCACATGTGGGTTTGTCTGAAATCACTTTAACAACCAGGCAAATTAATGCCATGTCTTCATGGTCTAATTTATACTACCAGGATTTTAAGTTTTCTTTTCAAATCAGCTTTGCAGTATTTAAAAATTAGATTTTTTTAATCCCAGGTATAGGAAGCAGTCCTTCATGGATTTTTGGCCACTATATGTTCAATATGAGTTTAAAGACCATGTAATCACTACTTTTTTTATACGAGCAGTTAGATCTCACAAGAGAACATACACTCCACAGAGCTATAGGGCCATTAAAATAAA
This sequence comes from Anthoscopus minutus, assembly GCA_013399455.1. Taxonomy (NCBI): domain Eukaryota; kingdom Metazoa; phylum Chordata; class Aves; order Passeriformes; family Paridae; genus Anthoscopus; species Anthoscopus minutus. The sequence goes on from VWYI01045454.1 coordinate 108,342, forward strand.
TCCCTGTCAACAGTTCATTTGCTTCCCACTCTCCTTCAGAGAGCCTTGTACTTAAGAGTTCTCCTGCCATGTATATTGGGACTCATTCTCATCACCGCAGCTTCTGTAAACTTTTTCTTCGCTTTTGTTTTCTTACAAAATAAGGCATAGGCTACAGTCACCTCAGATGTTTGTGAAACCTTTCCTTCTCTATATTCAGTAAAAGCACAGAGTCCAGCCTGGAAACATGCAGACAGTCAGAGCTGAGTCCAACATTGCTCTAGAAGCTAAAAGCACAAGCAAGCTAAGTGAGGGTACTATAATTTTAAAAAGCAATCAAGGTAAAAATAAGGACATAAACATCACTGCAAAGGCATCTCTGGTTTTCTGGCACCATGTTTGGCTTCAGAACGAAGAGCTGGGATATCAAGTTGTGAAGTGCCCAATATTGATACCAAGATCAATGTGGTGTGGGTCTATGTTAGATGCTGTGAGCAGTGAACTAAGCACATGGTGCATATGAATACACTACCAGTTTACCCTGCTAACCCCACAGTTGTCACGACCAGATTACCTCCCATGGCTTAGCTTACTGCTTGAGGGTTCCAGGGCAGTGTCACCCTGATGGTACAGGCATAAGATGGCCCCTGCTAATGGCTGAGTAAACAATCATAGTATTTTATCTTATTTTTTTATGGAAAATAATGCATCTCCCTACAGGCACAGCCTGATGTTATTCGCAAAACAAAATCTTCTTACATGTGCCTAAATAACGTTTTCTTTGCCAGTATTGAAATGGCTTCAAAGTAAACCTGCAGTATGATTTGTCAGTCCAACAAAACTCCTGCCAGCCACCAGAGATGTCTTTACAGATCTGAAAATAAAAAGCCATGAAATGACTCAGTGCATTAGGTCACTGTGACAGCCAGGAGGTAATACCAGAGTATTTACTTTGGCTGGACTCTTCTTTGGCTCATCTTCATTTGTAGTGTTAAAGCCAGGCTCTCATCTCAAGCCAAAGTGCCATAGCTTGCCCACTTCAGAAATGGGTCAACACAGGTACCAGGGAAATAAATAAAATGGGGGGTTTGACATGAAATTAAAAACCTCTGTAGCCTAAAGTAATGACTCTCTTCCCTGCCTGGCTGCAAGGTGCAGAAGAACAAATGCACTCTACAGCTACCAGTGTGGTTGTCCCCATACCCTCCTGTCATGCCAGGAAGCTTCAGCAGTGCCTAACATTTCTTTGGGGTCTGTATGAATGGAAACCCCTAAAAGTATTGTTCAGGATCTATTCCCATCATGCCTATAGGGATAATGAGAACATGGGCAGTCCTTCAAAGGTTGTGTAACTACCCCACAAAGTAAAACACTATGGTGAAGAACAGGAGAATTCTTAAACAATAAAGACCACATTTATTGCCACACAGGAAACATTAGTGACTTTCTTCACCTCCCCTTTCCAGACCACAAAGGTGACTTCAGGGTAAATCTTTCTGAACAACATGAGCATGATACATTTCTTCTGAGGTTTGGCTCTGTTCACCAGAGAAGCTGCAAGCTAGCTCCATCTCCAAGGAAATTATATGTACAGGTTTTTTAATAAAGTGAAATGAAGCACAATAAAAATGGTTACTTTTCTGTAAAGTTAATTTCTTTTTTCCTCTGCAAAATTGCATTCAACAGATATTCTTCCTTTTTTTCCTTGTAGTTTGTCATTGTAAAATGACCATTTTCTGTCTTTGACAAAATTATTTCTTTTCAATGCATACTTCTTGTAACTTGAGAGTAATTTCCAACAAACCAGAGGTGATTTATGTGCAGAAAAAGTGATACTTAATGATACTTAGTGAGGTGGAATCTCAGAGTTGTGGTAATGGTGACTCATATGCCAAAGAAATTAACAGAACAATGGCTTCTTGGAATCAGATAAGATAGTAACAAGTTCAACATTAAAGTAATAATGTTATGAATGTGGGTTTCAGGGGGAAAGTAAAGCCCTCTACGAAAAGCTAAATAGTAATGGTTAATTGGAATAAAGGGATTAAGACAAAATATTTTCACATAGAGCAGCTGGCTTTTTTCTGCTTGTCCATTGGTTCAGTGAAAAAGATCACAGAAGTACAATCAAAAGAATGTATAAATTTGACTACCAAAAAAGGGGTCAGTTTTGAAAAGCCACAAGTCTTCATACTGACTGTTGGAAGTACTGTTTTCAATTTCTTATTTTGAAATTCTCCGAAGGCTCACACTACAGAGAGTTCAATGATTTACTAGCATTAAAGAGAACCTCAAAGCTGGACAGACATTTGGGGACAAGTTAAGTGAAAAATCAGGTTGACTGGACTTACTACTGTGCTGAATTAACATGCAAACCAGGACAACAGAGAAAGCTTTCAAGTAAGCAAGCATTACTCCAAGAAGTAAAACTAATGGATCTTTGAAAGGCAAGGAATGTGCAAAGCACCAGATTTTCCAGAAATCAGGCAGGACAGGCAGAGCTTTGGCTGAGCCCCCAGTAACGTCTAAATATGTGGAAGTTCCAGAGGACATCCTAAGTCCATTTTCAGTATTCCTGACTTGTATATTTGCCTCTTGAATATTTTCAATAATGATTGTAATTACATTCCCTATATTTACTTGTTCTCCCCCCTCCCTTCTCCCCATCCACCGCTGATTTCCCTGTGGTTGTTTTCAGCTTCATCTGCAGATCCACATTTGTTTGTCAAGTTTGTCTTTGACAGGTGTTGATAATTTATTTTGTTTTGGTAGCTACAGTGGTAAATAAAGCATCACTTTAAACTATTACTGTTAAACATGACCTGCCACTGCTCACTCCTTGTGGTCCTTTGCCTTAAATATGCATGTTCCTGTTAGTGGAGTCCTGTGCTCTTTGGACAACCTAAAAATAGATAGGTACATAAAAATATGGTTTAGGAGATGTTTAATTTACCTGCAATTCGCCTTCCATTATACTGAGTAGTTTTATCAAGTCTTCTTTAGAAAGCTCTATGGACTTCTTGTTCTTTCGCTCACTAGGACCAGGTGATTTTGAGTGCCGTTTGACAGTTGCTGAAACCATGACCTCATCTTCCTTCCGATGAGGTTTGTTCTTTTTCTTGGCATCCTCCTGAAGTTTTTCATTCTCTGCATGGCTGATGACAGGCTTGGAACTGGAGAAGTGCCCGTTAGACGAGCTTTCTCCACCTTGGTTTCGGGATCTCATCCCTGCCTAGAAAGAAACAAACATAAAGGTGCATTTATAAACAAAATTACTTGCAAAAAAAAGAAAGCCACAGTGGAAATGCTGCTTTTGGTAAGAACAGTCTTTTAAAAACTGAAGAATACTGTCATGCTCAACAGACTGTGGAAGAAAGCTCAACCATTTCAAAAACTCGGTGTGTGGCAGGAAAAAAAGTCCCGAAGTTAAGTTAGCCATCTTTTTCAGCAAGCCAAATGCTGATATGAGTTTAAATGTATGGAACTTAAAAGTGATGCAGGGTAACATGTTCCAGTGTTTCCTTTTCTTCAATTGACATTTTGATCATTCAAATTCAACAGTACAAAACCAAGCAACTTGTCAAATAGGTCTTATTTTAACATGTGGCTTACTTGAGAAACAGAAATGCAATTAAATTTTCGAAAAGCATATTGCTGGAGTATAAATTCTCTAAGAGAGTGGAGTGCCAATGCATGACAAATGTCGGTCTGCTGTTTCTCTGAAGTAAGCAATGGTTTTATTGTGGGTAACCGAGAAAAATGGGAAATGCAGAGTAAATCAGATGGCAAATACTGAACAGGCTTATTAAACAGTAAGTTCCATAGAGGAAAGTTGAAAAGAAGTTTGAAAAATGAGCACAAAGGGTACGAAATCACTAACAGGTAAATGGACAAGCTCAACATACTCTTTCTAGAAGATTCAAGGTTTCTCCAAAATCTCAGGTCATGCTCAGGTTATTTGATGCTCACATCTCTGTCTTCTTAAGCATATACACTGAGTCTTAGACTATGACAGAAAATATTCCTCAGCTCTGTCAATTGACCTACTGTATTGTTAAATTTTTACAGCAGTAAATCTAATGAAAAATATTCCACTGCTTCCAAGTATTTCCTCTCATTTAGATTAATCTCTGTTGTTAGTCTGCAGTTTGTTCATTAGTTAAACAGATGCTTTTCAACATCAATAACATCACACACTCTTCTGATAATGAGTTCAGAGCAGCAGTTCACTAGTGATGGAGCAAAACCTAAAACACATTGGCTAATCAGCTAAATTACACTGAGTCTGCAATGGCTTGCCTACGTATTTGACTCATGCCAGCATTATAAATCTCTTGCCACAATTAGCCTTGCACTTTTGTAGTTTCACACTCAGCATGAAGATTGTCTTTTTATTATGACCGATTACTCATGTCTTCACTAATTCAGTGGAATTCATCCAGCAGAGTAAATAGGGAGAGAATTAGACCCTATATTTTGGAGTGAGAGAGTTTCACAAAGAGATTCCTTGCATTGTAGGTCTGCTCTTATCCAAACAATATGTGGTACAGGTATACAATGGCCTTTAGCTTCCTGAATGCTTGTGCAGGGTGTTTTTCATCAAACAGTTTGGATTAAATACATGAATTACATTTTCTAAAAACAGATCTCCATTATAAGAATGAACAATACCTGAGAACCTCAGGAAATCTTTTAGGTTTCAGATTTATAATGGAAAAGTAAACATAGTACTATGTTTCCTCTTAGATAGGGCTTTTCAATTTGTTTAACTTTAATGGGTTTAAAACTTTCCAACCACACTTCCTCTCAGGAGAGAGCACTCAGGATTCAATCTGTCTCTGTTTTCTAAGTATTTCCTTCTGAGTCCCTATGGGTCACAGACTCCAGCCACTTTCATCTCTAAAGCAAACCTATTTTTTATGGCTTACAGTGAATAGCTTCATGGCTCCACAACATTCTACATGTTTTAAGAATGAGTATTTGAAGACTGTCTTGTATATGTTTTTCAGCGGAAAACAGATTATTACATTACAGTATATTCTTCTTAGTAATGTGCCATGTTAGGGATTTCTCCGTAGTAAGATGACTCAACTTATAGACCTGAAGGTGCACAATCAATGTTAAATTTAACTTATGACTGGTTGGGACACATCATCTACCTGAAACATTACATAATCAACCAGATGCACTTAGCTGAGTATGCTGGACTTCATGAAAGGTGGTGTGTCACCCAGCCACATCATAACTCAAGACAGCCACTTTGATCCATCTGTCCTTGTGGGAGCTGAGATAACAATTCATGAAGCCATGTAAAGACTTTGCAATTGACTATAGGCTTATCAACCTATTAACAGAGAAATTAGGAATGCATAACCCAAGTGTGCTTATGCTCAATGTAAATTAGTAGGGCCCCACAAAGGACAAATGCAAAGTTATGTTTTTTCAAAATTCATTAAAATGGCAACAGAGAGGCTTAACCAATTGACCTGGTGTTAAATATAATCTGGCTAATTAGCATATGATTGCTGTTAGAGGAGATCAAACATGGCCTCTTTCAAAATTTCTTTTAAACTTGCAGATTTATTTTGCAACGAGCACTTACCTGACAGTAAGTGTGGCAGACAGACTGCCACACTCAGGAACACTGCCCCTAACAGCCTTTCTTTGTGTTAAAAGCCTGCCAAAATCAGAGTAACTTTGACACTTACTCTGTCTTCCCTTATGATGTTGATACTTATTCGACAAGTTACCCAAATGCAAAGGTGTCATGTGCTAAAGCCAGGGATGCAGGTGACAGAAGCTTAAATGGTGACATAAAGGGCCAAGGTTTTGATATGCACACAGTAATTTCTAAGGAGTTTAAGGGCCAAAATCAACGGCATGATCCAGCTGTTGTGCAGTGCTCTAGGAATATAAAGCAGCTGTAAGGATGACTGAGTTTTAATTAGAGCAGCGTGAAGCAGCCAGAACATACCAGTGATGTTGGCTGAAATCCTGTGTGCTGGAAAGGAGTGCTCAGTATTATCATTTTGCATATCCGTCTGCATTTCCGATGGCATCACAATAAAGAAAAGTTTCTGAATATTTGCATGACATTATTTCAGTATGCAAATATCCAAATCCCAAAACTTTGCTTATCTGTTGTTTCACCAGGGTTCCAAAACTGATTCTGGGGACACTGCCAGTATAACACTGGTAATAAATGACCTCCTGCTGTCAGTCCTGATCACATCTCCATATCTTACAGAATTCCTGATCTGCTGAAGGGATTGTGTTCCCTGAAGAAATAGCTCATATGATTTATAACAACTTTAGGGTTTAACTCTACTTTTTTTTTTCCCCAATTCCTTATCCTATTGCATATTAAACTGGAAAACTTTCCTAACAGTTTCCAGTCAAACAAGAAGACTTTATGTGGTCAGTCACCTTGATTTTGACATTTATTGACTACTCAGTTCAATATGTGCTCACAGCATTTGTATTTGGCATGGGAACTCTGCAGCCCTTCCTCTAGTTCAGTCATTTGTTAAGCTTTATGCACAAAGGACAAATGCTATGATTATTTACTTGAGCCTGTATTGTTGTTCTGGGCATGGATCCTTCAGTTTTCACAAGTAAGAATCCACACAAGATTTTATGAAATAACCTTTATATTAGTTTTACTGACATCAGGAGGAAATCTGTAAGGAATTTGCTGAGTAGGATGTCAGGAGAGGACAGGCTGCATGCTATTCCAAATCTTTCTCCTGCTGATGGCCATTTGTTCTCCCTAAAGCTCTTGAAATGGCAGGTTAGATTAGGCTCTGTTACTAGTGCTGGTAGAATCAGATAAAGCAAAAGGGTTCTTTGAACTTAATGTGTAGCCCCTCTTGCTAATTGGACATGATGATTTTGGCTCCATAGTACTTTCCCTTAACATAATAGTAGTGCTGTAATACATACACACACATGCAAAACTTGATTTAAAGCCATGATATGGTTGTTGCCATTGGCAATAAATTTGTAGTCTGGATCTCGGTTGCAGATTAACTGATTAGAATGACATGAAAGTGGTGGGTTTCTGACAGGCTAACAAAGTACTATTGTGGGGACAGTGCAATTGGGTTAGTGAATCAAAACTGGAATTTGTTTCTCTGCTGTGGCTTTGGGTAGTGTATCTTTCAGGGGCTTTGCTGTGCAGGAATTTGGAGTGCAGCAAAGTGATATGCAGGAGTGCCCGGTACACAGGATTGATTGTGGAGAACTCAAGCACTGAGCAAGACAAATTTCTGCCCAGTGATTATGGATCAATATATAGCACCAGGAGCAAAAAATGGTTTAAATATACTCAAATTGGAGACAAAATAATATAAAACCTCCATCAGATCTGAAACACCCCATGAATGATGAGGAGAGCTAGAACATTTTTAAATAATGTCAGTCTGTATCTGAAAGCAGTAGGTACCAATTAAAAAAGTCATGTAGAGATACAACTGTTCATACCACTTCAGAGGCTGATTAAAATTATTTGGTTTTATATTGGTTATTACAGGTAATTTTCCTGGACTCTGAAGATGTTCATTATGATTATTTTGTCTTACTTCAAGAAATTAAAAGGAATCACATTCCCAAGAGGTTGTGATAGGACCAGGTGGGAGCTGTGGCTGCTCTGAAAGATCAATGCTGTGCAGTTGGACTCTAATGCTGTGTGAAGCAGACTCTGGATGTGACACACTGTATCTGACTCTGGATTGTGTTAGACTCTGCATTGTGAACGAACTAGGCCAAGGGAATGCAGACCTCATTCTTGGTTTTGCTTTTGCATGCTCATTCCCACGTTTGTTTCAGCCCTGATGGTCAGAGGAGATAAACCTAATGACTAACACAATGAAGAACAGAAAAAATATCTGACCTTAGTAATCCTGGAGTTTTCTGAATTTCTAAACTTTCAAGCCTAGAGTACTAATCCATTGTGCTGTCTAACCCCAGACTCTTGTCCTCATATGTATCATGATTTGAGCAAACAAGAAAAGGTCTTTGTTCCTTTTGACGATGTTATACTTTGCCAATGTGCTTTTGTGAGAGCACATGTTTGCTGCTTGCCCTTCTTGTTGGACTCTTGGCACTGAGCAAGGGATACTTTTTGAATCAGGAAAATTCTTTACTCAGTGAACAGCTTGAATAACCAAACCACATGGCTGTAATTCCTGTACAGACTAGGAGAGGACCTGTGGCTAATCTAGCTGTATAAACCACTACTGCCTTCATCCTTTCACCTGGTCTTCTTGCTGCCCTGGAAAAGTGTTTTTCATACATACAGGTGTTAGGAGGAACAGCACCCCCGTGCTGAGCCGCATGTACTGAAGAATAAACATTTGTTTCATCCTGTTGACAGCAACATGCTGCCATAGTGGGGTTTGCTGTCTGCAAGAAGTGTAGAAATGTTGCAAAGTTATAGCAGACGTACTTGCTGAGGTACAGCATGAGAATAAGCAAAGCCTTTTTGCTTTATCAAATAATCATTTTTTGCCTTTTAAATTGATTCTTGCAACAGTGGCGCATAATAGCACATAGACTATGTTCACCAAGGACTATATCAACAACAATTCCTCTGTTTGAAACAAAAAAAAAATAGGAGGAATAAGCATCAATGTACTCTCAGGAAGAAAATAGATTTCTGAAAATTCTATATCCAGGTGTCTTTCTAAATAAGTATAATCTTCATGAAAGCAGGAAAGGGTTTCACAAAATTAGAAGAGGAAACAGTCATCACTAAGGCAGATTTACACCACTTCAACTCCATTTTCTTAATTCCAAGGTAAACTCTTCTCTTGCTAAATTATGGCACAGATTTACAAAGAACAGAGTTTATGCTGGTATCATTCCATTAATTTTGTCATTTTCAGGAAAACTTGTGGTTTCATCTGGAATACTTTTATGTGAGTAATGCATGCTGACCAACTAAGGAGTAACATAGACTTGTTTCACAAAGATTCATGTTTCCCAGGCTTCATCTGGAAAAACATCTTGGATGTATGAGGCATGAGGAATGATAAGCTATTAGATCATCACTGAGTCAAAAAAATAAACTTTTATATATCACCCTACCCATGTTTTGATTACTGTGCTTCCCAGCTGCCAGAAAGTACAAACAGGAGTCAGAGAGGAGACAGTTCAAGTAGCTGACACCACTAGACAAACATGCCACAAGATCTGGTGAGGGCTAAGACATTTATTCTCTGGAGTGACCATGTGGCTGAAAGGGACTAGCCAGGAGCAAGGAGGGTGGCAGCAGTGCCAGCTGCCAGCAGCACTGCCTTTCCAGTCCATTTCAGCTGAGCTGGGAAATGTGGATGAATCATCCCAGCCTACTGGGATGTCCTGTGCCCAGGACTACCTTTGATTTGAAGGAAAATGAGTCTTTGGAGGAAAGTAATGCTGCTGCTTTCTGGGGCCTTGCACCCAGCAGATGAAGCCTGTCTTGAGACACAGCCACTCTCAGAGTGCTGGACTGAGCACTTTGCCCTATATTGTATATGGTTCCTCACATACTGTTTTACAGTTTTCTGCTCTTTTGAGTTAACCCATTTAAAATCCAGCTGCGAACTTCACATGAAGACAACACTAGCAGTGTCACCATTAGTTGCAGTCCAAATCTCCTAAACACTTGTTTTATCACCTGACAGCCAGAACGTGCCTAGAAAATGGTACAAGAGGTGATGCAGATTAGCTGGCCTACCAAAGACTTTTCACTCCTGCAGTTGGGAAATCTCTGGTGTTAGGTAAGCACAGGTCAATTCTTTTTGTTGGCAGCACAGAGTCAAGCAGATAACCCACAAGATGAAATACTCTGTGGACATAGGAGCAACACTCTAGTGTCTCTAAGAAGTTTCCAAAGACCAGAGCTCCTATAGCAATGCACTTTCTCCTGCCAAGATGGTAGAAAACTACTGAAAGCAGCAGTACACAGGAGCAGGTTGAAAATTATCACAGGTCTTGCCTTGTTTGTATCGTTACTATGACCTAACAAAATACCTAAAAATGATATATCACCGAGGGACTACAGCACAGAAACTAAAGCCATTCTGTGGACCTTGCAAGCCTGCTTTAACCTAGGAAAGAACCACGGGGAAAATAGCAAATACAATTACGAAATGAGGAAGCCCTTAGCTTTCTACAAAATAAGTTTCAACTTTTCACTTTAAAATTATTTTTAATTTCAAAATTAACTTGTATTTCTAACAAGTATGAGATGAGACAAAAAGATTAATGTCCCAAAAGCAAACTCTAAGCTTTGGATGGAGGCATATATTTTGCTGTCTTTTTCTGACCTGATGTGGATCTTGAATCTGTTTTCATTTCAGTAGCCAGAATTTTCACAGCTCTGATTTTGCTGAAACCAGTAAACTATAGGTACATTTTACATGTGACTAATTTATCTTTCTTTTGTTTTGAAAAAAATACAAAAAATAATCACAATGTAGATACCTTTACAGATTTTACAGCAAAGGGAAAAAAAATTGGGCAGAGGACCTGTATGTCTACAAATATACTCTCCAAGAGACAACACAGTAAAAAAAAGCCATCTGCAGCATCTCAAATTTCAACTGTCAACCAAAGCAGGGAGCAAGTTCCAAATCTCTGTCAGTGACTCCTTTGTAGGAAGTTTCAGTTGTTGATAGACACAGAGTACCAGCTTGCACATGAATGTCTTGTCATCTGGTGAGATGTGAATTTAACCCCCTCCATTAGACTGAGCTGCCTTCCACCTCCCAGAAGGTTCCTCCTCTGTGAAGTTTAATTGGTTTCAAAACAAGGAGTTAAAAATAGTCTCTAATACTAAACCTGTCCTTGGGTTTCACTATCAATTTTGGTGGTTTTACAATAATAATTTTCCCACTGGGGAAAAAAAAAAGAAAGAATTCTCTGGCTACATGTATACTGGAGATTAACCATGCCCAGGACTCCTCTCTGTGAGGCCAGCTGTCCGGGAAAATACTTCAGGCTCTTAAGCCCTCTTAGCATCCATAACATGTTGGCTGCATCCACACTGCCCACTGGGAACTGCTCCTAGCCCATGCTGACTCCTAAAACATGCTCTCAGATGGGTCAGGAGGGTGTTAAGTGGCCTGACCAGAAGTGTGCCAAGGACCACTCCAAGAGTTTAGCATGAGTACAGATGTGCACCTTCCAGTATCTGTGCTCATGTGCCGTCACTGTTTAATTTACAACCTTGCCTTTCCACAGCCTTTACAAACAAAGGAAATGGAAAACTAATCAGCCGTGCTAAGGGAAAGTGCAACTCACCATAAATACACAGTCTGGAGAGAAAAAATAAGCAGTGGGTAGTGGGAAAGCAGAAAAAAATCCGTATTTTTCAAGTTAGGTCAAGACACACAGAACTCTAGTACTTATTCTAGAGGCATATTTTTAAGTTGCTACTAAGGGATATTTTGGTGATAGAGGTCCAGCAGGAGCCAGGAAGAGACAGGGAAGCTGAAGCACAGAGAGAAGTTGCACAACATCTCCACTTCCAGGCTTATCCTGGCTTTTGCTGGGCTTGGTGGCACAAACTTTGAGCTTTTCTGCTTCGTGTCACTGATAAGGGAACTAGCACTGTGAGGCTCCAGAGTGGCCCTTGCATTATTCAAAGCCCTGGCCTTCACTTGTCATTACTGTTTGCAAAGAGGTAAAAGGAGAGTCTTACTTCATTCCTGGCAGTGCCAGCCCAGTGACTGTCATTATTTCCCAGTAATCTTGCAGGCTTTCCACTGACTTCAGAACTTGTGGCAAAGGAGGTAAAGAAGTAAATGTCAGCCTACATGATTTAAATAATACCAATGTCTCATGCTGACAGGGAGCAGCAGAAAAACTTGCAGATACCCCACCTGGACATTGAGAACAGCCTCAGCCACTTTAATAGCTTTCATTTTTAGAAACCATATTTGCATGCCTCTTCTAATGTCATGGTTTCAAAATCCCCAGACAACAATTCCTTCACTTGAAAAGAATGAAGTTAAAGAGCTATCCTGCATGTACAGGTTGAGCTGGTTTTGATGGGGTTTTTTAACAGCCTTTCAATGTTAATCTGCTTAAATCTTCACCTGGCTTTTTAATTCAAACCAAAAATTCAGGCTAAGCTGAAAATAAAGCATAGTTACTTTGAGTAAAGAAGGAAAGGAGAAAGAAGAAGCAAATAAATATTTCTGCATGGACGTAGTCTTGCGTAAGCATTACTAAAATTACCTGTTGCCAGATTCTTTAATGTCTGTGACATTTTAAAATCCAGTTTCAGCAGGGATAAAGTATAAGCTTATTGTGTTTGTCTTGTTGCAACTAGCCAAACACCCTGCCTTTCTCAACTTCATTAAAATGGTTTGAGTTCCTTTGTTTTCCACTATGATAGAGAAAAACTTTCTCAGCTGCTTTTCATAGAAATTCATTTCAGTTCAGAGCCATGGAAAGAGATCAAAAAGAGATCCAACAAATGGAGTGGTTGTTTTACAAACCTACAACATGTTAAAGTTGTCTGCACTGGTATAAATTAATACTGCTCAGCTTTTCACTGTCCTCCACTGTCTGTCCTCCACTCCTCAGTCATGTAGTTCCAGTGACCATTGTTAAAGTCCACTATGACTCCTTTTTATCAGGGAAAGCATCCCCTGATTATCTTCCCACTGTGAGAGGTTCTGGGTAGAGGGTGGTGGTGTTCCAGTCTCCCTGGGAGAGGACATGGCTGGAGATCTCAGTTTTGCCCCTCTGAGTCAGCCCTAATCTCTCTAAAGAGGTTGCGCCCTTAATTTGGGCACATCAGTGAATTGACTGATAAACTGGGGCTGGATCCAGAAATGCATCATCACAAAGGCCGGTTTTGCTGATGGGTGGGGAGGCAAAAGCAGGTATTTGGCACCTCGTTATCAGCGTCTAACATAGTGCCACACTTGGTGGCAAATGTTAGGACAGGACATAGGCTGTGGGATTGCGTCCACCCCTCACAGTCCCTGCTATAACCAACCCTGCCAGCTTTGTATCAATGAAGTCACAAACTGAGGAGGCTTGTGCTGTTGGGATGGATTTCTTACAAGGCATCAGGCTTATTTCTGCTGCAGGCACACTTCTGCCCGAGAGGGGCGGAGAACACAGCATTTCTAACAAGCACAAGAAACGGGACAGTTAGGGACTCTGACTGAGCTCCCTAACTTGGAAATGAGCTCATTTGATACTCCAGCTACAACTCCTCATGGTAAACTCTTTTCTTGGGAGAAAGAGTGGGGAGAATTTGGCTGTAATTGTACAAAACAACAAATTGAAGAACAATAAAAATGGATCTACATTAGCTTTCTTTTAGTTAGGGAAAGTGAAACTAGAAACTAATTTTTATTAATGAAAAATCTGAAAAAAATTAATCATAAAATCTTCAAGTTCCTATTTCATATGAGGAGCTGTATGATAGAAAAACAGTGGGGATCTCTGTTGCTGAAGAGAATTGATGGGATGTCTCTAAATATTAAGGCATCACTGGGTCTTGGAATACAAATTTAAAAGAGTGATTTGACATTTCACAATAATACCAAAAATTTGGGTCACCATCCAAAAAAAAAAAGGAGGAAGGTGCATATAGAGATGGTATATTTTTGGTAGATCAGGTAAGAAAGCAGCATATAAGTACATTAAGTACATTACTGGTTTTCTTTATTTAATGAAAAACTGTCTGACACTGCAGTTATATCATGCTTCAGCATTCCTTATTTGCTTCCTTAAATATTTTTCATCTGCCTTCAAGGAAGTTTAGGTGACTAGAAATTACTTTGAGCTACTTCTCCTGTGTGGTGGACCCAGGGCCTTGGCAAGGACATGATGCTGTTGCTGCTGGCAGCTCTGTCATGTCATGGCTCTGCTGGGACCAAGCTGGAGCACGCTGTGCTTGGGAAAGGGAAGATTAGCCAGTTTTCCTCCACTGAGGAAGCAAATCCAGCTCTTGTCATATACTTACTTATTTTAAGAAACAAGATTTCATTTACTGTTTTACGTTTCAAATTTCATTTACTGTTTGACTCCCGGTGAGAATAAACCTCACTCAGGTTTATGTGCCTAGTGAAAGTGTCTAAGTGAGCTTTCACTACCACTGCTTGCTGTGGTACTATTCACTACAGAAACCATAGATAAGAGCTTTTCTTTATCTACATTTGTCCACATCCAGACTGCATGAATTTCAGAGGTAAGAGAGTTTTTTCGGACCTGCCCAGATGGAAGTTAAAGGGCAGCTCTCCAAAGCATCCAATTCCCAACTGGTAAGCACAGCTGCCCCAAAAAAGCAAGCTCAAACTGAGCAGTTTGGCCTCCACTGTATATATATTGAAAATATTTCCTAAGGCTTTCAGAAAAGTCAGAACAAAGTCCTCATGTTGAATAAATATTTCCTTACTTTTACTAATTAAGAATATTTTATACCTTTGATGCCTTGAGAACAACAGAGGCTGGACAGAGTTAAGAATAAAATAGGTATTTATTGAAAGACCTTGAAGGATACACCCTGGGCAGTACAAGAGGCTGACCAGGGCAAGGTGGACCTAAAAATGGTCACAAAATGGATGACTGGTCACGAGCTCTCACATTTTTATAAGTTTTGGTCCATTTGCATATCAAGGTTAATTGTCCAATCACTGCTTTGGATTATGAAGTCCCATCCTTCTTGTCTTTCTCTCTTCAGTCCACTGTTTATGCTTTTGGGCCTGAAACTTGTAATGATTGTCCTTGGTATCAAGCTAGAAAAGGAATTGTTTCATCTACCTGCTCTGTGAAGGGAGCTCACTAACACTTAATGTGAAGCTCAAAACTACACACCTAGGAAACATAGAATATGAAAAATATGAAAGCTGAAACTTAAGGCATCACCTTTAAACATGAAAGACTCTGCAAAATGAAATGGAATTTGAAGAATACACACAATCTATGCCTCTATACTAAATTGTGCAACTAGTTTAATCAAATTAAATTCAAAAACATAATATCCTAGTAATTTTTTTCGATTCGTCCTGTGCAACACCATTGACTGCAAAGAAAAACAACAAAAGAACACAAATTTAAAACCAAAACAATTTAAAAATCAGTCAGAAGTTTGTCAGTGAATTCTAGGCCAGCAAAACCACCCTGCTATGAAATGGCCAGAGAATTTGGAGAAACTCTATAGCTGGCAGATGCCACAAGCTCAACCTAAGGTAGCTGTCATGCTTGCAAAAAATATCTTTTTTCTGATTGTACTTACTGGCACTGTAACTACCTTTTGCCATCAAGAAAAACCAAAAGCCTGCATGGAAAAGTGCTTAGCAGCACATCCCAGTCTTGTAGGATGACTTGGCTGCAGCACTGGATTTCCAGGCACTAGAATTCACCCAGCCATACCCTGTGGAACAGCAAACACCAAGGATTTGACAAACGTTGGACTTGTTGAAATAAGCATGCATGTCAAAGACAAAGGATTACAATCAAAGGGATAGGAAAGCCTAGAAAATGAAAATATTGGCAGAACTCAACATTTTGGATTCCTGTACAAAAGTCATGAGCTGGTGTGGTAAGTCTCCTGTCCTCTGCTCAGCCAGGGTGTGCCACAAGGTCTCACAAAGGATTTCTGCAGGTAGCAAACACTTGACATTACTATTTAAGCAAGGCTGGGGAGTTCTGTGTAAATACTTGTCACTGACTGATGTCTTATACTTTGAAGATGCATTCCTAGAAAGGAAAAAAAACCTGAAAATTATTCTTCTCATTGTATATTCAAAAAAGAAGTAACATTATAGTAGCCTTTCTCAAACCTAAGAGAAACTTTTCCAAATGTCTATAAAGGGAAATATTAAAAATGGGCTTGCTGAAATAATGGAACAGTTGTTGGACTTCATAACACATGCATATTTTTAAAAGAAAGAAAGAAAATACTGGGATGGGGAGTAATTTTTTTTGTTAGTCTTTTTGAAGTCCATAACTAGAAACACATCGTTACCAGTTTGTACTCACATCAACTTTATATCAGAGAAAAATAAAATTTTGTTTGTGTAACGTTGTTAGATAAAACAGTAACTATATAACTTTTAAAAAGCAAAGCAAATCACTTATGCCAAGTTAATGTCAATTAGCATTATGGATGACAATTTAAGGAGGATTATATGATATATTGCAGGCTTGAAACAACTTAAAATAGAAAAGCTATACGAGCCATAAAAATTACACAATATACAACTTTCAGTTCCAGGAAGATTGTGTTTGCAATCCTTGACTAGAAATGGAGTTGCTTTCTGATTGCTGGGATAGACCCACTGGGGCCGTTATTAATACAGGCAGTCCCAAGCTTTTCAAATGACTCAGACATTTAAAAATATATGATTATGATACGATATGATATGATATATGAGGCTCAAAATTGTGAAATTTTTATAAAATTATTTAATGTTTGCCTTCCAGTTTCTGAGTTCACAGTTTCAAAGTATGTTCTAGCACCTTGAGGAACTTTAAGACTGGAAATAAAGAATGCTGTATAACCAATGTGATACTAGCAATGGAGCTTTTAAAAGATAGGAAAAATCCAAGATGAATACTGTAAGACATTAAATAAATATGGTTATAGGATTCCACAATGCCTGCTGCAGAGTTCCTTGCCAAACTAAGTCCTTAAGTCAGGATGCTGAATTTTAACTCATTATGCTAAAATATTTCAGAGAAAAAAATGTGCATTGATGATGTCCTTGGGAATCATCAACAGATCCCAAGGACTTTAACAGCTCTGCAATTCAGATGAGCCTTTGAAAAACTCTTGGTTTTCATGTTCACATTTTTTTGCTTTGAAATAAGTCATTTTGGTTACCTCCTGGAGCTGACATCTGTAGAAAGCTCAGGTATTGCTTTCCAGCCATGCTACTGCAACAGCATCTCCTGAATGTTATTTATTTAGGAGTGTGGCTCCAGCTGGGAGCTGTATCAGCAGAACAGCCCATGGTATGCAGTAATACCTGTGTCAGGATGCTCCCAGGGCAGGGGCTTCACTAGAATCTAGGTCCGGAGTGGGGAGGAGGGAGCCGAGGGTGGAGGTGTCCCTGTGCCATCGCTCTGCTGCTCCCACCTGAGGCTGACTGGGGTCCCTGCTGCTCCCTAGAGAAGAGATAAGGCTCAGGGGCCACATGCCAGGACAAAGAGAGAAGTAGCACATTCTGCTTGTGTGCCAGCCAGCCAGCAGGCCAGCTAGAAAACACAGGCTCTCAGACTTAAAGTGGCTTGAAAATACTTTTATTTTTTATTTAGAGACTCCCGCTGAATTTTTCCATGTGTTTCCATGACACTGCACAGTGGCCTGAAAAATCCAGAATACACAAGGTGAGGCATTTGCAGGTATGATACAGTACAGCATCCAGGTGGTGAAACCTCACCCTCCCTTTGCCTCCAAAGAGGTAATTACAGCTTTCTGCTGTAATTTGGCAATCAACACCAAGAAACCCCTCTGACCCAGAGAAAAGGAGGTGTAATGAGGGAAAGGTGATGTGCTGAGTTCCTCATTGAGTAGAGCAATCCTGCAGAATACCTGCAGTGCAATGACACAACACGGTGACACGACAGCAGAGTCTCAGTGACACTGCAGGCAGCCTGAGCCCTGCCCGCTCAGTGGGAGCACAGGACTCCCATGGCTGGCTGAGCTGGCCAGCCTGCAGCACAGCAAGACATGCAGACTGGTTTCTCTCACAGCCCACAAAGCAAACAAAGGAAAGTTGGGCACATGGTGACAACTCCAAGTCCTGTGGAGGTGTAAAGACCTGCAGGAAGGAAGGAGCTTTGCCCCAGGAGAGCTGGGGATGTTGCTGGGTGTATGGGGCTCCGAGCCATCACACTGGACAAAGGCAGGGTCTCAGGCTGGTAAAAGCTCATTCATGCATTTGATTACTTTGCATAAACAAACAGAATTGTGGATTCCCTGAATTCTGCCCTGACCCTCTTGACTGAGCAGCATGGTTATGGCATAAACAAAGTTTTGCAGGTCAGATACACTCCAGACACAGCTGGCACGGAAACACCAGAGCCAGTGGGTCTGAGCAATGTTGTGTCCAGCCAGGCTCAGTGGCAGAACTAGAGGGGTCTCAGAGATTCTCAGGGCTGTGAGACCATGGAGGTCTTTCCTGGGAAAGGAAAACATGGTGTTCTGGGAATCTGTGATCTTTTTAAATAAAACAGTAACAATTCTGTACAACTCTACAAAATGACTGCTATTTAAATAATTTATATAGTTCTAACAACAGTATAGTCATACAAGGAACATTATCATTCAAGGAACAAAGCAGGACTACTGCAGTATCTAAGTCAGTAGCAGTCAGAGCAGTGCATGATCCCTTTGTCTATTCTTTCTTAACTGTATGTGAATTCTTACAAAATAGTATCAACTTGGTATTTGTATCTTTTTTCCTTGCTCTGAATGGGAAGAACACGATCCATTGGATTATGAACAATATAAGGAGAGATACAGTAATGAAATCTTAACCAGCTGTAATTGATGCATGTATATTGAGGAAAACTTAGCTTTACAAGACGATTATTTTACTGATAAGTATTTTCATGTTCTAGAAAATTTGCTTAGAGGACTTCAATCTTGAGCAGCTGCTTCTTGGAAAAGACTGAGCAATTACCCATCTATTTATTTATTTATGAATAGCAGAAAACATTTCCTATGTGTGCAAGAATTCTGGTTATCACACTGTTATACCCACAGGCCCTGAATCACATCTCTCACGACAATTTACAAGAAGCAGAATAGAGATAACTTGTATGAGGCACATGGGATTTACAGCAATTAATTCTTTGGTCTATGAAAGGTTTGTCCTTCAAAAAAATTCAGGGAGAGTTTTTTTCATTAATTTGAATGGAGGAAGGATCAAGAGTACCGTCTTTAAAAGTTAATATGCAACTATCTAGGCCGAAAAAATAAAATTCATGTTTTTGCAAAGAGGAGCTGAATTTTCAGTGCAGTTCACACAGTGTAAGAAATAAAGAAGAGTTTGTTGTCAACAAGCACATACTAATTATTAAGATACATAAAAGGTGGACCAAGGCTTAGTGGCTCAAGCTCTGACCTCATTTGCCTTTACTCTTCTGAGTTTTAAGATGTTACTCTGGATTTTTATCAGCCTAAATGAGATTGAAGTCTGATGTTCTGTAAGTAAACAAAAGTGGCATTATTCATGATTTGCAAAAAACCTTGTTCGCAGAAGACATTGTTTAAAAATAGGTCCTTAAGGGTACTTCCTTTCTGCTATTTATTGTTTTAAAGTAATTTTACAAATGTAGTAACTACACCTATATCTTCCCAAGAAGAGATAGCCTGGAACACAGAGAGGGCTTAAGTAATTTCCATCCTCTGCTTCTTGACCAAGCAGCAGGATAAGGTAGACATTTTATACTCTTTGGAAAAGCTTCTTCTTCATTAAACATTAAAATATCCCAATATTTATGCCTATACATATCTTCTTAATTTTAATTAAATGATGACACAGTAAATATACTGAGCAAAAGAAAGAGTCAAGGTGAATATCAATGTTGTAGTTAAATATTCCCCATTATACAACATGGTGTTTTATTAAAAAGCCCATGGGGTTTTGCTGCTGAGTTGAATACAGCTGGTATTTCACTCACAGACATCACGCATCAAAATGCTCCTAAACCCCTCTTAGGCTGATGAAAGACAAAGCTTTGGTTGCAGACTTTTCCTCAGGAGCAACTTAAACCTAACAAGGTTTAACATTGCAGCCCTTTGCACAGCAGAATGCTTCTTGGGCTGCCTTTTGCATCCCAGTTGTTGAGAGTTTAATCAAGTGCACTAAAGAGAAAAAGTTTTGTTACTCTCAGCAGAGTAATAAGAAGCTATTGATTCTCTGTAGATTTGTTTTGGAGAAAGCATCCCACCTCTCCGCATTTGCATACACATGCTCCCTCTCCCTCAATGAAGCATGGATCAGGAAACCAAACATAGCAGAAAGCCAAAGTTTTCTCTGTCAGGTTTGCCAAGAAGCCCTTAATGAAAGGGGTCAGTGAAAGTCCCCATTGATTCCCATTGATCTACAAGCCACCATTCCCAGGAGTTTCAACGGAAAATCCAGGGAAAGCAAAGAGCTCTCAAAGCTGCTTTTCACTCCAAGCTCCAAGCCCCAGCAGCCTCACTGGGGATACTACAAGGGCAAGTCCTGGATAGGCAGTCTGGTGGGCCACCGTGAAGGTCTGGCTGTGCACAGTTGGTCAGAATGGGACACAAAATGAAGCTGATTTTTCCAAGCACTCTGCACCCCACCAGCACCACTGGACAAGGCTCTGGGGTGCATGAAGGGGCACCTCCTTCCAATGACCCACAGGCCACCATGGGGGCAGGAGGCATGTGACGGTTTCCACTATCAAATCAACTCTTTGACTATCACTGTTATCATCACAAGTGTTTCTTAGAATTACAGTTCCATTTAATTTATCATCAGTACCCCAAGAACCCAGGACCCCACATCAGACCAGCTCCAGCCCCAGGATTGCCATAGCTGGGCTGGTCTCCAGCTCCACACAGCCCTGCCCTGACCTGTCCTGCCTCCATCCACGGAGGCCACCAAGCTGGGCCCACAGTTCATCCTGGGGTCCTCCTATCTCCAGGAATGTGCCTGATGCCAAGGCCTGGGGCTGTCTCCCTCAGGTCTCTGCTCCCCAGGGGGATTGCTACCCCCAGTCCTCTGAAAGCAGCCACTCCTGCAATGTCCTGACATGTATTTTCTTAATTATCTACTTAACTGCTTGTATTCACAGCTGGGATTCCCCTTTGCTCTTGTTCAAGTATCTTAAAAAGTTTTATTTTTCATTGATTTTCATATGTGCATGTAGTAGCTTAAATCTGTGCTTTCCTTTCCTTACAGTCTCTTACAAAAGCACTTTTTGCCTTCTGCCACAGGGCAGAAGAATGCTAAAAAGGAAATCAGCCTGTTTACTCCTGAGAAAAGAAGGACTGTAGAAAAACAAATGCTCTCCCAGTATCTCTCCTTTACACTTACAGAGACATCATATTCTCCAGTGATCCTGACCCCAAGTACTGGGATGTCAGACTCAGAGTGACTGGAAAAAGTTTCTCTCTGAAGCTCCCCTTGAAACTTGATTAAACTATCAACTCTGTAAGGTTTAGAAATCAAACAGCCAAAAAAAGATTGCTGTCACATTCTCAACAGCTGACAGACAGGAGTCTCCTGGAGATCCAAGGAGCTATGGCACAAGAGACCAGGGGATACTGGATTTTACCAAGTATCCTTTACTCTGCGGTCCTGGGAGGTGGTGGGATCAGTTGTGCCCACATTATTTTCTACTTTCCATTGACTCATACCAACAGGAGCACTCTGCAGAGGTAATTCCAGGGAACCGACCCTCCAAACTCTGTAATTGAAATTTCTTAAGGGCAACATGTGAATGCGAATGTACCTTCTCCAGGAAAGATTCATCACACACAATACAGTGTTCATAGGAATTTTCCCAGCCAATACTTGTCAAACTTTGTCAAACAAACGTTCAAAATGCCAGACCCATTTCTTAAATGATTACTGTCACAAATCTAATGAACTGAATACCATGCTGGCTGAAGGTCTCAACCACATAAAAATGTTCATTGATTTCCCAGCTTTTGATTGAAACCCTAAAACCATTCGTACTGCAATTTCAGTCAACAACTTGGGGAGGGGGGGAACCCACATTATTTCTAATAAAGATTCCCACAAAAGATCCAAAACCTTTACTCAACCTCCTAAATATTTGGCACAGCACATCCTTGCAAACCTGAAATTATTACTGTGTTTGCTCTGGTTTCTTTTATCGCGCTGTTATACAAGACTGTTGTACTTTGTCATTTGTAGCACATTACCTCAGACTTGTTCAGGTACAAAGATGGACTTCTGGGATGATCAGGGTAATGGAGAGCCTATCATATGAGAAGACAGAATGAAGTGCTTGGCTTGTTTAACTTGGCAAACTAAAGGCTGTTAAGGGATCCAGTTGCTGTGTGCAAATATATCACAGAGGCAAACATCAGGGAGATGGAAGAGCCATTTCAGCTAAATGACAGTGTTAGCAATGGAACCCAATGGCATAGATTGGCCAGAATTTAACCTATGTTAGAAACAAAAAACAGGTCTCACATGGGGCAATGAGATTTGGGAACAATTTTCCAGTTGGAGAAGCAGCAGCAAAACTCCTAAATGCGCTCACAGTGGAACTTGTTAAGTGTATGAAGGGGATTATAAAATGTGATTCCTGCAATATTGTAACAATAAATTCGATGACCTATTAGATCCTTCCCAGTCTTGTGTTCCCATATAAAGCTATATCATGCGGATTATGTACACTTCAATCATGCATGCTTTGAAACGAGATAAGCCAGCATATTTTATATGCTTCAAGCTATTTAAAAACAAACCAAGCCAACAACTCTAACCAAACAGTTCAGTTTAGTAAGTGTATTTGTTCAGGGTATGGATAAAACTTAAATAATTTTCTCTCCCACAGTGACAATAAATTCAATAGAACCCAAATATATTACAAAATAAGCATATTTTTGTGGACAACAAACATTCAGTTGTCCACCACCAAAATTCCTGATTATTGATAATTAGTTCTACTTGTCATCTAGAACTGTTTAAGCTTTATTACAATTTTTATACAACATTTTACCCACAGATTTAAAACCTTTGCAGCTGAAGTTCAACTGTTATTTATGGTATTCTGCTCTAAGCTATAAATTAATTAAGGACAAGAACATTTTTGTGCTAATGCATTTTATGTTGGAGGTTATCCAAAAGATATAGCCAAGGGAACAGAATTATGATTGTTTCTAATTTATGTTGGTCATAGCATGGGTTGAACACATGAGAGGGAAGACTTTTCTTAAAAACAGAGTCATCTGGTTTTGGAGACACTTCATTTTTTTCCATGCTTAAAAGGTTTCTTATGCTGAGCTTGAAGCAAAAACCCATGGATTTCTACAAAGCAGAAAAATTCATAGGTAAAAAAAAATAGTCTGTAAAAATCTACTTCTACCAAAAGCAGTGAAACAGTTACATAAAAATTAATAATTTACAAAAAGTTCTTCTTTCTAAATGCAAACCCACACACATACACACAGAGAGCCCCCGTGAATGGGACCAAACTATAACCATGACAGTACACATATTTCCACTTTTCTGTAGCTCCTATTTGAAACTTTGATGAAAATACCAGCATACTATCTTTGTATAAAGTGTACTAGGTCAGTGAAGGCAAAGATGCCAAGATGCCCCAAAATTACTGTAATATCATATCTTATGGCAATTAATAATATCAAATTCTGATTCACTCTATTCTCAACTAACATGGCTTCATAAATGTAGCTTGGGTTTTCCTGGTTCTATTAGCAGTTCACTGTCTTAACCAGCATTAAAAATCTCTCACCAGTTTCTTGTGAGCAATGCTGAATTCAGCTCTCAAGATTCAGCATTAGATACTTAGGAAGAAAAGATCCAAAATAATGGAAAACATGTGTCCATTGTCATCAGTGAATGGATGGCTTAGGACCTGAATTACTGACTTCTATCATCTTTTCCTATCTTATATAAAAATTCTTCTGAAAGCATTCTAAATTTCGGACTGAAATAAAAGACAGTGAAAATCAATTTATATATGTCTACATAACTTTGCATTTCTTCATTTTAATTTTTTTTTAATCATATGCACATTCACTTATATTGTGAAGGAACATCCACTCATCCATCTTCTCTAGAATCTTGTTGTTTAGGATCCTTCTTCCATGCCTCTTTACACTTTTTTCTCTCAAGTGAACAATAAATTACTTGCTTTTGACTCTGATATCGCTGGTGATTTTCATCATAGCCTCTGTTCCTATTCCCATTTGTGCTGGTATTTGGCTGGGATAGAGGTAATCACAGCAGTTGGTATGGGGCTGTATTTTGGATTTGTGCTGGAAACGGGGATGATAACACAGGGAGGTTTTCCTTACTGCTGAACTGAACTGGGACAGGGTCAAGGCCTTTTCTGCTCCTCATGCCACCCCACCAATGAGGAGGCTGGGGGTGCACAAGGACTTGGGAGGGGACACGGCCAGGGCAGGTGACCCCAACTGACTAAAGGGGCATCCCATACCACATGGCGTCACATTCAGTATATTAAGCTGGGGGTAGAAGTAGGAAAAGGGGGACATTTGGAGTGATGGCTTTTGTCTTCTCAAGTGACTGACACCCATGATGGGGCCTTGCTCTCCTGAGGATGGTTGAACGCCTGCCTGCCCATGGGAAGTGGCAGATGAATTCTTGGTTTCATTTTCCTTGCATGTTCAGCTTTCGCTTTACCTGTTAAACTGTCTCTATTTCAACCCAAAAATTTCCCCACTTTATTCTTCTGATTCTCTTCCCAGTCCCACTGGGAACAAGAACTGAGTGGCTGTGTGGGGCTGAGTTGCCACTTGGGATTAAACCATGACACAGTTATATATAATTAAGGATTTAATCAGAAGAGATATGCATTTTTCAAGTTCCTGATTTGCCTCAGCAGCCCACATGACACATATACACCCAAACTGCCGTGCTTCCTCCTTAACCTGCTACTTTTGTCTCAAGCAAAATTAGTTCATGATTTGAACAGACACTGCCCACATGCCTTTGAAATCTTTCACAAAAAAATTGGTCATTAGTAAATGAAGACTGATCAGTTTTCAGAAGGCTGATGTTCTGAAATATTTTCTCTTACAGGGGGAAAATGTCCTTGCAAATTTTAAGATAAATCCATATTCAAAAGAAAAGGTTATATACTGTGTGACACTAAATCCTAGATTTATACATTATTAGTATTTCTGAGAAATTCTAATACAATCTTCATAGACCATATAATTTTGTTCATGATTGTTTCTCTGAAGCAAGAGATAGCTTCACCAAGGAATCTCCAGTCTGTGTTGTGACTGGTCGAGGTATAGTAGGGTCTCTGTAAGGACTGCTAATTTCTGTGCTCCTCTGAAATATTAGTGAGAAAGAGTGTAAGAAAGAGAAAAGCATGAGGAAAGTCAGAAAGTGTATGATACTAACTCTAGGTTTAGAGCTCTAAACAACAATTTCAGATGCTTTTTTATTTTTTTCCTGTGGAAGACAAATCTGTTCTCAAGGATTTCTCAGTTATCAGATGATTTCTGGGCATCCCAGCAGCCAGTGAGCATTTGCTTTGGCTTTCCTTGTTCATCCACAGCTCAGGGATCTGAGCTCTGCTGGGGTCTGGCACTGACTACCTTCCATCCTGGTTGTGACTGGGAAGAGAGCCAGAAAGGTGAGTGATGCTGACATCTGTCAAACCCATAGAGTTCTGGTAGAAAACTAATCTATGCTCCTGTCATATTCTGGCACCTGCTGTCTTTTGCTGATTATTGTTGCTTTATGTGGCATTGAAGCTGTCTCCACCAACAAACAGAACGGGACAGTTTTTCACACACTGAAGAGCAGAGTTACAGAACATCTTCTTCATGGATGGAGAAGTTAACATGACTTGGAAGGAGACATTCTTGGCAGAAATACTCACTTATGGTTGCTACCAGATAAACCACATCATGTTAGGGCAATCTCTTGAACTGAAATTAGCTGGAGACAGAAATAGAGCTCGAGGGAAGTTTAAAATCCTTGCCATGCACTTGCTTTCCCCTGCTGGCAGTTTTCAGCCTCTGGTTTGTGTGTTGGTTGGTTTGGTTTGCTTGCCTAGAGTGGAGCACAAATGCAATTCCCCAGCTGCCACTAGTTATGCTGCAGAGTTCCTTGCAGCTGATTGAATTTCAGGGGTTCACACAGAGAAACCTTGAACCTCACTTTGGGAAAACCAGTGGTGGCTGACTACTAATTCAGTAGACTTCCCTTTCTTCATCTGATTGATTATGACTAGACATGGAAGTAAGACTAAAGGACTTGATGCTCAGCTGTTTTACATTACTGTGGCTCAGCTGGTACCCTTGAAAGCAATGTTCTTTGTCCCATTGTAGTTCTGACATGAAAAACACACTGTTACCTTGGCAAGGATGGTTTATTGAATTGTTTTGTTCAAACACAAAAGACATCTATTTTTTGAAGCAAAGCTGTAATTCATACTCTACAACAGCAAAAGCCAACTGTATCCTGAGCTGAGGTACACAAAAAATTATAATACCTCCCGGCAGGTATCTGGAGCTGACTTATGTTAGTTTTAAACCACAAAAATTTATTGCCATTACGAAGTGGTTCAAATGTGAAAGCTATTCTTGCAAAACAGTAACTAATGGGCCTACAAATAAGAACAGAGCAGCAGGGAACTGCACAACGTTATCTCAAAAGTACTTGCCTCACCCTTAAATGAAATCCAAAAGCAACTCTTCTCATGGACAGGAAAGAAAGGCAGAGCACGTTGCTTGTTGCTGAGCATGTGAACAAATTGCATGCCATAGCTAAGATGTCACAGCACTTTTTCTATAACATTTTTAAGCTTTTGCTAATGCCTCAAGCACCTAAAATTAAAGGTGAAATATCTTGTATAGGAAGGATCTTAATCTTATGTATATTTAGATATTTATATTTATTGATGTAACAGTTGTTCCTCGGAAATTGTTCTGTTGAATTAGTGCTGGAGCTGCAAGTTTTTAAACAACCTTTATCCAAATTTTTGTAAAGCCAAACAGACTATTTAAGATAGAAGTACTGGAAACATAAATTATGTCTTCAGAGCTACAATTTAAAAGTGTATTAAGTTGCTTCTTAATTGCAGAACAACCTTATGTCTGAAATCATTAGCAATGTTCATAGTTCGTGTCACAACTAAAATTCCATTTGAGCATATTTTTGAAATTATCTCTTTTCACTTAGACATTTTGTTCAAGAATCCCTTTCTCATGGATGGTTGGTAAAATATGCACTCAAAGCTCTGTAAAGAATGCAGCCTCTGCTCTGCTTTATGTCAGATTATTTCATCAGCTCTTGGAGAAGGATTTGAAAGACATGTTGGCAGATGAAAGTCTCTTGGTTTGCTCTAAAACCATGATTTTCAAATTTTAACAAAACATGCATTGAATACAGGGCATTGAAAATGTATGGAAGAAAAGGTGTGGTCATTTTTACTTCATGCTATCATTTCAGGACGGAGTCACCTCAGAGGTTCTGCTTCACTTACAGGAGTGAGCAATTCCTGGGGCTCTAAGGCACCACCACAGTCCTTTCACAGGAGAGGCAGGCCAAGGAATTCATGTAGCCAGTCCTCACGAGCTGCTAATTCCAGTCCTCTGCTTCTGCATGGAACAGTGCAGAAGGCCCTGCAAGGCCTGATATCCCCACAACATAAGAGTTATGTGCTCTGTTCTGCTGAAGACAAGGGCTCAAAGTGGTTCTTTGAGTTTCTGGTTGGTTTGTTATCTGTTTACATTTTTAGTTGTTGATGTATCAAGAAGTTTTGGGGTTTTTTTTCTGACAGCTTAGAATTGCCTGTGTGAGTTTTTTGTGTTACTCATTGAACACCTGTTCAATAAAAAACAGTCCTCCAAAACCACATACATAGTTTTCTTTTCTTGCTTACATGTTGCCTTTTGAAAAGGAGGTAGTCCTGCGAAATCATGTGCCCAGTTGTGCTTGTAGCTGTAAGCACTGTTTGACCATAAGGAACTAAGAAAACCCAATGAGGTGTTACTGGCTTTGATTCATCTGACTGACATATCGTATTACTGTGCTCATTAATGAAGGTAGTTCAGGTGGAAACACTGATCCCTGAGCTTTATTAAAATTGTCTGTGCTGGTTTTACTCATCTAATGAAAAGAGAAAAAGGAAAGATGCATACAAAGGATATATACTAAAATAATGCCTGAGGAACTAACTTGAAAAATCAGTTTAAACGAGTGTCACAAAATTTTTTCCAATGCTCAAGTTTTCCAGTATTAGAAGTTCAAAATATGCTTGGAAAACAGTCACTCTAGCTGTAATCTTAGATAAGTCAGATTCAGTAATAATAAAGTATAGCTTTATAATGCAGAAATGTTTTATGTTGTTGTTCAGATGATCCCAGGCACTTGGTGTGCTCAGATGAGTATGACATGAGGATTACATCTAAAGTAGGAGATTAAGCAGCAGCAGGGGTTGGTTGAAATTTTGGCATGGACTAACTAGGGGTCTTCCTAGAATGGTTCAAAAGTTAGCCCTCCCTGAGGATTAGTCTTAAACAGAGTTTGGGAGCCTGAACACAGTCAACCTGTTTTGAAGTCTACATTTAATAATGCAGGTATAACCAGCCAGTGACAACAGGACTGAGAGTCAGAGAGCCAGCACTGGCATGGTTTTGTGTCACCCACATATTTTTAACTGTTTCTGTGTGGCTTTCAAACTGAGAGAAGTGGAAACACAGATTTTTGCTTTACAGAACTGCAGAGGAGCTGCAAAGCCCTGGCTTTGGAGAGGAGGGCAAGTGAGAAACCCTGAGACAGATGGCACAGTCAGATGGAATTAATTCCTGAGAGGGGAATGCAGCAGTGAAAAGAGGAACAGTGAGCATGGTAAAAATATGGGAACAGCAGCTGCCACAGCTGTTTCTAGAAGAGTAAAGCAGGTTGAGCAAATTGCCTTAGGAGCCTGCCCTGTGCCCAAAAGGGAAGAACTAAGAAGACAGCTCTGCAGGGAAGTGTGGTACCATGCAGATGAATGAAGTTGGACAGTTGCAGCTATTAGAGAGGGATTGGAGGCTGAACACTTCCAAAGCTCACAGCTGGAAGATGAGCCTGAGGTGAATTCTGGGACCCAGAGGGAAGTGCAACTTGCTTGTCAGGCAATGGTGAATGCCAAACAGTGCAATGGCACAAATCTCACACCACAGAAAGAAATGAACTGAGATTATTCTGATTCCAAATGTGAATCAGCCAAAGCTTGAGATAAATTCCTAATAAAAACATATTTACACTGGCAAACATGATTTGATTTTTCAAATTGATTATTCTCTGTCTTCCCAAAGGCAACAATTCCATCCCACAGCAAAGGTGATGGCCATTATTAATAGCTTGCAAAGAAATCCTGACAGACAGGTACAAAGGTATTACAAAAGGGCTTGTCACCATGCTATTCCTCACCAGTGACCCTCCCTAGCAGCAAGAGCAATCATGCTATCCACACATTTCCTGCCACTATGGCATAGGCTTTGCTGAGGAAGTATTGTTGAAACAGAAAAAACAAGGCCTTTCATCTCATTTTGTTTTGTGCTGTAAGCTGGAGCAGCAGATGAAGGAGTAAGTGTGGGAAAAGTGTTATTTAACCCAGTAAGTGTGAGGTGGAGGTGCTCTCTGGAAATGGCATGTGCCTCAATCAGCTGCAGTAGGTGAGATATGAGGAACTGGGTCAGCTTTCAGCGTGTGTGGGCTATTCTGAGAAGTTAGTTACAAATCTCTACCAGGTATCTTTTCACAAGATATCATTGGTGAAATGCTTTGTTCAGTGGCTCTAAGCCCAGCATAATTTTCACAGGAATGGCAAAAGTCAATTTGCTGCCACAGAGCAGTTTCCTGGCTGAATTTCAGTAGATCACTCTGGAACATGGAGAAATTAAAGCTCTTCAGCAAAATGGTTATGGGATTGTTTTCACATGGGCAAACAAGAATTTTCTCTCAATTCTTGGAAATGCTCAAAGCATTCTAGTTGAAACTTCCAAAACCAATTCAGACTCAGCCAAACATCCAGCCTGAACAACTGAAGTTTGGCAAAGCTGTAAACAACTGGGCTTCATACAAGACCAGATTTTTAATGAAAAGTGTCAGGCAAACTTAGATAGGGCTTTGTTATCAGCTTGCTCTGCAGTATGTGTTCTCTTCTATATCCCAGCCTAACATTTCATTTGTAAGTCAATTGTCATGCCTGTTATATTATAGTGTTTTGATATAGCATTTCATATCTGCTCACATTTATACTTCAAATTATCATCTATTATGAATTCCCAGTTGATTAGATATATTTTACCAATAGTAAACTTCAAAATAAGAGAAATCCATCAAATGCCACCATTAATAGAGTTTCAGGTTATCATCTAGATAAATCTGTCAGATGCATAAAAGTATCTCATGGAACATCTTGATTTTTATCAGTTTTTTCTTGACTTTAAGGAGGGACTTGCATAGAAAATATATGAGGAAGCTACTGAAGAGACTCAAAATATACCTAATGTTGATAAGCCTGTTTATCAACAAATCAATTCCCTCCCTTCTGTGTTCCCAAAGAAGTAGTTTTAAAGATGCTAAAAATAAAACCAGAGGTTTTATTAAATAAATTAATATATTTTTGTTTGTAATCAAAACATCAGAAAAGAGTGTCTGTTCTGACTTTCACTACCTTATTCTTGATGGATTTTGTGGTTTCTTAGAGAATACATGAAAAAAGGACATGATCATAACATATGTGATCTGACATACATAAATGTGAGCTGACATACACAGCACATCCTCAGACATGCTCTAAGAATTTTCTAAATATTCCTTATTATTATCCCAGCAAAACTTGCCAAGTTTTTTTCTGTATTTGATCTGCAAATGATGTCTATTTTGGCAGACCTCAAAAAATATATAAAAATAATATAATGTCTGAAATTTGTGTTTTCCTGCCTGCAATGCTCTATGACAGCATTTTTAAGATTAACCCATCTGACATTGCCAGACTTTTGTGCAATGTCCTTGGGAATTTTGACCTATTAACTACAGTGGATTTTTAATGCAAGCTGTTTCAGGCAGCCTCATTTCCATAAGAAAGTATTTTGATTTGAGGGGTCACACAGATGAAATACCACTTGTCAGAGTTAGACACCAGATGATTCCTCTGAACTGCAGAACAGAATTGAGAAGTTTGGCCTTCCTTGAGAAACATGTGGAAGGGGAGTTGCACCAAAGAAGAGAAAATGAATCCAGTATAATATAACAGTACCTACACTATGTATATCTTGAAGTGTTAAAAACTACATAATCTAGCAGCATCACCTGACACAGAAAACTGAGTTCCACTGCTTTCTTCATAGTATAGTGACATTGGTTTTTTTATTTGTATTGGTGTATTTATTCAGTGGTGGCTTTGTGCTTGCTTGAGGCCTCTGTCTGCAGAGAAATAGGAATATGAGGCTAATACCAATACTCTCCAGCCATCCCATGGGCCCGAGAGAAGGGCTAGGATACCTTCACTCTACCTCTAAAGGCTCAAGGATGTGCTTTTCTCAGCTTTTGGTGTTACAGGCATGCAACCATCCTGCTGCGTGCCTCTTGTGTATTCCCACCACCGGGGAGCTGGAAGCAGAGCAGTCTGATTAGAGCCCACAGCTGAAATTATGCTGGGAAATTTCTTCTAGTAAACAATTCATTCTGCCTAAAAGAATGGGTTTGAGTACTCTGAAACAGACTTGGGTCAAATTAAGCATAAAGTTGAAAAGGAACAAGAAATGAAAATGGAATATATGAACTGCAGAAACAGCTCCTTTTCCTATTTTGGATATTTTTTCCCCACACTAAGATGACAAGAAGTCAGAGGTACTATGGGGAGGAAGTAGAACAATGTTAAGAACCTTATTTCTCTGCCTTTTTTTACCAAAAATCCCAGTTTTCTGTCAAAGCCCAGTAGTGTCTTAATATCTTATAATACAGAAATTGTTTTTCAAATTGTCTGCAGGATTTAAAAATGGGTATTGGAACAAAAATGTGTGAATTTTGGGTCATAGGGAATCAACCAACTCTATCCCCTTGTATGTAGCTTTGGGTCTTCCCAAGTGTTATCTCTTGCTCCAGTGAATATTTAAATATTTCACACAAAGTTGACCTTTTTTCTGCAAAGTGAAAGTATTTTCCTGGGAGAGGTTTTAATGTCTATATCATAGCAAAAAGGTACCTTTTCCTTTCTGGGGTGTTTTGGTAGGTTTTTTCATGGTTCCAAACTCCCACTTGTCTTACTGTTCTTTAAATTTTGATAGATGAGCCCCATAATAAAAGCAATATTTTGAAATCTAATAAAATATTAAATCCAAACAAAAGATAAAGGATCTCACTGCAAATCCTAAAAAAACACCCCAGAATGCATACTAAAGCATTCATTTGTTTTTCTTTTTTTTTAATTCAGTCATCAATCAAAAAATAACAGATATATCATAATTCATTTTCCTGAGAATTTCTCTGAAGGACTAACCGAGCAATGTCTCCTTCTCACTTTTCTTTGTCTCTGTCTCTTACATGTTGACTGCTTACCTGTCCTGCAGTTTCTTCTTTCTAACAGATATGGATGTTCAAGGACAGAACTGGGAGCACTGTAAATGTTCTTGTTTTCTCTCAGGGAGGAAAACAGTTCTGCTTTTGTGAAAAGTTCCTTTTGTGGGTGGATCACCACAGTATTACTGAGAGCTTGATTATAATCTGTGAACTCCAATGGACCAAGAAATCAAAGCCTGTTTGCTAGGGAATTACACATTAAGATGGATAAAATAACATTTATATTGTCTATGGTAACAAATATAACTAAAACAAAAATATAAGGTGACAACTAATGGAAAATGTAAACTACCAGTTGACATATTATATATATCGAGCTATATATGCAAAATTATTTTTATTTCCAGGCTCAGGTGCCTATTTTCTTATGATGTGGGAGAATGAATGAAGAGAAAGAGGAGCTGTTGGTGCACCAGTCACAGATGAGGGATGACTGATGTGCTGCCCCAGCACATGACCTGACTGCAGCCCCGTGTCTGCTGCTCCATGACAAGTGACCAGCGAATAATTGCACACTTGCAGAGTTGCACTGTGATGCAGGTAAGGCCACAAGGAAGGCAGGATTTTCAGCCTGAGGGAGCCTTGAGACACTGTTGATGTTGGGGTGAACTGAAATGTTATCTGTCAGCTGTAGCTGTCAGCAAAAATATTAAAGGAATAGCAGCTGCATCGTGCCACAAGCAGGGGAGTGGAGCAGCCGTAGCTCCAAAATAGATTTTAGAGTCAGACAAGAGTTTTCTTTTAATGAACTCCAGTAATAGTCACGTACCATTTATTTTCTAAGCTGGTTTTAGCCAGTTGATAATGCTACTGCTTTTAAAATGTTTTAAACAAATGTTTGAGATGCAAGTAAAGAAGAGCTATTTAGAATAGGACATATTGAAAGGTATGTTACTAAACCTTTAAAATGTAATTTTTCCTACTGTTTTCTTTCTCTTTAGCTTTAAATTTGCCCTCACCATTGTATTCTCTAAGTTCTGATACAGAAATAAAACTGATATGACAATAAAAAATCATAACCATGTTTCTCATCTGAAAGAAAAATTATTGGCTTAATACAGCTTCTGTAGCATTTATTCTTCCTTTTCAGATCATTTAATTAGGAAGATACTAAGTTATCCTGAAGGTATTTATTAAAGAATAGCATTTTACATTCTTCTTGGATTGTCATTAAAGAAAAAAATAATAAGCAGTGGTCTCTTCAGGATCTTGAATTCCAAGATAAATGTAATAAGTTTTGTGGCAGTGTGTTATTGTTTACTGCTTGGAAAAACGTATGCAACAGCAGAGTATTGCTCTGATTTTTGAGCTGCTGCTAATGAAGTACAACCAGACAGGGTACAGTTGCCATGAGTCAGGAAATGTGGATGTTCCTGGACAGAGGCCAGGTGGACTTAGACACTCTGAGATGTATATGCATTCTCTGGAGGAAATCCACTAAGTTGTTTTGAAGCATCTCAAGCTGCCTGATCCAAGAAGGAACCAACTGACCATCCTGAAACAAGGTTATTACTTCTCAGTTTCTCAGCACACCTTGTTTTTACATCAGGAAAACAACAATGAAGTAGGCAGTCCAGGGGAGCTTAGAGATCAGATATTAGGTTCAGCCATGAGACAGTAAGTTCAAAACCCTGACGGCTTAACTTTGTTCTTTCACTATGAAAAGAAGAAAAAACAATCCCACAAGAAATCTCATCAATCAAACAACCCAACAAGACAACAAGCAAAAAAAGCCAAACCAAACCCCAAACAAAAAACCAAAAAAAACGCCCCCAACAAGCAACAGCAAGAAAACACCAACCAATCAACAACTAACCAAAACCAGCCCCTCGATGTGCTACAATTTGCTGAGAGATTTTAAACAAACTTTTTGAACTCCTATTGTGCTATGGTATGGTATGAGTTTTTTTGTAAGAGAATGGGTGTTACCTCTGTATTCATGGGGACAAGCTCCACTCTCCACAATGACAAAGCATGTGCTGAAATGCTGCTACATTTCAGAACATGGTACATATGTAACTTCCTTCCCTTCTTTTGAGCATTCCAAATGTCACTGTGAGTCACTACTTTTTAAGTGAAATTAACTACTGGTTTCTTTTCCTTTTCACATCTCTTTCTTGCATCTGAATAGAACTGTCCCAGAAGACTGATTTTTTTCACTCTTTTGGTAGGTGTGTTTTCCTTATCTTCCCACAGCTTCTCCCTGTGTCATTCCCCAAAAGGAGACCACAGCTTTCACTCCTCTCCCAGCAGAACAGGACATGCAGACCATTATTCTGTGCTGGTAAACCCAGGATGTGGGTGGCAGCTTGGACTTACACATTTCACACCTTTTTTGGGGGGGGAGAACTCACAATAAAGATTTGAGCTCCCTTTCATGAAACCAAGGAAGGCTCATTTATTACCCCATTTCTCCCCAATCTGAAAGGCTCACAACTAAACTAAGAAATGATTTCCAGACCTCCTGCTTTGATCTGGGCTGGTTGTGAGGCCGCCTGTGCAGTTGTCACTGCTGTTCCACCATGGCAGGGCACAGTGTGGCAGACCAACACTGCCCTCGGCCACGTTTCAGCGGCCATGGCCTCTTCTGTGCAGTGGCACATACCTAAGGGTGAGACTCTGCCCTTCTCCCAAACTCACCATCCCTTCTGTCTGCTGGCATTGCCAAGCACACAGATTCAAAATCTCAAGAAAATCTTCCATAGATATTTTCAGGACATTTTCAAGCATCATGGCACCAGATCAACCAGCAATCAGAGACTTCAGCTTCCTTGAAGATATAAAAACTATATTTTTTTTCTAATTTTCTTTGGTTTTACTTAAAACTGAGCATCATGTAATGGCAATTTAATTCCTTGGTAAGTCCTTATCAAAAATCCCAGTCAGCAAGGGTCACTTGAGCTGCCACCATTGCTTTAATAAAGCAGGCATGACTGGTTACCTGCTGAGCTTGCAAGAGACAGGCAGCACCATAGGACATTTCTGTTTTCCAGGTGCTCCCTCTTCCTCCCTCTCCACAGCCCCATAGTGGCTCCAGAGCTGCCAAACACCAGCTAATTTGGGCAGTCATGTTTGGCTCACCCCTTCTGTCAAAGGTTCTTTTTCCCTTAGGATTATTTTTTTCCTGAAAGTCTCCTCCTTGTACTAGAGAGCTTGTCCTGAGCACTCCCAAAATAACATGCTCACAAGCTGACAGCACCCTCTTTGCCCTGTGAATTGCTTCTGAACCTGAGGGAATGGTTTTGATTTTCCTGAAACATCTTGGTATTGACATTAGTTTGGTTTCTGTTCTGGTATGTTTTTGTTCTTGAAGCTTTCTGGTCACATCCCTCATCCTCCTCCTTCCTTTTTTTGCTCTGCTTTACCAGTATGGCTGACTTATTGTGACCTACAACTCAGGGCACAGCTAAGCTTCCCTCTGGGGAGCTCCTCTAAAAATACATATTCTTGTCATGCAGACTAATTCAACTTCAATTCCTAATTCTCCCTGCAGAATCTGTTTCCAAGGAGGGCTATTTAAGTCTTCTTAACAAAGCTGTTGACATGATGTTCAATTCTGCAACATCTCAGAGTGTCAAAGTCACTACCATGTTTATTC
Source organism: Anthoscopus minutus (assembly GCA_013399455.1). Taxonomy (NCBI): domain Eukaryota; kingdom Metazoa; phylum Chordata; class Aves; order Passeriformes; family Paridae; genus Anthoscopus; species Anthoscopus minutus. The sequence continues at coordinate 144,189 of VWYI01045454.1, forward strand.
TTGTAACATTCCAGGTTGTTACTAAAAGTAGAACAGTAACTTGCTGAGAGTCACAGAGGGAGTCACTGACGTGAAAGTCAGCAATTTAACCAGTGTTCCTCCTCCCTAGTACAACAACTATCACTTCACATTTTAAGGTAACATAATTTTAAATAAAAAAATTCAAACATCACATGAACATTTTGGAGAAGTAGTCTGAATTTAGTAAAGTGTTTCTGGTGGATGAGGAATCTATGAGATGTCTTGCCACTCTTACAGCCTTGCAGTTCAATCACACTCTTGCAGTGTGATTTAGACTTTGTTTACACATCTAATGCCGGTGGTAACTAAATTAACCCTCCTTGTGTGCAATTATGCCTTCCTTATTTCTAGACAGACAGTCACTCCTGCCCTGGAGGGATTTTTGGAGCTGACACCAACAGCTCCAAAATTGTTCCCATTCTATGTATTCCTTAACTGTTACAAATCATTGTGTTATGTTGATGGTAGTCACTGAACACTTCTGTATTCACTTTATTTCTCTTTATTTTCCTAGGCTTCTTTTGTGCTAAGCTAAGGAGAAACTCATTACACTGTCTATAGCTCACACCTACTTCTCTAGCACTCCATTAGTTCTCAGAGACCTGTAGTGATAAAGGTTGTGTTGCTGGTAGAGATACAGAACAGGAGCTAGAAACTTGTATCACTGCAGGGAATTTGTTTTCTTGGAATGAAGCAGCTGTGTCACTATCATAAAGAGGCCCTGAACAATTCCTCCTGGGCCCCCAAGTACCACAGCAGCACAATCCTGTTGTGTAAGTTCTATAAATTTTGATTTGAAAATAGATGGAATTCTGTACAAAAGATCCTTACATTGTAATCCTTCTATCTTTCTAATAAAAAGCTGTTCCAAAATAATTTGGGGTTTAAGATCATGTTCTCTGAGAACAAAGGAAAATCAGTTTAGGTATACCCACTAGCTACTTTTGAAACCTCTGTCTATATGGATACAAGGCAGGGTAGTTAAAGATGTTTACCTGGTAATTCATGGTTAAGAGGTTTCGAGTTTATCTTTAAAACACTCAGCTCCCTGGCTGCCTGCTAAAGCACTTCTTGTCTGTCCTAGCCTGTTCTGGTGTCTTTCAAAGCATGAACTCTTCTCCCTAAATCTCTCTACTTTTCTCATTAACTTAACTCCACTGAAGCTTATGGCAGTTTTTGATTAAAGAGGCTGCAAGGCTGTATGACGAGTGTGTGTGTGCAAGACATACCAGCTCCTCCCATTCCTCTCTGCAGCCAGTGATGAGTTTGTTCCAGACAAGTGCCATGGGATCTGAGACCTCTGTGCACTACCAGCTATGAGAATTCCCTCTCCTTTTTCTCTCCATATGTACAGATGATGACAATATTGTAGTTAAGGTTCCAGTTTTAGGAACATTATTTATCTAAAGGGAAGATTACCTGTCTTCAGTGATTATTCTTAACAGGAAGTCCTCTATGGAAAGACTGACTGCCACACCCCTTTGAGCATCACAAAGCCTCTGCTTTGTCCTTGCTCCATGCTACAATAGTCACTAACATGTAAATTTAGATGCTTTTTTAAAATTAGTCTCAGGTTAACCAGAACTCCTTCTAGGAGTCCTGTTTGCCATATGTGCATCATGCTCTGCTCCTGATTAGGATACAATTGGAAAGAGATGTTCAGTGAGAAAAGGAAACTAAGCAGTGAAAACAGTCTCCAGAGTTTCCTTCCTCAAAAGCAGCATCTCTGTTATCCTTCCTCATTTACTTGTTTTTTCATTATTTACATTCTCAATGTTAGCCTTGCAGCTCATTGGACTACCAGGATAGAATATACTTAACATTTTTTGTAATTGTTTCTGCAGAAAGATGGCACCTCAACAGTGCCTAATTCTAAATGTTTGACTTTCAAACAGAATGTATCAGGCAGAAGAAAGAGGGTACTCTAAAAGCTGGAGTAAACTAAAATAAAAAATTACATTCAAGATTTTTTGTCCTTATTATTCCTATTTTAGGACATAACACATCAAACATAACAAAATCAAACAAAAACCCCTCCACTACAGGTGGGTTTTTTGCAATTTTGAAAGTGCCAAAGACCTGTGATTTGTTACTATCAACCACCTCTCAAGCCATCTTTTATTCAGTGTATTATGTCTTTTGAAACACTGGTCATCATTTCTTGCAAAATATTCCATATCCATCCATGCCCAATACTTTCTGATCCAAAGATCACAAAGATGAGAGCCCTTAGAATATTTATAAATTAAAAATACTCAAGATATATGAAAATAATCAAAGCCCTGAGCAACCTGATTATACTCTGGAGACAGTCCCACTTTGAAGGAGACTGAATGACTTCTGCCAGCTCCTTCCACCTGAATTATGGTTCTGTAAATAAGTGGCAACTCTCATGCAGAGGATATGCTACTGTCCCCCTGTCTTTTACTACGTGCATTCTGATGCCTTTTGTGCCTGGGATTCCAGCCTTTGTCTCGTGCCCCTTGAAGCAGCAGTGGTTCCCACAGGCAGCTGCCTCAGAACACGAGGCTCCCCTGGCACTCAGGAGCCCGGCTGCCATGTGTGTCCCTCTGTGCACAGGGACATCTTGTTCTGCGCTATGGTTGACATGCTTGAGGACAACCAGCATGGCATCATTCCCTTCCTGCCCAGAGTCAAAAATTGGAATGTATAGTTTTCTCTAAAGAATTTTATCAGACTGAGGAACTGAAGTCCTTATCTTCTGGAATAAAATGTATGTTTATTTTCATTACAGAAGTTCGTGTTCAAAAATAAAAAGGAAAAACAACACACTACAGAAGAACTACTATAGCCTTTACCTTAAAAGTTAGCTCCAAGGGGCTTTGCAATTACAGACAGCAAAACAAGTGAGATTTTTGGGATAAATATGAAAGACAGACACAGGAATTCAATAACTTCAGCATGAGAAATATATGTTTAATTACATTTTAGTCAGCCCAGCACTAAACCAGTTATTAATCACATGTTCTTTCCCACACTTTTGTTTATGCCATTGCTTATGGCTTTTAAAGGGTTATTTTTTGAACAATTTGGATTATATCTTTTAAAACAAGACTGTTCTTTGAGATACATAACTGGATGGTATGAGATTTCATGAATAGCCTTTCTACTATGTTCACCAATTTGAACTTGAGGAGAAATTGTGTATGTTTTTTTCAGTGTATATTTGTTGTCACAGCAACTGCATTTTTCCCAATAAATGGAAATTGCATTGTTTCCTTAGCATTCAGGTTATTGCACTGAAATAGCACCATGAACTCACCATTACTTCTCCCTTCCTGTTGTCAAGTTAGATCTCATTTAGTTGCAGGAGCAGGCACTAAAACAGGTTAGTTTAGATTTGTGCGCATTAGAAAGTTGAGGCAAGTCTGCTTAGCTGCATTACATCCTATGACTCATGCCTGTGTGGGAAAGACCTTATTTTCACAGAGATCTCTTAGATAAACAAGGCAAGTTGGCAGCAATTCTATTACACTGATGCAAGCAGTCTCTGCTTTCTGTTGCATTCATTTGCTTTATATTTTCTGAAAAACGCAAGCAGGCTGATAAACTCTAGTGAGAATTCTTCTGCCAAGGACACATGAGCTTTCATTTTCAATTACTTTTTTTTATAATAGGAGCAGCCTTAAAACCAGTTTCTAAAAAAAACCCTGTTCTGTTACTGTGATAAAATCCATTTATCAGTTGGGTTTTTTTAGTTTGTTAACAAAGCTGTAGCTCTTGCTGTTGACAACCATAACGCACTAGTCAGTTAGATACCTCCTTCCCACAAGTATACAAGCCTCTAAATACTGTGGACTTCAGATAGAAAATGGATTCAGATTCCTAAATATCACTTTTACATATGCACTGGAGCAGACTTTTGAACGGCATAAATCACAAAACATTACACTCTTTGTCACCATTTCCCCAAAAAGGAAAAGCGAAGAAAGTAACCGTTATTGTATTGCAGAGCTCTAAAAGTGTGTAAATCAATCTGGACAAGTTTATTGCAAATTCATTGAGGTTTCTGCTCTTGTTTTAAACACCACCAGTTTATATCTGAATTACTTTGGCCATATCTTAGATAATTAAGATTTTAATTGTCATTTTATCTGCTTCGAAATGAAACTTCCTAGGACAAAGTGCAGTCGGATTCACACCCCCTTTTGCCTCTGTCAGCACACAGCAACCAGACGGGTTGTCCATTTAAGGGAAAAAGTACAAGCTCCAGCCTATTTCCCTGTGCTTTGGATGTGTTTGTCCCTCAGCAAAGCATTCTGTTGTGCCAAAAAGCATTTCCTTCCTTGCAAAAGTCATGCACACATGTACTCCCATTTCTGATGAAGGTTTAATAAAGCTTTTAAACATAATTTCTATGTATTTCTGACCATGTAAAACATTGTGAAAAATGCCATGATCTATGTCATCGTATAGATCACCTCTAGAGCTACAATTTTCATGATTTACTAGTGGAAAAGATTTAGAGAGATAGTCCAGACAAAGCAGAATGAGAATCGCAGGGCGAAGCCATCTTGACTCAAAAAAAACCAAAAAGCACAGCTGTCTCAACTTTCTATTTGCACTTATATTAGTACTTATTTTACTATGATGCTGAGAATAAAAGGTAATATAGGAAGTACAGATTATCTGCAGAAGCAGAAGGAGTAGGTGGAAAGACCCAAAGTAAAAGGGAAAATCTAATCAAGTGTCCTGAAATGAAAGATTTTCACAAGTACATGAAGCATTACACATTTTCAACATGATCAGAAATTCTCCCTGTCTCTCCTGAACAGGACACAGGCACAATTGTTTCTGCCCTTCACCTCAAAGCATAACTACAGGACCATATTACAAGTTCTAGTGCCACTAGCCTGGTACAAATACTAGCTACTAAATAGAAAAAAAAATCTTAATATTTTATGAGTTGATTGTTTGCTTAGTGAGCCAATATGCTCCAAAATGAAGAAAAGCCTCTCATCCCCAAATAATTACCAATATTCTGTATAAAATAAGGAAACAACTTTCAGTTGAAAACAATGAGAGAAAGGAAAACAGAAAAGGATAAAAATTAAAACTACCACAATAAGATGATAAAGCTGAAAAGTTCAGACATTTGGACTTCTTGTAAAGAACTATTTAAACAATTGTATACAATAGAATATCCTTATTTTCTAATATCCTTCTAGCTTGTTATCATTTTTTAATTTTTTCTAATATATTTTCTTAAAATCTTCCCAGCTTTCAATTCTTATCCTAGGTTTTATATACTAAACATTTTGGTGAAATGAGAAGTACGAATAGATTAAGTTTCTTCTAATTTGTAATGTTGTTTCATCTGGCTTCTTCAGAAATATTCACTTTATTTCTCCAATTATCATTCTAGATATGTAGAAGGACAAAACCCCTGCTCCAATTTCAGTTTATACACTTAAATAACATGGCAACATGCAACAACTGACCTTGAGAAAGGAAGGGAAGAAACAGGAAATTGGAGGAAAAGTAAAATATCTCTCAGAAAAAAAAATACTTGGACAGGAATAGAGATCATCTGTTTTATTAAATGTTTCTGAGGGGACTGGAAATTTATCCGCTAATTCCTGAATACAAATACCTGATATTATTAAGTTCAAAGGAAATCTCACTCTGAATTCAGTGGCATAAACCTAACTTTTGACTGGCACAAGGTCTGAAGCACATTCTTAATTTCTGCCAGGAGGTAACCTGGACAAAGTATTTAAGTTTGCCAAAAGCCTTAAATTAAGCATGTGTGGAATCTCTGCCAACAGAAAGCTCCTGTGTCAGGAAGAGTTTCACTGATACACCTCTATCCATTTTATAATAGAGTCTTCTAATATACTAATGCTTAGTCCACAGCCTGCTTCCAGGAAGAACATCCAGTTCTTCAGGAATTCTAATTTGGCTGACATAGTTCTATTAATACTAATGTTTAGTCTTTCCATTTGTGTCAGGTGTGACACTGAGTGGCACTACAGAAAACTCAGAAGTCATGAGGTCAACATCAAGCTCATTAAAACCACTGGCATAAAGGATCTACCAGTAAACACCAGAGCCAAAGGTCAATAGTCTACCAGATATGAGCAGGAGGAGTTCAGGAAAATCAAGGCATATTGTAAGCAGGGACAGAACAGTGCTGATCCTTGAAGATGGATTTCAAGCTTTGAATTTGATGTTAAAAACAATCAGATCATCTGTAAAGAGATTGAGAGACTGAGGCAATGAAAACACTCAGTTAAGATGGTGACTTTACCTGGGGCTAGATCAGGTAAAATTATAACAAAATTAATATAGTAATTGAACAACATTAATTCATAATAACTACAGCAATGAAAATATTATAATAAAATAAAAAACCACCAACAGAGTCTGGAAGTGGATTCAGATTGGAAGGAGTCTATAGCACCATGAAAGGCACCATTCAGTCCACAGTTATGTAAATATAAATAAAATCAAAATTATGCATAAGGGGAAAATAAATGGGTGTTCTGTGTCTGCTCGTCTTCCACAAAAATCACAATGGAGTCTATTGCCAAAACATAAATTACTTTTTGATTTAAGATTGACCTTGGTTTCACTGCAGTCATTAGAAGAATTGGCTATCTTTCAAATATGAAACCATCTGTTGAATAGCCACTTTATATATTCCAGAGATTTGATTGGAAAATCCCAGAGCCTCTTTGTGGACACCTGTTGAAAAGAGTAATTTTAGCCTCTTCCTCCATTTTGAAGTGGAAAGGAAGACAGATGTATGTAAAACCACAACTCCATGTGTTAAGAGTTTGAAGTTGCTATTAGACTGTTCGAATGTCACTTCATTTGACAGTTAATAATTTGCCTTTTGATTTAAAAAGCTTTGCTAAAGTAAATTGTGCAAGAAAAGGGAAGTTGTATAACCACACATTACACTGAGCAGCAACTAAATCAAAGAAGGGTTCAATATTACCATAGCATTTTCCCAGATTTTGCAATTCTTATACTTTCAGAAGGTTAAATTTGTCATTTATCCACAGTTTAATTTGGCAGATATTTCATTAAAGAGAAGAAACAGTAATTTTCACTCTAATGTCAAGATGACAAAGACTGTACAAATCATACTGTCTCAGACTTAGTTCTCACTGTGTAGCCTTTTTATGAAAAAACAACTTTCTCAGGATATGTCCTTATTAAAAAGTAATTCCAAAGTTTCCTTTTGAGACTTAGATTTGGGATACCATAGTGCTTTAGTAATTCCACAATAATGATTATCACATTAAATGATAGTTGCCAAGAAATGTTTCTGTTTAGTGCTTTAGTGTGCCCCTTGCTATGAAATAAAATGTACACTGTGTTACTTTTTGCTGTTAAGAATTTTCTTCCATCCTAATATTTAACTTATCATTTCACAGGCACTTACATTCTTGGTCACCAAGTACAAGTTGCTTCAGAGTATTTTAATTCTATCCAATCCATTCACTGCTAAGATGTGGTATTGATGTAATTTATGTAGTATGCAGTGATGAAACTAGAATTATTTAGCTAAACCAAGACATTCTCATGTCCCTGAGGCAATCCCAGAGTCCACAGACTAAGTGTCAAACATCACAGACAGTCAGCACAGACTCAGTTAGTTCATTCCTTCTTTAAGACAAATATTTTTTTGTCTGAGACAATTCTACATAAATCAGTGAACAGGGTTTTAAGCACAGGGTAAGATTCTTTAAATCTCTGCCTTCATAACTGAATTCATATTGCATGTGAACTTATAATCAGTATGTGTCTTAAAAATTCATGCACACTAGATTTCTTTTGTTTGCAGAAAACAGCTTTAAAAGAGGTGTCAGGGAGGAGTGGAATTCATTCTCCAATTGATCAAACAGCTTTTGTCAGTTAAGACAAATTAAATCACACTAAGCAATTCCTCCCCTAAATTACACGACCACTATGGGGCCACAGAATATTCATTTCCAACAACAAACAGGTTTCCATCCTGCTTTCAGGGTAAAACATCTGAGAACAGGTTTTTAATTTGTTTTGCTGAAAGAAACATACACTTTTAACAACAATGACCCAGCTCAAGCACACCTAGGTACAATGAACATAAGCTCAGTCCTTAGGACGGTTGCATTATGCCGAAATCAAAGCAGCAGAGATGAATATTCATTCTATGTAAACAAGCACAAGAGAAAGAACCAAGGGCAGCAACCACAGAGGTATGAAAGGCATCAGGTGTGTCCTAAAAGTTAGTAAGGAAACAAAAAGCACAAATCTGCTGAGCCAGGAACTATTTGGTTACTTCTGTTACTGAATGGCTGTTTCCTTTTATTTTTCACACAGGTTGTCACTGTTTTTAATAGTTGCTACACTATCACTGGTCAGAGATGATACGTATTCTATTATTAAATGTTGATTTGTCTTCTGTCTGCATGTAAGCAGATATGAACAAGATACATGTCAAAAATTTATGCACATTTTTTCATATTACTACGAGCTACTTCATTATGCTTGTTCTCAGAAATGCATAAGTTATTTAAGCAATGCTTTTCTATCATGAAAACATTAAAAAAACCCTCTAAAACTTTTATCCCAGCTTTCATCTATTGACATTTCCAAATCATTCAGAAGTTTGGTCAAAGAAGGAAAGAGACAATAGACATTAGAAAATAAATTTTTTGTAGAAAAGACACTAGAAAATAAAGGTTCTTGTAAAAAAAAAAAACCAAAAAAAAACAAAACAAAAAACAACAGAGTGGTTAACTCAGTCTTACCTGCCAGCAACACGGACCTGGGAATATATATCCTTTACACTGCAAGATCGCAGTAGCCTGTTCCACAGCACTACCACAGGAGAAGAATGATCCCGCTCAGGAGAGCACAAAGATAGAAACTTTCCCCACTTTTCTAGGTCTACCAGCAGTTGAAGTAATGAAGGAAGCAAGGTAGAGAACAGAAAACCAGAGCTGCTTCTTGCAGAAATCCCAGGCAGGAGAAGTAGGAGGTGTACTCTGTCTGTGTCTCACCCAGACTTTTGTTTAAAAGTTTTTTCAACTGTTGCTAGGTGGTGTTAGGCTTTGGCAGTTTAGTTCTCAGATTGTATTTCCCCTCTTCTGGTCTCTTCACACAGTGTTACAGCAATGACTTTGTTGAGCTCAGCTCGCTTGTGCTATATTTAACCAGTGTTCTCAGCAAGTCAAGCCTGTCAACAGCTGAGAAGTTTGGAGCAGGCTTTCCTGAGTTCCTCAGCTGCTGAATTATCAGTGGATGTTGCACTGCACAGCCCAGCTACTACATTTACTAAAAGATTGTAGGGAAACTGTCAAACCCTTTTAAGGGCTTCCAGTGACTTCACAGGAGTAATTACTATTTAAAGCACTAAGTAAAAGATGTGTATTTAGGCATATATTTTAGACTGCTAGAGAAAGAATACTTGTGTTCACTGCAGATGAGTTCAATTATTTATATAGTGAGAATTTTCCTAGGACAAGTAGGAAGTTTATAATTTGAAAGGTATGTACTTCACTTGAGGAAAAATTACACGTGGGAAGAACTTTTTGCAGCATAATTTTTTACAGAGTTTAAATATACTAAGATGACATGGAGAAATTAATGAAAGGCTTAGGGTGGAAAGTTTTTGCTGTGATATTTATTCCAAAGACAACCTTTTTCTCCCAGACCAAGAGCTTCCTGAAGATATTCCTGCACTGTCTCTCACAGAGGAAAAGGAAAGCGACACAAATCAGAATTTGTTTGATAGTATTATTAAGAACACTTTACTCCAAGGCTGTATGCATTCTGATGTATCCTCACTTGCTTCTGGATCTAATTACTGTTCCTAATTCTAAGCTATAAGTGTCTTAATCAACAGACCAGCAGTAACACTGGACAGCTTTCAGCTTGCAAACTGCCATGATACCAAGACTCAAAGATGGCATAGATCTTAGGCTCTGGAACAAGGCTCTACCATCTTATGGCAGAACAGCATCTGTAAATGTCCTGGCATGGAAAATTCCCTACCCCAACAATTCTGTTCATCTGAGCAGTACTTCAGAGTTAAATGCAGAAAGAGCCTCCTTTGGAAAGCTTTTCTCTGGTGATGATATATTGTATTGATCTAGGGTTAGATGAAGTGGCAGGGAAGAAAGAAGACAGGAAAGAAAAAAAGTAAAAGTATTCTAAAAAATTAGCTTGTTGATATTTATGCATGAGGATACACCGACATTGCAGAGCAAAAAAAGATTCCAGCAGGTCATAACAGTACCCTGCAGTGATGCTGGGTCTCTGTGCAAGGAGTAGGATGGGAAGTGAGAAGGTATCACACTGGCAATTTCAACATGAAGGAACATAATTGACCACAACAATATGAGATACCAGAGGATGAGTACAAGCCCTTATGGGAAGCAGCTGTGGGATTAGCTGTAGCCTGGTGCTCTAACTCTGCCTCTGGAATGACTTCTGCTTGATCTGTGTCATTATCTAAACAAGCAAGGAACAATGAAAAAATAATTTAATTCCCTAGCTGCTCATAAAGAGAAAATGAAGTAAATATTAAGTCTTATGTCAAGTAACTGATATTTAGACATTGATGACATATTTATGAAAGCCGCAAACACTTCAATCATGTCAAATATATTTTGTTTTGGAGACCAAGTAATAATCACTCATTTCCATTTGTATTTCAATATTTGACTTGGACAGAATACTTAGAATGTATAAAAACCAGAAAACTCCTGTTTTTCAGAAACGGTTATTTGGAAAATAATTTTAGAGACACATAATATATCGGCACAGATTTTGCTGGTATATGGTTCCACTTTGAACTGGAGTGAGATACAGATATCTGCATTCTAAAAAGAATCTCTAACTTAGAGAGTTCCCTCATATAAAATTTAGGCGCTCCAACCAGATGAGTAACTTTTTGACTATTCTGGCTTTAACTTCTTGCCCAAAGTGCAGTATTAACAGTACTTTACTCATTCAAGTATAATAAATCAGGCAAACAAAACAATTAACTTGGCTTATGGATTTCAGAAAAAAACCCTATTCTCAGCATTTCTCTCCCATTAGCTACTGGCACATTCACTGAGTGGAAAACAATACAACTTCTTAGGAGGCATTCTCTGCTGCCAGCCCTCGTGGGTGGGTTTCAATAGTGACCTGCTGGTGCAAGTCTGCTTTTTCTTATACACTTGCAAACTCACTCCCCAGCTGTGCACCACAGATATAATCCTCTAACAGCAGGGCAATTTCAGAAAAAAAAAATAATTAGGCAAAATAGAATAGATTAGGTTTTGCAAGTGAGTCAGAGGAAATACAAGGACTTCTAGTATGTAAAAGTGTGCAATTAATCAGCAATACTGGAAGTGTAAAGTTTCTAATTTTGTACAGTATGAAAATGGTTCTCATCTAAGTTTTTCCCCTACTGAATGACGGAAAAAAATAATTATTAATAGACAGGTTGTGACGTGTGGGGAATAAAAGGAAAAACAAAACCATGGAAGAGACTTTTTAGTTTGGCATCCTACGTTAGGTCCTAATATCAATAAAGAGCATCATCCAAAGTCTTAGTGACATCCTCCAGCCAAGCCTAAAAAGTAATTTCTTTATAATTTCTGATAATTATGTTATCTCTTAGTCAAGCAACCAATAATATGGTGGAGTCCAAAGTAAATAATTCCAAGAAAATTTGTAATGGAATCCAAATATCTCAGTATAAAATATCTGGCCACCAAAGGCCAGAGCAATGCAAAAAAAGTGAACAAAATGTGGCACTAGAGAGAGAAGAAGAGCAGCAGCAGGACTGTTGCCATTTTCAAGTATAATCTTAATCATAAATACAGATGAAGGACTGTCACTGATCACACAATCATATTTCTTTGTACTTAACATTACTAGAAAATGAAAGAAAAATTTTTATTATATGAGCTGTTCTAGAGAAATTCCAGGCTTGAGGCAGAAATTACTGGCAGAAAATTTATGGTTCTTATAGAGAAGATCAAAACAGATGTCTTCTTCTGACCTTAGTGGTTTCTCTTGAAATGTATGCCTATAAATGAGATTTTTCTGGAACATACATAATAGTATTACTATGTGATTTTTATCTCAGCTATCCATCACTTTGGTGCATAAGTATATCTCATTCTCTTAGTCATAGAGGCATTCAGAGATACAGCCTACTACTTTGTCCTTTTCAAATATTTAACTGGACCAATATACTGGAAACAAATCTATGTGAAAGGACTTAAGAGTTTCTTAACTGTATGTCCTGAAGAGCTCTAGTATGTGTATAATTCTGTGTGGGCAGCCACTGTGAGTTCTTCATTAAGCTGCTCCTTAAAATGCATTGAAGCAAGTAATCAATATTTCCATTTCTAATGAAATATTTTTTCATTTGTTTGAAAGGTAATGCCTCACAGTTTTGTGATAAGCTGCTTTCATGCTTATTCCTCACTTCCATAAATCTCTGTTATTTTAGTCTATGCTGCTGCTCTTAGCTTTCTTTTGGCTTTACAGTATAACTTGTGCTTCCTTACAGTTTGTTAGAAGGGAGGGTGTTGAATCATGTTTTGATTAATAAGACCTTGGCTGCACCCTCTCAAATCTGTATTTTGGGAGGGATAGGCATTAATTTTTTAAATTTTCCAGATACTATTGTCTCCTTATAAATGCTGACATTGCCTTTTAGATGTTAGGTCTGCTACATTTTCATCTCAGCACCTGCTTCTTTATAACCAAAGAAAGAAACATTTTTCTGCATTTAGTTCACTTCAGTTGTCTATTTTATAATCCTGCCAAAAAATCCCCACCACAGTCAGAAACCTCCATGAACACTTGGAATGTTACGGTATTTTCAGTAATAGTTTTATCTAGTGAAATAAAACCAGGGTGTCTTTCATTTCAATTCCTCATATGCTGTCCTGATCTATATATTGTCTTCAAGAAACTTTTTTTCTTTTTTAAAATTATAATCTTAATGAAGGAAACATACTAAAATGTTTATCCATTTCAACTATTTTATATTTATTTTTCCATTGTACAAAGGAAAATATTGGCATCCCATAAAGTATCTTCAAATGAGGTGCAGGTCAAATACAGGGCAGTTAGATATACAGCCACATCAAGAACATCAGATGGCCCACTGGACCTAGGCACAACTCTGTCTACAAAAAATGACAGAAGAAATAGTGATAACTTTATAATCCCGTTTGGACACTTCTGAATCCAAAGCCCCAGAACCTGACTCTTACTACAGCTGGGTCAAATTGAGACATTAGGAAGCACCAGTCTGTAGGAAAGTGTCAAATCAGACCTCTGGAAATGGAGTAAATCATCTGATTAGCCTCACTGCCACACCCCAGGAGTGGTATGCAACTTGCTCAAAAACTAAGATAAAAATGAGCTGAAAATGGATTATTTGATTTTAAGGCCAGAAAAAACTGTTTTCATAATCTAATACAGCCTCCTACACAGGAAAGATTGTGGCATTTTCCTCATGCATAACAGCGAGTTGCAGTGAATTAAAGCACATCTTTGAGAAAGATTACATAGATCAAACATGGATAATTTGCCACAACAATGTATAATGCAGTCCTAGAGTAAATTACGTTTCCTGTTTCAAGCAATTCCAACATTTGCAATCTATTTCCAGTTTAATGTTGGATGACTTGAGCTCCTTGACCATGATGGCTAGTCAGTGGCCTTCAACCTCTCTCAATTTTTTCAATTCTAAATAAGTTCCTGTGGTTATTAACAACCTTGAGGAGGAAATCTCTTTAACAGCCCCTGCCCTGTACAAATTAATAATTTTCAGGTGAAATGAAGCTCCCTGGGGTGAAACAAGGTGGTGTTTGTAAACTAAGAACATTATACAGCAAATATGTAAACCAGAAGCAAGGAGTATTTTCTCCAAACAAAACAGATCATCTGAGTTTACTATTAAAGCTGTGACACCGAAGGGCTAGCTCCCCAAGAAGGGTATTTCTGTCCGTGAAAGCAGCCTCAAGCGCTATCGGATGCGACGCTCTGCTCTGGCATCCCCTAGAGCACAGTGCCACCTATCTCTGCGCCGGGGTCAACTCATCGCGGGCGCTGGCAGAGGACGGGCTGAGGGAGTTCTATCCTTTTCACCCAATTCTGCACCATCCCTTGCTTCCTTGCCTGGTTTTCTGTGGGCTAGGGGGAGGATTCTTCCATTGCACATCCCCAGATTGCAGCTATATTTCCTATAAGACACTGGCTTCTGTCATCCACTCAGTGCCATTTATATGGTTCAGTACAAGTTCAGACTTGGTTACATCCTACTGCAATTAAAACATTGTAAGCCAAAACTCATATCGTTAGTGCTTCTCCAGATTTTACTGACAGAAGCCTAAACTCGTTATTATCTCATCTGTGGATGTGTAGGACTTGAACTGCTGTGGATAAAGAAGTGACTAAAACATATATAAACATCCCAATATTTAAAAATATGTACCTGCCCTGAGTCCTCTCTCTAGGAACGACTAGGCTAGGAAGAAGTGGTCTTTCCCAGTTTTTTTCTCTCTGGAAGCCTCAGGACAAGATGCTGCTGAGATAAACCACAGATGTATTCCAGATGTAAATAACAGTCCAACTAACTTTTTCATGAAGAGCTTATCTAGTCCCATGACCAAACTGTACACAAACACCTCTTAGAGGGAGTCACAGCACTGGTGTGAGAAATCTGTGTGCAACTGCGCAGGAGAACAAGAGGGAGGTGATAAGGTATTTAGATTCAGACACAAATATATGACAGAGGAATATTTCTGCAAGGGGGCAGAGTTTTGAAATTCAAGATTTTAATCTCCATGAAGTATCAAATACATGCCATTTTCAGTGTAAAGAGAAAGAGGACGTATGCAAAACAGCTTATTTGACATAATTTACATTTTCTGGTTTTACTTTCACAGACGTGGGGAAGAAGAATCTGCTTACTACTTTCCATTATTTAAAATTGGTGAACAAAAATGAAGAGGGCTCAGTTATATTGGTGTTCCAGTAACTTGAGTATGAAAATACATTGCTTGCCAGATGAAAGGATTTTTTGTCAAACAAACAGGATTTGTTTTTAAGCAGCGCTGTTTAGAACAGTTCCCTAAGCAGAGAGTTTACTGGGGAGTGTTAGGAGAGATTAATTTTGGCTCTTTTATTGACTGTTAAAAGGGCAGAATAATATAGATAACAAAATATTAATAGTAACAAGTGCAGGTGGAAATAGGAAATTTGAGGGGAAAGAAGGTTTAGAGTCAGTTTTGCCCATAATAGCATACAAACTTCCTGTATATTTTGGCACTAAAACTATAAAAATACTTTTGTTTTGGTTTGATTTTGGAAACAGCTGAAATATTTCTATTTTTAAATCCTATCTGTTGGAAAACATCCTCTATGAAAAAAAGTCCCTAAATGATATTTCTGCTATTACCAATAAGTCAGCAGTTGGAATTACAAAAAAAAGTTTGAACTATAAGATGTTTGGACTGAATATAAAATCTGCCACCTTCCTTCTGACTACAAAGCACTGTGCTAGAACAACACCCATCATATGTGACTTACTTAAACCATACTTCCATAGTGCCAAAGAGCAAACTAACAAATCTACAGCCCTTTCTTTCTCATGTAGAGCCTAGGCAACTGCTTAGGAAATCTATCTGGACCAAAACCTGCAATGAATGTCTGATAATCTCCGTACAGACTGGTGTCCAATACCTTTCTACTAACACAAATTACTTAGATGAAAAGCCCTCTAAGTTAGAAGAAACTACCTGGGACTCCTTAGTCCTCATAACTACAATTCAATCTTTTAGAGAAAAAAAAAAGTGACAGGAGATGAGATGGGGAATCCATAGGCAACAGGGAAATATTTTACTGCACAATGCAGAAGTCAAGAGAAAGGATACAGAGGAAACTGCACCTACAATGGCAAGAACACTGCAGAGGGCTTCCTCATAAGGCATCTCTTCCTAAAAAAGAAAGGGAAACAAACCAACTATGTTCAATACTCCTCATCCTCTAAACTACTGCTTTCAGGGTATGAGAAAACTCTACAGAACAAGGTACTTACTGAGTCAAAGGTAAGCGTCAATCACCACTGACAGCCATGAGTTTCCTTCTTTTTGACCAATTTAAGTAGACCTTAAATTTCAATTCAATCTCTTGTAGACCTTAAATTTAAATTCAGTCAGTTCCTGAGGATCCCCACTATCAGTAATCAAAAGCATAACAGCACAAAGACTGCTTAGCAGAGAAGCCAGATACGGCCCAAAGAATTTTTAAGAAAACTATATCATACTATTCATTCTATTAGGTCACCTTTCTCTTTACAAATTAACATATTAAGAATTTCTACTTACAATGTCTATTTTTTTTTCCTTTAACAGATGTCATAGAATCAGACAACAATTGAGATTCAGAAGAACTTCTGGAGGCCATCTCATCCAATTCTTCTGCTCAGACAAGGCGACCTAGAGCAGGCTGCCTAGCACCGTGTCCAGAGAGCTTCTGAGTATCTCCAAGGATGGAGTCAGCTCAGTAAATTAACAGTACCTCAGAGCAGATCTGCCTCCCCTGAATCAGCCATGAATTAGGTAGACAATCTGAGCTGCTTGGTTTTGCTTCCTCTGTACTAAATCAACACTAGTCATTGAGAGGAGATGATTGAATACTCATTTTACGACAGAAGAAGTAATCTGATAAGAAGTTAGTCTGCAGCACAATTCCACACCTTATATTTTCCCCAGAGTAATGATTTGGGTTTTTTCATTAATCTGTTTAGTAGTATTACTCATGTGTTATTTTATGTAATGCATTTTTAAGAAGTAAACAAAATATAGGCTTCACAAGAAAGAAAAATAACCAGATAATGCTTTGGGGTTTTTTTCCCAGAAATTTCAGAAGTTTAACTTCAGAGCCAGAGTTTAACTGCCTAAGAAAAGTCTCTTGAAATACATATTTCAGTGATAGTGAGAAAACATACACTTCAATTCATATTCAGAGCTGATGTACTTTATGCTACTTCTGTTTTGTTATCACTAGAATCCACATTAAGTCTAAGATTTCTTTAACCAAAACCAGATCTCTTTTTGGCAAATATTACCCCCACATTCTTTCTTTACAGAATGTGGGAGGCGCAGATTTTTGAGTAGTTTGTGCTTCCCTCCCACATATATAACTCTAAAAATTGAGGCTTACTTTTTGTCATGTTTTTCTCACAACTCTTTCATATTAAGCAGATTTTCTTTCTCCCTGAGGCTTAAGTAAATCCTTCTAGAAACTCAAGAATGCACTTGGGCATCTCAAACTATTCTTCTGTATATCTGTCAGGACAGCCTCCAGATCATCCACTAAGTGCTTCTGCATTGCTTGCTTTTTATTGGTGCTGCATCTACGATAGGTTGGGGTTTAAAAAATTTGCAGCACATAACAAATTTCCAAGGCATCATAACCAAGACTCTTTTGGGGACACTTTACCCTTCAGAAAACAACTAATAGAAAAAAAAAACCAACCTCTCAGTCTCCAGACCATAGTGACATAGTTGGGAATCAAACAGATTAGAACAACATGACAATTTTAAGCTTAAACCAAGACAAATCAGTGAAACATTGCAAAACAAGTAAAAGAATTCATTCTCAACAGAGGGTAACAAAGTACTGAAGCAAAACACAAGTACCTGAAAAAAATATTAATTCTGCTGTAGCTGAAAGATATGGCTGATTTGCCACATATTGCTGTAGTGCTCTATAAGACAAAATAAAAAAAAGCCCAGAATTGCTTACTAGTCAAAGAAGGAGAAAAATTTGATGCAGAAAGGCTCTGTATCCTTCGCTGTTAATATTGTATGTTAATATAATATTATATCCTGCACTGTTAATGTATATGTATACACATATATATATATGTCCCAATAGGAATTGCAATTTCTCTATTAAGCAGTAGGCTGACAAATAAGAGGAAAAAAAGCTCTTCAGATTCAGACAAATAAATCATCTGACCAGGAGAGGGAATAAAACAGAAAAATGTCCTGATGCAAACAAGAAAAGAAAACATGGGAAGGGCAGTTTAGTGCACCCAATATATTTAGCAGAAATTTCAGTGATGGGGGCAGTCTAAGAACCCAACTAGACATAAACAAATGTTTTGTGCAATCAGTTTGACTTACACTGCCAGCTGACACACACTGTGAAATGTCTCTTCAAATCTTAGATTAACAAACACTTTTTATAGAAGTGTGAGTTTCAAACCTTTACCTGCATTGGGGTTTACTTCTACCATTCATAACAAAAATAGGAGGTGTCACATAGAGCAAGAGGCAGCCACCAAGATAGAATTCGAGCTGCAAACAAGGCCATTTGTTATTTTTTCAAACATATATGTAAAGATGCATAACAAAGCAATTTGCCTTCATGAATTTAAATAAACTTCAACAATCATTAAAACATGGATTATTATAATTAGAAGAGAAATATGATGAGAAATAATAAAGTAAATTAGTAAGGGATTTTAAGTAACTTCCTGTACTGATAATAGAAGCCAGTTAACCATTACATTTTAGGAAGTAGCTGCCTGTGAATACTGATTAAAGACCTTAGGTTTCCTCAGATGAGAGGGAAAGACTTCAACTCAAGAAGCTGAAATGCATCTGAAGGCACCATTCATCTCTAACAGGCCAAAATATTGTACAAGTACTTTGTCTTTGAAACAGTTTCTTTTTGGAAGCAAGCAACAGAAAGGAATGGGCAGCCCATCTCCATGTACTGTAAAGGTGAGGGGCAGCCAGAGTGCTTGCTTTCAATCTGATTCCACACATATAACCATTATATACCTTGCCTCTCATAGGATCAGCCTAATCACTGTGCTCAGACCACAAAGGAAATAGTCTCCACATTCCTTCAGGAAGTATATGAAAAAATAGAGAAAAAATACAGAAAATAACCATTTTGCATTTGCTCATCAGCATTTTTGGGGTAGGTCTTAGGGATAATAGAGTGCACCAGGCAGCAGGACAAGAGTCAGAGAAGTGGTAAGTGGGTACAGCAGCACATCACAGGCTTTTTACACCCTGGGAAGACCTAAAACTAATGGGACAAAGCAAACCTGGAAAAACACTGCACTTGAATGTAGCTGGTAATATATGCAGCACTCCTAGGCAATCAGATTGCTGATGTCAAATCATCAGGATGCCACAGGAGGAACTGAGATAGATGTAGAATGAGATTTACATATAAGAAGTTTTATTAGGATGGTAGGAAAGGCTGCAGATCCTCACCAACTCCTCACCATACATTTTTCCTCCTGAATATAAGGGAGTTACCAGCAGTTGATTGTAGTAAACTAGAAAGGCAAGTCAAAGGATGGCCAGAGTTTGAAGTTACACAGAGACAGCCTCCACTGTGCCGGCAAGGACATAGGCAAGACTAGACATTCCTAGGAAAACATTGCATCCTAAAGGAAAAGGGATTCACTTCTCACTGAAGAGCAGTATTCACTTGCTTTGAGATCTCTCTCCATCAAATCCAGTAAAACATTTATTTATAGAGGCATTGTGGGAAGAAATTCTTCCACTACTGTCTTAAGGTCATGGACAGAAGCTGGAGGTACTTTAGAGAATACTATCTGACTGTTTAGTCACTCTTTTTTTTGTTATCACCGATTACCTGGGGTTTTATTTGATGCCAGCTAGTGCACGCCCTTTCACTTTATCCTGGATTTTTGTTCCTGCATACATGATAAGAAAGTATGGAAAAACAGGTTATTCTATAAATACTATGATCTGTACTTCTGAGAGATTCTACAAATTACAAAATCTAGTCCAAAAATATATGGTTCATATAAACTCGAAACCCGTTTAAAGGACTGAATATCAATTTCTCTATTATTTTATGTAAATTTTCTGAGGTCACAGATCTCCTCTCAGGTTTATTCAATGAATGTATAAATTCAAGAGAAGGCAGCAGAATAAGCTTGTCATATTTTTAATAATTCTTCAACATCCTTGTCTTCATAAATTAGAATTTTATAAATATTACAAAATTTCCTTGTTACAACAACATAAGCACAAGTATAGCAAAGTATATTTAGGAGGAACAAGTTCAGAAACAAAGATAAATTTTTGTCTTCTATACTGTTTAAATAAAATAAAAAAAGATGAGATGAAGCATATAGAAGAAAAAGAAGGAGCACTGAAATGTTGCCCAGAAAGATCACTAATGAACAAATCCTCCCAAATCTCTCTTCTTTGACTTCATTTCAATCATGACATTAATTCCTGTGGAACGTAAACAGGTTTGTCTTCTGTTATCAGCTACCAACAAAATGAGGTCACCCTTTGCCTGATCTTTGCAAAAAATGGAATCACGGAGATACACATTCCCTTGGACTGCCCACAGCTTCCAAAGCATTTGATTTTTTCTGTGGTACACTTCATGTAAAAGCAGCAATACAACTGTTTATTAAAAATTCAGCACAACACCTTCTTGGTTAATTTTTGTTACTTGTCTAGTTCCATCAATTTAACAAACCTCATATTGCAAATTTTCAATGTATTGTAATATGAAAATGTTGCTTAAACCTTATCCCACAGCTCTGAGACGACTTCATGAGGCTCACAGTGGTTATAAAGAAACACTTAATTTTACTATTGCTCAGAAAAAGAAACCCCACAATTACCCTTCATACAAGGACTGTGTCTGTGGGAAATCTCATTAGATACTTTTGTCTGACAAAATTTCTTTGTGACTTTGGGCTTCAGCCAATGAAATTTGCATTAAATGGAAGGAAAACAAAACCATAATGAGCTTGGGATAAGTATATATTACATGGTATGTAGAGAGATGTCAATAAAGCTATTCAAAATTCACTTGTATATTTTACATATATATGTCTCAGTACATTATATTTAGCTTATTCCACAATACTATGCAGTGTAGAGGAACTGAGTGTGACTGGTGAAATAACAAACTACTTTTATTATACCTTAATGTGAATAAAAATGTATTAGATTAATCCTGAAAAGAATTAAGGTCAAAATTACATACATTTTTATATCTTCTGCTCACATGTTTTAATGACAAATATTAAAAGCATACAGGAGAGAAAGCTTTTCCTGTAATGATCCACTTACAAGTTTGGCTACTCAGGCATTCACTAAAAAAGCTGCCCACAAACTTTGACAGCCTACTGGATCTGGAAGAGATTGGTGCCACACATTGAAGTTTTCCACCATGACCAGATCTGAAGACCCTCCACTCCCTGCTGGCACCATTACCAATGGGAAATTTTACGAACGTAAGAAATAAGAATTTTTTTTAAAAAAAGCATGTCTAAACAAGACTCACAGACAACTGAAATTTGAATTTTTATCAAAATTCATGAGAGAAAATAAAAAATTAAATTTGCTTTCATTTATACAGGTGAATCTGCAAAATCTCTTTGCCTGTAGAGAAGTGGGCAGAACTGGGGCCATTGCTAATAAGATGAGCCTTTGAGCAACAGGGACTCTCTGCAGAACTGCAGTAGTGGAAAAGTAGTTTCTTCTGGATATTTTCTCTCATTACAAAGCCATCATAGCAAAGAGCAAACTGAATAGACTTTGTCACAAAAAGTCCCAGGGGCTGTAGTGCTCTTGGTAGAAACACACTGAAGCAGAAAATTTTGTATCTGAGACTGGATTTCAAGCACAGTAAAAGTTATGAATTGGTCCCAGGAGTTAGTTTCATTCCAAACATGGGAAGCATTTGCAAAATTCCCAGCTGGAAATGAGTGTTGAACATCATCAGACTTTGGAGTTATTAATCTCCAGGGTTTTAAGCAAAACCCATCTGTAGCAGTAAATCAAGACTGGATACAAATGGTGGCATTGCAGAAGAAACATTAGATTGTATGACTGCATTGTACTCACAATGCCTTTGTCATCTGTCCCCATTGTTATTATTATTAAATATCCCGGAGATAATTTTAAGTGTGTATGAACTACTAGTCTGAGTTAATAAAGTAGCAATTACTGGCATGCTGTTAAAAAACAATATGCAAATGTATCTTATATCCTGGACATACACTGATACCTTTAGAAGTTGTATGAGATGCTTTTATTACTACTTGTAATCAAAAATAGTTCTCGTGGTGCACCCATTTTCAATTTCCTACGGATTTTCAGGTAATCTGTATGGGTCAGTAGTAATCTGCTCCTTTCTATACATCCTCAATGACTACAGGAGGACATCTAGTGGTACTAGAGTGCTTCAGTAAACTACTAAAACACACCTTACAGTTTCCAAGGATGGAAAACTTATAGGAACCATAATTCAAAATATGAAAATAGTTCTTGAGAAAGAGAAAAAAATACAAAACAAAATCAAATCAAATAAATTCAACTCCCATTCAGTTGTGTGCTCTCTGCCTTCTTGTAGAAATGTATAATTTCTTGGCACAAAATCAGTGAAACTGATAAAAATACCTTCCTGAAAATCAGAGGTGAAATTAATTTTTCTAAGTATAATACATCTATCTTTATTATAAAGATAAATATCTTACTATCATGCACCTTACATATATGGATATGCATATATAAGCATATATTGTCAAAGATTCAAAGTCAAACAACATAGCCTTTAACAACATCATAAATTACATCAGGTCTTCTTTCATTTTGTGTTTGATATGAGATAAATATTTGAAAAGGTGTTAATCAGAAGATTCTATTTTTCTGTTGAATTAAGATTCAAAGTTAATTTTACAACATTTTAGTTCTATAAATACTATAATACAAAACTGAATTAAAAAAACATCTCCTTACCATCACCTTTGTCACTGTTCTCCAAAAGTTTCTGGTCATTCTACTTTGTTACTAAAAGCAAAATCAAAAAGAAAAGATCAGATACACATCCTAAATGGTGTTTTAAACTGCATAAGACAAGTCCATTTACATCCAGAAAGATTTGAAAGGGCACACTGAAATTTGCAAACACAGCGTGCTGAATGTTTGCCATCTGGTCTGTATCTGTTAGATTCTAGAAAATGTCTTAAACAGGACTTTGATTCTGTTTAAGTGTGGGATGTACTGTCCACAACAACATTATGCATATTTTCCCCTTGCATAACGTCCTGGGCACAATGAATAAGGTCAGTACACACCAGATATACAAGTAGGAGTAATGGCAGTGTGGAATAAATATTTGGCATGATAAACACATTTTATGTTTTTCTCATGAACTATTAACATGGGGCTCTTAAAATACAAGTACACAAAACAATTATAGAAATGTAAATAAGCCTGTTCTTAAGAAGAAAAAGTTAGAGGCAAGTTGATATCTTTCTCTTTTAAAAATAAAGCATACATTTCAACAAAAAGGCTTTGTAACACTTTTCACTTGATCTTAGAACAATCACTACTCTGTACTTCTTCCCACATACATATGACCTGCAGGCAGAGAAAAGAGATCTATGGCATTCACTCATTTGTACCAAATCCAGACACTTGAGGATATGTATTTATACATATGAACATATATAATCCTATTTAAATAATTTTCATTTGAATTTGTCATCAGAATTTAATTTCACATATTTTAATCAAATGCCATTTTCTCTGACAGTTTTTATCACTACATCTATATATTTTACATACACATGTATATAAATAATGTGAAATTACCAGCTAGATGCCATTTCCTATACTTTCTCATACCTTAGACATCTGAGCTGACATTTTCTGCCTGTGATCTCAGTTTCAGGCTCAGGTTATTTTTATTTGGTTTGAGATGTTTTATTTCAGAAAAAAAAATCTTGCCATCCTCTTGTAAAGATTAATTGCCACTCTGCTAAAAATATTTTTTTTAATCTTGACTTACATAGGAGACCCAATACCTCTGAAGATGGGTTACTTTTACAGGGTAAAGTCGCTATTTCTCATCAAACTATAACCTTCTGAATGATCTCATTTTGCACATGCTTAAGAGGCAAGTGCTTAAAAGTGTACCAGCTTGTTAAGAGTTTTGCAGATAGAAGATTCTGTCTGTCTAGACCAAACTCTATACTGAGGGAAGACAGAGTGTTTTGGTGAAATTCATCCCTGAAGTGCATTTAGATGTACTTTGATTCATCATCTCTCATCTATTTTCTTTTTAGCAGGCGTCACTGGTAATGATTCTGTTATATGTGGTTAGAAGTGGAATTCCATGGAATTATCTCTGATTTTCTCTGGCACACAAACCAAATTTTTGCTGTTTATTTTCTAGGTCAAAATTTGGGACATCCTTTAACAACTTGTTTGACTTAGACACTAGCATATACTAAGTGTTTAAGGTCTTGAGCACAGACTTATCTTGACAAATCTGGAAGCTGAAGCACTATTCTTTTCTCAGTAATATGTAACATCGTGAAGTCTAATTGTAACATCATTTTGAGTGCTGTTACTTTGGATTCCATAAATAAAAGAGACAATAAGGATATGGTTTTTTTGAGAAAGAAGTTTATCTATGGAACTATATTTCTACTGATTTAATTTATCTTCATAAATATTCTTTTTAAAGGATACTACATAGTGTTAACACATGATTACCAGAAACTGTGAGTTTGAAGTTTTGAAAACAAATTTTATTAATCAAATTTTTCTTACTTGTCTTTCAAAGTTATAAAAGTTATGAAAGTGGCATTAGCTAACAATTTGCAGTGGTCGACTGAACACCGTGTGAGTAGTGTGTAGAATGGAAAATCAATGGCAATATATTCTTTAATTTCATTCCTTGCATTTAAAAGGTACAAATACAATCCCCCAGAACAAGCATTCATTTTGTGACTGAAATATTTAAATAAACCCCTTATCAGTCAATATTGATAAAGAAATCAAACTGTAGACAACAAAAGTATTTTAAGAATTCCCGGGTGATGAACATTTTCATTTAGTTCCTGACTGATACTGCTAACTGCTGGGGGAAAAGAAGTCGCAGAGTTCAAAAGCACTAATTTGCCCCCTTGTGGCAGACTAGCAGAAATTGCTAGATTAATAAAATCTGGAGTCCTCCCACTAAAAAAAAAATTAAGTGTGCAGTGGGTGAAACTCAAATCAAAGTTATCTGGCTATCTCAAAGCTTCTTCATGCTATTGTAGAAATATACTATGACTAAATACAGACTGCTAAAATTCACCAGAGCCATACCTCCTGATGCCTTATACCAATTTGGATACTTTTATCCTAATACTGTGGTCCCTTATGTAACAGAGTTTACTGATATGAAAGGGTATTTCACTAGATTTTTAGATTCTTCTGAAGAGTGAAATGTTCATACATTCATCGTTACTTTCGCCTATTTTTAAGATATTAATTTTCAAGATTTTCAAGTCAAAGGGTGGTGTTTGTTCTATGTTAATGGCACAATCTGTACAAAGCTAGCTTCATAAAAAAGAAATATTTTCAGCTGGAATTCATCTGTCTGAAACTATAGTTCTAAAAGCATGATTTGAAAAGATGACAAAGTCATTTTTAAGGGGCTTTGCTCTTTTATTATTGTACATATGTAGTTTAGAAAGTCAAAACTGATTAACTATTGACATATTTAGGAACTGCTCCTCAGCTCACTAATGAGAACACTCCCTCAAAACCTTCAGTTTCAACTTCACAAGGGAATGAAAAATTAAATGAATGTAATCCTTTAATTTACTTTGTAAACATTTTGTGGAAGGACAGTCTTTCACTTAATGCTGAAGCACAGACAAGTAGACTATACATTTTTATGTTTGCTTAAAATTTTGTATTTATATTCTTCAGATGCATAGGTCAGCGTTATAAAACATTGCCATAACAACACATTTTCAGGAGTTGAAAAATTTTCATTCCAGAGATGACAAAAAAGAGAAGTCTTAAGAAAAGTTGATTAAAGGTGCTGCTTCCACAAGTAAAATGATATCTATATGAGGCAGGGTAAGAAAGAATTTGGTCTAAGTTCCCTGTTCTCAAGAGATAACAGTTAAGGGAAAAAGTCATACAGCTGTTTCTGCAGTAAGTGATGAAGCTAATAAAAAAGGAGAATGATACTGCGGATGCAATGATTATAGATGCAGACTGCATCAGGTGTAGTTGTCACTTGAAGTTTCCGAGGAGATTAACATATCATTTTAGTAAAAGCCAATTCAGTGGATAATTTCAGCCTTACTATACTCCAATGACTGTACCATAATATCCTTTGCCCACTACAGAGAATTTTCTAATCTTAATTAGTCTGATTGCAAGTTTAAAAATAGCTTGTTGGTGCCTTATTACTCACACCAGTGCAACACCAAATTTTGATTCTTCCTATCTAGAAAACTGGACACTCTTTTCTTCAGAGTTGTGCATCAAATCAGCTTACATGGAAAAAAGAATGAATAGCTTTTAAAAATCACCAATTCCAAGGCATCATTCTGTCTTTCTATTTATTTTACTTACATGCAATGATCTACCCTATAACACAGTCATGATCCTAATCAGGTGAGCAGCAGACTGTGCAGCTGCTCTGCCAGAAAACAGAGGGAAGTGTCCTGCAGCTCTGCCCACATGGTTATCTTGGATGGGCCCCCCTGCCTATGTTCTGTGCTGATGAAGACACATGTGAGTGCAGTAAAGTGCAGGGCTAAGCAGGCTGCTCAGTGGCATGGTTATTTGACCATGGACTGTGGTTATGAGGCCCTGGACGCAGGCACTCTCAGCTGGCTCAGAACACTTGTGGTAAGGTTGAATCAACTTTCAGCTTTGGCACAGAAAGACTCTGTCTAACCATAGCCTAACATTTAGACATATTCTGAACATTAATCAGGATCCAAAAGCCTTAGGGGACAACCTGTTGTTGCCTTAAGAGCACAGAAATATGGCAGAAAATAAACCTCCTTGCTTTCCAGCTATTCCTAGAAGATTGAAGGTGTTTGGGTGTAGCTAAGCTTAATATATTATTATAATCAAGATTTCTGGTGACAGATTCACTAGATCTACAGAATATAAGTGTATCATGCTCTGTACAAGTGCTCAGGAGTATACTCCTACACAGTCAGAGGTGCAAATTTTAACAAAGAGGCATCACTGCTTTTGAGAAGACAGAAGAGCAAGATCATCAATTTGTCTGCAAATATAATCAATTTGATCATATTTTCATCCTCTGGCATGGAGGATTTCAAATGCCAATTCACACTTTTGACAGAAGTGGAGGTGAGCTTGTAGTCAAATATCCCATCACAGCCATCATAGATGGGAAGGGAGGGAAAGACTATTTCTACCTAAAATAGTTACAAAAAGAGATTACAAATGCTGTGGGTTGTGCCCAAGAGTATGTCTGTGACAAGTTAGTATCAGTGTCTCTTCCACTGCAGTGATAAGAACCACCAGGCCTCAGCCTGATTATCTATCAACCCATCAGGATGCCATCATGCTCACAGTAACTCCTTCATATATCTCATGGCATATTTCATGGCAGTATTTCTCATTCCTACAGCTGCCCAGTAAAATCAGTGAGGAACAGAATAAAAAATTTAATCTTGAGATAATTGTAGAGGGCACAGAAATCTAACATTATCAAGTATTTTCTTCTTTAAGAGTAGGATCTATGTGTGATTCAGGAACTCGGATAGCCAGACTGTATTTTCTGCTAAGTCTCTCAGGATACAATTCCTTTATTCAAATAAGGACTCCTACACTTTAGAAATCTACATCTGAGCTAGACATCTAGATACCCTTTATAGTAAATGAAAAGAAACAGATTTAAGGAAGCAATTAATCTCATTCTAAAGTAGATAGCTAAATATATCTCAAATGAGTCATACCTTAGAAGTGCTTATTTCTCTCCATTAAACATAAAAGAATGACAGAGCTCCTGCTTAGATGTAGACTACAGTTCCGCATTCATCTAAAAACATGAAAGACAAAGATCCTATCAGTGTCTATGTTTCTTTAATAAGGGTAACTGTATTTCCTAATTTTTAGGAGAACTTTAAGGCATTAGAAGCTGTGAATAGTTCAAAGACTGACTTCTCAGGGGCCAGCTAGCTATAACAGACACTTCCATAATGGAATTAATAGGATGTCACGTTCAGCTCTGTGACACCAAGACCGGTCGTTGCATGGCAGAATAAACATATGTATGATTAGGTTGCCTGAAAATAAAGAACTTTGATAATGCATAAAATAACAAAGGAACATAAGCCATGCATGGTATAGGGACAACCTTAGAACACAAAACAATGGGGCAAACACAGTAATTTATAAGGTAGGGTTGAGGGTACACAGTCCAATGAAAAATGAGAACTGGAAATATAACTATAAATGGAAAACATATTCAACCAATCAGAAACAACAACTAGAAACATTACTTAATATGGAATGACAACATTAACATAACAACTCCTATGAGCCTGTTCTTCTTGCCATAACCTCACTAGATGTTTCCCAAGACCTTAAATCAACATTTAACGCCAGTTGGCCAACTCCTGCAATAGGAGACCTCTTACTTCTAAGGACAAATATTTTGAGATTATACGTATGTGAGACCTTTTGTTCTTAATAATACCTGGCTTCATCTATACATTTTACAAACATCAGTCAGTATTATCTTATTATGCAGCTGTCTCGTAAAAACATAAAGTAAGAGCAAGTACTAATTTTCTGACTTCTTCTTTAATTGCCCAAATAAATTGTTCAGTTCTCCAAAACATTCACTAACTGGTCCTGATGAAGGACATAAAGGCTTTATGTGGATCTCTTGGTCCTCTGTCATTCTTGTAATCGTTCCCTTCCCAGTTTGGGATCTACTAACTCCTTGCTCCCGCTATTGAAACAGTTGTTGCATTCAACTGCTTCTGTCTGAAACTTGAGTGAATTGCCTCTACCAACTTCTTTCAAGATTTGGTACTAGTGATCAATTTAAAATTAAGCTGGAGTTAAACTGGATTTTCCTCTCCCCTGCTGACTTAGTAACACTATTCTGAGTGTTAATTTATCTCAAGTTGCCAGGTTAATTTTCCTCACAGCACTGATATCTCACTGCTTATCTTTAGTGTTTCAATCTATGAGAAAACAACTTATTTAAGTTATATCATTTTTACAAACAGAACAGTAATTATTGCACCAGAAGGTCCAGTTAAGAAGAAGGCATGCCTCAGACAGTCACTGATGGTAGATCTCTAGCAAACTAATCCTAACCTATGCTGAAGAAAAGCATCCACAAACTTTTACCTCTGAAATATAAATTGCCGGTTTCTGACTTCATCTAAGGAGAAGCAATAGCTATTGCTTAAACCAGAGAGATCTGTATCAGAGAGCTATTACATTGTATTATGGCTTGCTAATGTCCTGCAGATGGTATACCCTGAGTGTAAAAGCATCAAGAATATCATCAGGGCCTAAGACATGCAAATGATGACAATAAAGCTAACTATCTCTTTGCACTTCCCCTTGGTGGTACATCTTCTTACAGGTACACATAAATTATGGGTAATTTAAAATATTCTTTGGTACAGTTTTTGTTTATAGGTGACTACTCTTTTATAGAAATTGAAATAACTGCATTTGTTGTCTGCAACACTAGTTTCATACACATATCTCAACCTAAATGCTAGGAGGCTAATATATTTATTTATAGTAATCTAAGTGCAATGACCAATATGCTTACAAATATCCTACATGATGAATAATAGTAGAGAAACATTGATGCTTATGAAGTTCATAACAAAATAAGAATGGTTTGACCAGCTGCCTAAAAGAAAAAGGCCTGTGATTTTTCAACTGAAAATAATGCTTATGCTCACTAGATTTGCAAACTGCTCTCAAGTAACATGGCAACCAGTAACACAGTGTCTATATTTAACCATAGCAGTAACCTCAGGTTTCATTAGACAAACACATTTTTGCACTCAGCCGAGATCTTACCATCTTTCCTGCCCCTTTACCACCAACAAGGAGCAGCCAGAGCAGAGCAATGCCAGAGCCTTTCTTTGAGGGCTGGCCCCACTTTCCAGCATTTACAGGAGGGGAGGAAGGCAGTGCTGTACCCACTCAGGGCTCTCACGCCCCTTGAGCTAGTGAGCACTGAGGCAGCAGTCGAGGTGACATTGGACAGCTGCCAGGACATGACCTGGAGTTGCTACAGAAAATCTCACCAGAATGCTTTCCAAACAGGTGATTTTTGCAAGATGTTTCCTCGTCCTGGTTCAAAATTCACTTTTTCCAGGCAGTTGCTATAAACCTGTAAGTAACTATGTGTGAAGAAATTAAAAAATAGAACCAACCTAAAACCCATAAGAAAACAACACTTTTTACTGTGGACCCTCAGGGCTACTGAGGTTCTTGTCCCAGGATACAGCCAGCTCACAAGCATGGCAATCCTCATACACCAGCAGAGGCTGATGGAGGGTGCTCTCCTTCCCAGTGAGGAGCTGCAGTTATTCCTGTCTTAGACGAGGAAATAATATGCTGTTTGCTGTAGACTTTGGTTATCACTAGATGGAATGTTTTGAACTGTTTCAACCAGGAGGAAAAACTAGTTAGGAGGTCAAATATGCCTGTTGCTTCTGCATTGACCCAAGAGAATTTGCCAGACTATTTCCCAGTGTATATGAAGATTTAGATAACTTAGCCTGTTCATTGCATCAGATACCATTTCATCCTGCTCTCCGACATACAAGTCTTCACTTCTAACAGCAGTCACACATTTGTACACTTCAAACTTTCAAGCTTTTTTC
Organism: Anthoscopus minutus; assembly: GCA_013399455.1. Taxonomy (NCBI): domain Eukaryota; kingdom Metazoa; phylum Chordata; class Aves; order Passeriformes; family Paridae; genus Anthoscopus; species Anthoscopus minutus. The sequence continues at coordinate 174,913 of VWYI01045454.1, forward strand.
CCCATTAGATTTCTATCTGTTGTGTTTTCATCCGAGCTATTTCCTCACTTTGCCTTACCAAACTGTGTAGATGAAAGCTTCTCATTCTGGGTATTCAGATCCCTAGGATCTCATGCATTTGCTTTTGTGTTTGGGTGAAAAAAAATTTAACTTTCTCTCACTACTATCTTCAATGAAGATTTTAAAATTAAATATAATAGTTCCAAGAAAGTTTAATCCAGCAGAGCACAGTGGGATTACTTTGGAACATTCCTGTGAGAAAGAGGATATTACTTGAATAGTTCCTCATTACTATATCTATGGGGAGCTGTTCAATATTTCAGACTGCTACCCATCTTTATTTGGACACATTGTCTCATTGTTGTCTATATATTATTACAGGAAAGCAGATACTTCAGGGATTTGCCAGTCATCTAACCGTTGAGTATCAGATTTCTTCAGAGCTAACAGTGGTTAAATGCCAGCAGTATCCACCCACTTCACTTCTAACCTTCAAAACATTAACCAGGCCTCCTTTGTAGATCTTTTTTTAATAAGAAACTGAATATGGAAAGACATATTCTGTAGCCCAACTGAGGAAATGGATGACATTTCTCTCTTTTGTGTCAGTAGTGTCAGTACAAAGAAGTAGTTTCTTCTTTGTATTATCCTCATTTTAAAATCCTCTCTAAATTACCATATTGCCATCTGGTTTGCCACAGATTTATATCAGTGCCACATAGAACACTTCCAATTCCAAACATACATTTCAAGGGTGCAGAAAAATTTCCAGGGATCTCAGCTTCTCTCCTTTATCTAGATCCAACAAAAATTTAGGATCTGATTACCTTTGAGCAACAGTGCCTGACCCAGCATCCTGAGTAGAAAGCAAAAGTCATGAGCTGAATGCTGAGGAACCTTATCAACCACCTATAAAAATATATTTCTATATTCTCTGTGACAGTCCTGTAACAAAAATGTCACAGCTGAAGAATGTAAAGGGTGGAATCAATGTTAACTATCTCTGCTGGTTCAAATACACACACAAAGTTCTTCCAACAGTCTTTACACATAAATCACAGGTAAATCACATCAATCAGGTATTATTGTCTGCATCACTTCAACACTAGGTCAAGTAAGTCATAATTTGTCTTTATGCAGTCAGGGTAAACCCTGAATAATCAAAGTACTGTTTTGTATATGCTCAAAAGAGGTGGTTGGTGTTGTCCTATCTAATCCAGAACATATCTGTATTGTCAAGTGAATGTGAAACCCATTGATATTGGTGCATTCTGGGGAGACTCCTGGATCTAACCCATATGACACATTAGGTACTCAGAATTATCTGAAAATCTCACTCCTTTTTGTTGGACAACACAGCTTGGAATTACCCTACTCAAAGCAACAAATTAGGCAAGGAAGTAATCTTGAGTGGTTTCTTTGGTCCTACTCTACAGTCAGTGGAGTAAGACAGGTAGGGAGCACATCACATCTCAGGAGGACTGAGTCACTGTTTGGACACACTCTTCCACCTCCCTAAATTGTAGAGAAATTGTGAGGTGTACATATAACTTTGGCCCCATTTTTAAGTGCTTACAGTTAAGTGCAATGATTTCAAGCCCTGAAGTGTGCCCCTTTTGAATTCCCACATGCTTCTATGTAGCTTTCTACCCTGAAATATAATTACTTATCATTGACAACTCTCCTTGTATTATTTTTTAATACTAACAATTCTCTTCCCATAATTATTTAGCCAGCATACACAGGCAAATAGATAACTGGGAAACTAAAAACATGCCAAAAATTTACTTGCAGGCAGGATTTATGTTAATAATGTTGTACCAACATGTTGAAGCTTACGTAATTTTTTTTCTAGTATTTATATATTAGCTCTACAAGCCACAATGATATTTCTTCCTTTGAAGACACAGAATTTGACAAAACCTTGTGCAGTTAACTCACCTATTAAACTGATGTTCTATTTATGGAATAATACAGCCCATTCTCTAGCAATATGTGGTCATGTAAAAAAAAGACCCTATCACACAGACACAGGAGGAGACAGAATAAGGTTGCTATGGGAACCTTAGCTCTAAATGGTCTGGCCTTTGTTGGCTTAAAATCTCAAACATTGTGTTGCATTAATTATGTTTTGGTTGAGCTTCTTTGCACTGAGTATGACATTTGTTTTGCTTGCTGTTTCAGTCTTATATGTATGCATGCAACATTTTTAAAAACAGAATTATATGTGTTAGCTAATACATAAGAGAAGAATGTGTTTTATTACCAAACTGAGTCATGGCATTGAGGAAAATACTCTCAAGAAATAAGGGCAAGATTTTCTTTTTACTCATCTAGCTAAATCTCAGATAACACTATCCTCCATTACTGAATATGGATCATGGATCCTAACAAACTAATATAGCAGAAGCAGCAGTGGGAGGGAACCACAACAAAAGACAAGAATGAGGTGGCAGTTGTGGGACATAAAGGATTGGAGAAGTCTCTGTTGGAAGCATGGGAGGGATTTTGGTATGGAGAGATTAGGTGGAAAGAAGCTGAAAACAGAAACTGAATGAAAGGAAAGAGCCAGAGGAAAGGATTTTAGGGGAGATTGAGGAAAAGGAAGAATGAGCAATGACAGAAGTTGAAGGATCGCATTTGGTGCAGGAGACACAGGGAGGAAAGTGGATAAAGAGATTCTGAAAACAAGGACTCAACAAGGTTGAGTCTGTCTGTTGGGGAGGAGAAAATGGTAGCTGACAGGTTGCTGTAAAATAAACTAATTACGATAGCAATATCGGTCCTATAAATGAGAATAGATATATATATATATATTGTTCTAAGGCATCTTAAAATTTTCTGCTATATGAAAACAACAAAATTTCATGCATTCTACAAACTAGAAACATTCTACAAAACTGAATTCCTTCACAGGACATTTCAAGTGTCATGATGATGATTTCAATGACAATTCTCCTCTTGTAAAACTAGTCATGGGTCATGAATACAATTTAGTTTTCTTTTCTTTAAATCATATTATCTATTCTTAAGAAGATTATATTTAACTTGCTAAATTTTCCCTAGAATTACTACAATATTTATTCATCTTTATGGGTGATACAGAGTCTGGAATTTTTATGATGAAAACTGATACAGCACTTTACAACTTTTCTATGCTGAAAACCAATACATTTAATTTCTACACTACCAGGCAGCAAACTGGACAGACATTAATAATAGGTCAGCTCCACTTTAATATCCTCATATGGTTACAATAATTTAAACAGTCTGTTAAAAGTTTCACATTGTTTTAGCAACCATAGACCCTAGGTCAAAGTACATATATCTTCAAACTGATGGAAACTGTTTCATTTTTCTATCTTTATTTTGTTTGAAAACAAAGAAAACAGTGCTTTGATCTAGGTTATTTACATACGAATTTATAGAGTTCCGTGCATTAAAGTAAGCAAATTTAATCACAAGTTATGGGGATTTCTCAAAAAGAAATAGAGATTAATGTCTTCATAATATCAAAAGGAACATTATCTTTCTTCTGAGCACTAAACAATCTGAGTAATATTCTTACATATGTTCACAATATGCTTGCAAGCTGATGTGAACCTCAGGCTTCTAGAAAAGCCAAATCAAATAACTACTCAAGTGACTCTCAAGCATTTTTAGCATAAAACGGACAATAACACCAAACACAGCATAAACAACCCCTGTGAAAGTCTGCAGGCCAGTCACATAACAGTTATGCTTGTAGTAGTTAAGGTCCCCTTAGCTTTTGATGAAACCAACAGCAGCACTACTGATATTTTAATGTGAATGACTGTTATTACAGGTGGCTGCAACGATTTGTGATGTGACTCACAGTGGTAGCAGCTATTCTCTGACCCCAACTATCTATTAGCTTCTTGGCCTCCAACTTTTAATAGCTACATCTTCTTGAAGAAGAACATGACCTAATGGTATCCATTAGGAGTAACACACCAATGGCAACCAGATTCATCTTGTTTTTATACAGGCAGCTAACGATAAGGATTATACACGCCTGGAATGAATCAAAGACAGACACTTAATGACTGACATTGTAATTTATCAAAGAGCATGAAGACTTGGAGAATCTTTAAAGTTAAAACAAATCCTTGTGATAGGCCACTTTACAAATTGGTACAGCTTGTTAACAAGTAGCACAGATCTCACAAATCACTGCGAGTTAGAACATCCTCTCTCACTAAGATGTCATTATATAGTATAACTTTGAACACAAACATAGGTAACTCTTAATTTCTTTAGCCTCCTCTGTCTCAGGGCTCATATTGCTTACATCAACCAAGGTTCTCTACAGACTCCATCAGGGCCACACTGTACACCACAAATATTTCTTACATCTTATGTAAGAAACCATACTTCATATGTTTTATACAGGAGCTAATTGAGTCACAATTCTGGCGAAAACTTCATCTTGTCTGAGGCTTCCAAGCACACCTTCTGGCATTTGACAATGAATGCATGTATAACAGTATTTCGTGTGTACTGGTGCTGTTAGGATATAACTTCATTAGAGAATGTAAATGACATCTTCAAAAATAGCAGTGGACTTCCAAATCCTTCTAACAGAGGGAAATAACATCTCAGAAGGCCATTCTCATAAAGAGGAAAAACACTGAGAAGATCAAAGTATTCTTGACTTCTACATAGATATGAATGTCTTCTTATAAATCTGGGACTTCTATTCCAGTCTCCTGAGACTCACCAAAAAGCTCTGATATCATGCTACAGCTCTGTCCACCTTCACTAGAATAGCTGGCACGCAGGCTCAATAGAGGGAAAGCAGGTGATACTTACCCCAGTAAGCTATTAACCATTGTGTATGACTTCTTAAAACTGAACCAGGAAATAGGCTGGAAAAACGCACTTGCAGTGTGCTTCCCTGACAATCTGATAGAGGCACTTGATCCTACACAGGCTTATCCTACACAGGTTTATCCTAGCTGTAATTCTATTATTTTCACCACCAGACCACAGGTACTGCAAACACCTAACAAGGGGTTAAGAACAGGATTAGAATGAAAAGAAATTACTTAAATCAGCAAGATGATATGCAGCAAAGAAACGTAGAAAATCAGACACTTTAGATGGAGAAATCAATTTAAGTAATACAAATTGAAATACAGCTGCTAGGCAACAATAGAGAAAAGGACGGAGGATTTATACTGGATTACAGATTGACCATGATCTGTGGTTTTGTTGAAAAATATTTTAGGGTATATTGAAGGAATTGCAGTATGTCAGAAGTAGAAGACAGTCATTCCACTCTTTTCAGTTTTAGAGAGAGCTACATTAGTACTGCATTCTGTTTTAAATGCCCCACCTTTAAATACAGACAAGTTAAAAAGACCCCAGGGAGATTGAAAATAATAAATGAAAGAAGATTGAAGGACCTGTAGAAAAGGTTGAGATACACAGCAGTATCTACAGTCTCACAGACTAACATAGAGAGGTTATTAAAAAGTTCACAGTGAATTCTAACTGAAGAAGAAAAAACCTATTTCTGGGAAAGATTGTTTAGGTAGATATGGAGGATGCCTCCCCTCCCACTCCTCCCATTCTAGTGTACTATCTAAGGAGACTGAAGATCAATCTTAAACTGAGATTTTTAAGGGCATGTACTGGTGACATTTTAAGTCATAACTCTAGGCAGAAGGACAAATGAAATTATCCCTTTCCCTCTTTCAAATCCTGTATTACGCAGATTCTATTATTTGCAGTACGGTTATTGTTATGTATGCTTTAACTGGCTCCACTTCCCAGATGAGACAAAGCAGTACAGTACTTAACAAGTACAGTGTATTGACATCCATCTCCACAGTCCAGATCTCTGATTTCCTATGTGTATTTGGAAAGAGGTTTCAAAAGTTCTTCTGATTAGATGGGAAATTTGCAAGAAACAAACTTGGTATCTTCTCCAGTAGCATGAGCAGTAGGAGAGTAAGCCACACAAATTGAGAACAGGGAGGATGCTGTGATTTTTTGACCTCTGCTTTCCTTATGATTACTACAACCCTGATGGTAATGTTCATAGGTACAGAAATTTAACCTTTGTTGGAATGGGTCTGGTTGGGTTGGACAAAGTGGCTCCACCTGCATATGCAGAGAGCATCAATCTCTTGCCCTGGGAAACACTGCTCTAGGAGGCAGAACTTAATATTGCTTTAGGGGGAGAGGAGGGAAGAAGTTGCTTCATGGGAGCTAGCATGTTAATCAGTTTGTTACAACTGAGGTTGTGTTCCTATCATTTGATACATGATTGGCTGGTTGCCCTTTGTTGTGGTGCACTGACATTTATTCAGTTATTATTTTGCACTGGCTGGTTTTGTTATTTGCACTGAATAGTTCATGTTGTATCACGTGGTTTGTTTCTCACACATCCCTCTCCCCCAAGTTTGTGGTGATGGGTTTTTCCTGAGATGCCCCTTCCCTTCGCCCCTCCCATCAGCTGTGTTATCAGCTGTGACCTTTCCCTCTGCCCCCTCTCCCTGGGTTTCTCTTAGGTAGCGAGACCCCTGAGCCCCCTCTTTCTCCTCCTGGACACCATATGAGATTCTTCTGCAATAAACTGTGGGACTTTTTGGTCCCAAGGGAAAGAGCGCCTGTCATCTTTTACTTTTGTCCATGAGGGATTTGTGGAGCCAGGACCACAGCTAGCTGAAACCAGACCCCAGGCCCCTGCAACACCCCCTCAGCCCTTTACATATATGGTTATGTTCCTTATCCCTGCTACTGACTGGATCCTGCGCCCTCAACCCCACCCTATATATTGTTATACCCTCCTTATCCCCTGGTCCTCGAGGATCAATCCCTGGGATAGTCTTTGAGATTCAACCCTTGTACCACGCACAGTTTCTTCCTCCTTTATTTTAACTGTTATTAAAGTTCCTTTGTTTCCTGGATCATTCTCGTTGTTCCCATCCCACTATTTTTGCCACACACCTCCTGGGCTGGACCAGTCTCAGTGTCTCATTGCCACTGGCAGTGACACTCTTTTCTTTGCTTTGGAATGTATTTTTGCTTGTATCTGTACAGGTGAATATTTGCCATTTTATGAGCCTTGATATAGTTTATTTTTAGAAACATGATTCCAATATATGCAAAAATTTCCCATTTAAAACATTTAACAACTGTCCCTGGAAGATAGCCTCATTTGCTTTGAAGCTCTAGTATTCTTAAAACTCTAGACACATAGGCAACTAATGGAACAGTCAAGGAAAAGGCGATCCTCCTCTAAGAGGTGAGAGCCTGCTAAAACAGTATTAATTAGATATTTTCTATTTATTAACTGTATTTGTTTAAATAAGACATCTCCAGTAACAAAGTTCTTAAAGCCAATGGTTATTGACAAAGGATATCCAAAGATATCAGCTACAAAAGTTTCTCTTTCTAATTGCGACATCATTTGAAAGGAAGGCCACCTGCAAGTTCTGCTAGTGGGCAATTAAGAACCTGTATTTCTCTAGAGGCGAGATAGTGAGAATGACTTCTGTGTAACTTCATACAAAAGATGTTTCAGTATCTATTAAATGTGTTTAAACATACTTCAGAAGTTGACTTAAGACATATTTCCCATTGATTTGAAAAGCAAGAGATTAGAGAGACAGGATCCGACCCTGCATAGTATGTTTTGTATGCTGGATGTTTTTGGATTCCTGACATGCCTCAAGTAACACTCTGAGTCTTGCTGTGCTTTTATTATTTATGCTTAACTTTTATTGTAATGAAAATTTCTATTATTTTCCTCATTACATAGTCTTTGATTTTAGCATTTTGTGCGGCAGATACTTTTTTTTTCTTTTTGTAAGTAGATGAAAGACTGTTGTGGTCATACTATTTATAATGACAAATGAAACATTTTCTCTTTTTCCTTCTTTAAATCAGTTAGAACTTCTGCTCTTATCAGTAAAATAATGAAAGAGGTACACAGAAAGACAAAGAAACAATTTATGCTGTTGCCTAACCTTACAGTTGAAATGCAATCAATAAATGTATTTCATCAGTCTGTAGGCAAAACCATATTTCCCTTAGACCTTCACCATAAAAATACTAGAAAGAAATAGAAGTTTATTTCAGAATAACAGCATTGTTGGTACAATGGAATCTTGCAGAAAATATGATAAAGCAAGTTAAACATTTTGAATATACACTGGAAAATACATTCTATGTATCTTTAATGCATTTTTCTTGAGCCTTTTATATGCTCCCCTTCTAACACTTAAAAGACGATCACAATTTTAGTCTTTTGTTAGTTAAAGATCAATCTTTCTCTCAAAGATTTAATGTACATTTACCCTCTGTATATCACTAGGAAATAATTAAAATATGTAAGATTATTCCCTATTTTTTCAATATAATATTTTATATTTGATTTATGTATGGCTATTTCTTATTAGTATCATTTCATGCATATATTTGAAATCATTCTCTTTTATAACATTTTATTTTTCCTCACTGATCATTTAAGAGATGTAAATGATGTAATGGTTCTGGACTGTGCAAGATATTCTCGAAGTTTTTTTTCTCTATAAAAAATGACCTCCTAAATGTAGCCCAAGCTTGCAAAAAGAAATCTTTATTTCCAAAAGTAATATCTAATGCTATGTTGTAGATAACGATGTTGACATATCCCTCAATCACTCTATTATACCTGTAAAACTCACTTTGATCTTTAATCAGTTATGTTTTTAGCTCAACACAGTTGTTTTATTTCATTGTCTTGCAGATTTAAAGCAAAACTGTTTCTCTTTGAATAGTTCCAATGCAGTAATGATCAAATGCAAAAGATACTTAAACTCATAATGGCCATTTTAAATTTCAAAATGTTTATAACAGTTGCAGAAAACCTAAAAGGTGTTTATTTATTAAGGTTGCTTTCCAACAGCACAATGTTAAGCTTTGAGGTAAGTTGATTAAAAAACAGGTCTCCTTCAAGGAAGGAATCAAGAAAATAGTTTAGACAAAATCCCAATGATCTTAAGCAGTTCTTAGTTATTTACTACCTACTTGACAATCTATCTTTGACACCACAGTTAAACAAAAAAGTTTTTCAACATTCTTTCACTCTAAGTCCTAGCACACAGACAAATAGTACTCTTCCCTTTGGGAACATTCCTGAAGAGCTACCTACAGTATGCCAGCCATCCTGGAATAATATGAGAGAACTCCTAAAATTAAAGCAATAACTTTAATAACAAGATACTACAGTCCAAGAAATAAACCTGATTTTGCTTTGAAAACGCAAAGGAAAAAACTAGGCAGCAGGTCATGAGGACAGCAACAAAACAGATTGTTAAAACTGAGAACACAGACTGTGTTTCATCAGTATGTTAAAGAAACAGTTCTAAGAACACATTGAAAGCAGTAAAAATTAACTTCACCCCAGAACACTTACTTCCTGAAGGATGGGACCATTAAATAAAAGTTATTTATAGTCTATAGAGCAGGTTCATGGGCTGTAAATAACAAAGAAATATTCAAGGTGCCTATAAATTCCCTTACATGTCTATATGCATTACAGAAAATTAAGTAATATACATTATCACAACAGAAAGTGCAAAACTGCAATCTCAATTTCATTTTATTCCTTAAATAACTAAGAACTAGTGTTTCAAGGGAATAGCTACCCCCATTTTCTTGGCTAACCTTACAAAAACAAAGAAGAAACAAGAAGTAACTGGAAAGAATCAGAAATACAAAGAAAAAATAAATACTTTTCTGTAAAGTAATTTTCAGTACTGAATCATCTAAGTCAGATTCATTAATAACTTTTTCATTGTGGGAAGAAACGGAAAACATAGATTTCTAAGGGGAGACAAAAATTCTTCATCACTGCCTAATGCAGTAATCAGCTTTCCACAGAGCTGTGCCAGCAGAGCTGTGTACAGGAAAGTGTTTGTAAATTGTGGATTTTCCACTGTCCTGTGATTGTCAACTACCCACAATGGGACTCGTCAACATCTAGGGGTTGCTAAAGGCCAGGAAGCAATGACCTGATGCATGTCATCCCTGGGCTCTTGTTCTGTGAGCACAATCAAATTTTTCCTTTAAAGAAAACTCAGTAAATTCTGTAAGATTTTCGTCAGCAAGAAGGAGGACACTAATTTTCTCTTTCTCACTGTTCATTCTGTCACTTCTTATACATGAAGAAAATCCTCTGGTTCCAAGAAAAGTTAAGAGGATTTGAAAAGATTTTGTAAGACTTGAGTGCTCTCAGTATTGCATTCCCTCACAAATACTCCTCATATGAAAAAACAAACCACTCTAAGGCTGAGAATAGACTGCTAATAAAAGTTTAATTAGAGTTACATTCTACCTCTTGGATCCTTAAAAACTTCAAAATAAGGGAAAAAAAGAGCAGTGCAACGAGATGTAATTTTGGGCAGCTCTTTTTCATTAAAAAGTATATGTTAAATTATCAATCAAAATGTCTAAAATCAACCATGCATTTAGATTAAACACTGATAGCTTACTCCCTTACCCTTTCTACTTTAAAAGGGTATTTTAATCTACACTGTACCTCAGTTCACCAAGACTCTGAAGCTGTATTTGATACCTTGATCAATAGGTCCACTACTGTGCATCAAACATTTGTTCAAGTAATTCATAATCATAACTCATAATCCTTAATTTTCAAAAAGTTGTGTAGAATTGCATAGACCAGGATCAGTCTAGTCTCAATTGTCAATGAGAATTTGTTTTTGTGGATTAATGTTGCAATGTCCACAGTAAACCCTCTTACTGGACAATGCTCCTCTGAGATACAAAAAGGTATTTTTGAAAATTAGATTCTAAATTTATTTTCTTTTTCTTTTTTTAAAACTATTAGGTTTCTATTCAACATATGATTTTCTGGTCTCCCTGTAATTAGCTGGGACCAATTTCTCCTAATTGTTTCCCGTTAATCTCATTACTAATGAAACAAGGGTATTTTGTGATCTCCCTTTCAGGAAGCCTTTTTTTTCTAAGGAGATTTTGAAGACTGATATTTGTAGGTTTGCCAGCACTGTTCCAGCCCTTGGGATTCTTTCTTGCTAGCTCTGGTGCTGTGACAAAGCACTTGGGAAGCAGTCTGACATCTCTTGTTGTCTTCCAGTCCACTTCTTGCCTCTCGATTGCGTAAAAACTTAGCACACTCGAAAGCATTTTAAGTATGCTAGGTGTAGGTGCATGCAGGAGCAAAAACAACAAATTCAAAATACTTCAAGGAAAACAACAATTTTTCTCTTTCTAGCCTTTAATCTTCATATGCACTAGGTGCTTTAATTTACCTAATTTAGGACTTCAGTCTACAGACTCTTCAGTTCAAGCATTTTTGAAAGCTCACTTTTCAGGGATTCTAATGTTCAGAACCTGGTACCTTAGACATTAGGACTCTCCAAATCTGCAGTGAAGTCAAGGGGAGTCAACAGAACCCCAGATTAAAGAACCTGTCGAAGAAAGGAAAATCTAGTTTCCCCTAGACTGTCACAAACTATCTTCTAGTTTTTAAACGATGCATGCTTTTTGTATTTTGGCTTCACAGGAAAGCTTTTTAAAATGTAAAACCATACACGCTAACATGCTAAAAGTCAGATGTACCTGAGGCCATGACTTGCAATTTTACTTTCGTTGGTGTGGCAACGCTTATATTTTGCAAAACCCAACTTTTGGATTCGAATATGATCAGACCACAGAAGATTTTAAAATTAATAGGAGTCTTTGAATCTTGCAAAGACCTTTTCCCCGGGCTCGAGCGAGGTGAGAGGCCGGCGGGCCCCAGCGCTCCGCCATGGACTCCCGCACTCCTCTAATTTCATTCATTTTATCCAAGCCACCTCCTCGTCTCCCAAAGCTGCTGCCTCCAGGCCGATCGAGGAGGGAGAGAGAGAGCCCGAGGTGCTGCGGGGCGCAGCGCTGCTGCGGCCATTTTATCGGCCCGGGGCCGGCAAAGCCGCGGCCCCCGCAGCGGGAGCGCCGCAGGTCGGGCAGGACAGCGCCGTTCACGGAGGAGAAGGCGGCGGCGCGCTCCGCTCCGGGCCCTCGCCCTCCCGCCGCTCCT
>VWYI01045454.1:187084-271926 GCA_013399455.1 Anthoscopus minutus
CTGAGGGAGGAGCGGCGGCGCTCTCGCCGCTTCCTCCTGCGCGGGGGCCGGAAGGCAGCGCGGCCCGGCAGCGGGAAAGGGCCGGGCCTCGGCGGTAGTGCCGCCGTTGCGGGTCAGCCACCCAGCCTTCCGCAGTGGGGGCGGGCAGGCCGGGGGAAGGGCCGGGCCCCGCCGCCGCGCTGGGCGATGGAGTGAGGGAGCGTTGCGCGGCAGCGGGAAGATGGCCGGTGGCGGCGGTGGCGGCGGCTGCAGAGACAGCTTGTTTCTGGAAGGTGCGTGTAGGGCTGCGAGGAGGGAAATGTGGTCCGTGAGCTGCGTTTCCCCTCTGGCGAGCAGTGAAGGGGCACGGCACAAACAGGGGAATGGGGGAGGCGGGCGTGTGAGTTCATATGGGGTGGGGGTTATGGGTCCCCTTTGGGTGCGACGACAATGAGAGGTGGCTTCGTGGTGGGGGAAGGGTGGCTGCCGTGGTTAGGTCTGGTGAAAAGAGACCTGCTTGTAAGGGACGGCTTAGTGAGGGCGATTTGGTTCATTTTTCTTTTTTCCTTTTTTCTTTCTTTTACTGTTCCGAGACGTTGGGAGTGCAGTGTTTCTTTCTTTTGTCGGGGCAGCGCCGAGAGCAGCCCGGGCTTGGTGCAGCGGCGGGACTGAGTCGTGGCTCGGCGGGCGGTGGGCTGGGGGTGCCGGGCAGGGTTCGTGCTGGGTGAGAGGGGAGGCCAGGGCTGCATTGCCCTGCCCTCAGTCCGCTCCCAGGCCCCGGCCTAGCCTGTATTCGTTGGCCTCACTATGAAATGAGTCTTCGCCTGCTCCTAAAAGGCTCCTGTAAAGGTTTGGGACTGAGTTTAATTTAGGGAGGGGGGTTAATGCTTATTATTCTGACACAAAGGGGATGAGTAACCTGTTACCTGCATTTGAAAGAAATCTTTTGCATTTGTAAAGCCCTGACTTTTTCTTTCTTTTTTTTTCTAGTTATACGGTTTTGGTGTCTTGAGGGGGTTTTTTGTCACTATAAAGCTTTTAATTATAATGCAAAAAGCCGCCTGAAATTGGAATATTTTTAACTATTGAGTCTTTACCGTTTCATCAATACATCAAAAAATCTACGACTGTAGTCATGCAAAATTGCTAGAAGCACATGTCCTGATGGCACAGACCAGTAGTCTGGTAAATTCTGCCAAATTAACATGATGATACTCCTCATAAGCAGAGTTTTTCAAGTCAGGAATAAGTTTGTAGATTTGTAGTACCTGTATTGCACAGAACATAACCTCTTGCAGATTTTCTCTTGCTGCAGGATGTTGGATATTGGGTTTTTATTACAAGATATTCTGGAATAGATGTACTGTGGGAACAAAATACTGCTTGTTGTTTTGAATAATTAATCTGGATTTATGATGTTCCGAAACTCTGGTTAATAACAGCTGTCATGTTACCTTCCTTATACCTTTAAAGGATTTGGGGTTGAAATGCAGACACTCCATTTTTTTTCCTGAAGTCTCCACAGATTATAGTGAGGTTTGTGCATACAGCAAGGTGGCGAGAAGTCACTACATGCACCTTGAGTATTTGCTGGCTGAACAGGTGGATAAGAAAAGTTGGATTTCGTATGCAACATCCACACTTTTTTTGCTTATGAATTCTCTTTCCAACAGCAGGAGAAACACAACTCTGGATAGCACCTCCATTTGAAGCTTCAGTGTTCTGTGATGGGTGAACTGAATTATTAGCTGGTTTTGTGTTTCCCCATTGTTTAGGGACACATTCATTTTAGGACTGATGATGTGATAGAAACCCTATGAGTGCAGCCACATGTGAGGAAAATCTAATGTAGATGGTGGTGACAAAAAATTTATGGGGGTGGCCCAAGTCTAAATGGGACAGTCATACTTGGGCAGATTTAGTAAGAGCTGGTAAAATCTGTACTGATTTGAAGCAAAGGGAAAAGGCTTTCAGGTATTCTTTGATAGGTGCTTATTAGAGATACTTATAGGAAAAATACAGGCATAGAACACCTATAAATATGTATATATGTACTTAAGTTTTTTGGCAATCTGCAGTCTGGAAAAGTAGCATATTAGATCAACCTAATGATGTTAGAAGCACCATTATCCAAAGACTAGAGAAGCACCAGAGTGCCAGATTTGTGAAACAAGTGTAACGGGGACAAAAAAGGGGATGAAAATGTGCAGAGTAGAAAATATGGCAACTTCTGTTGCTGGATGATGGTTATTAATACATGAGCCTAGAGCTGTATCTACAACTTGTCTGAGTGTATGTATTTCATGGAGTCCTTTGAAGGCTGTCTAAGCAACAACCAAAAATTGTTTACTTCATGTTTTCAGAAATGTTTACTCAAAGACTGGCAAAGGGGAGGGGCAGGACTCCTCTGTCCATCCCTGCCTCAAATGTGCACAATAGGAGAAGTCTGGGAAAAATTTTTGGACTTCAGCTGTATCACCAGTTAAACTCAGCCTGAAGGGTACTTTGCTGGTTAAGTAGATACCTTTATGTGTGTGTATGTGTACATACATGTACACAGACATTTCTGTTGCTGTCCTGCTTATGTTGACTATCAGTCAGACTAAAAATAAATACACAGTTAAGTGAAAAAAATTACTTTTCAGTATGACAGTTCAGAATTTTGGTTTTAATTCCACACATCTGGTGAGATACTACTTTTCTTTCATTTAGTGTAACAGATGTTACTGTGAAGAAATATGTCTGTCATTCTACTGTGAAAGTGCTTCCTCTTAATATTTTTATTATTTTATTCTCCAGTAAGGACAGAATGGTCTTCCTGGAAGGGTGTTACTTGAATGATTAATTTGTTGCCCTTCTGGTAATACCATTCTTGGGCATAGTGATTCCTGCCAGTAAATTTTTTTGTCCAGTTCTGTGTATCTAATGTGCATATTTTTTTATGCTATATTGTATAGACTGTTTCATGGAAATGTGAAGAAGATCCCTAGGACTATAATGGACTCTTTTTAAAGCTGCATTTGTTGTCATTCTGAAGTAGTGATAATAGTTGATCATATATACATGGATATTCAGGGCTTGCATGATTACTTCACTTGGAGTGCCAGAACTATTAGGAGTGTGGAAAGTATTCTATTTTTGTTAATTTATCTAGATGCAAGTGAAATTAGAAAAACTGTTCTGAATTTGCCTTTTTACAGTGATGTTTAAAACTCATGGTCTGAATATGGAGAAGTTTGTACTAACAAAGTATTTCTCTTACATGGGAATTCTTTCCTGATGTGGAGGAGGAGAAGTTCGGTGATGAGAAATCTGTGTCTGTAGCAGTTCCTGTGTTTTTTAATTGACAGTTACGTTTAAAATATAAAGAACGGTAGGCAAATTCAGTTGGAATTAAAGCAGGAGGCATGTTAAACATGTGGGAATGGAGAGTACTGTTGATCAGTACCTTGGAGAAAAATTGAGGGAACTCTTGATTTCTGCCTCCTTCACTAATAGTGAAGTGGAAGGAAATTGTGATTTCTCTTTTCCAACATGAAATTTAAAGTTTACCTATGTTTATGCAGTAGATAATAGGTAAACTCTAAAATATTTTCCAGAAGAAAAGAGAGATGTATTGTTCTTTCCTATTTTCTACTTTCAGTCTCCTGGTGATTACAGTAGTGATGCCAAGGGCCAGTATTGGATTTTCTTTTTGAGGATCTCCTTTCTAAGGAATGTTGCCAGTCCCTAGCTTCAGAGCTGTTGAGGCATTTCAGTGCAGTTGTGGAAGGAATTTGCTCACTTTTCATTCCATTCTTTCATTTCTTGGCTATAGGTTTCCTAATAACAGTAAAGAAAACTATGTGGTCTACCTGTTAGCAGCAGTAGTATAAACTTCACAGTTGTCTTCCAGAGGACTCCAGAAAACTGCTTTGTTCTTCTTTCAGTTCACATGAGAGGAATTGTCTTCGCCGAAGCACGAGTTGTAGACTTTCATATTTTCTTAAAGGTAGCTGAGATTCTGGGGTGGTACAGAAACATGCAACTTTTGTGTATTAGTGTAGAGTTACAGACCTACCTTTTGAAGTGGTGGTCGGCCCTTCTTCTCTTTTTTTGTTTCTGTTTTTAATCATACTGATAAATCTCTGACTGGAATAATACAAATTAGGAGGATAGAGTGGAGTTTCAATTCAGGTAGAACACTTGAAACATTTCTACCTGCCAGACTTTTCTACCTGCAAGGCTCTTGTCTTTATTTTTCTCTTAACAGTGAAATTCAATTATTAATTGTTTTAATCATCTCTAATCAGTATCTGGTGCTTTGTTTGTGATCTAACGGAGATTGTGGTTAGCTTGAAAATGTGGGGAAGAGTCATTTCAGGTGTCATTGGTCTTCTGTGTCTATCTGAACTCCTGCTTTATACTGTTGAATTCTTCTCTGGTTTGTATCTGTCCCATCAATGTCCAGGCAGATTCTGTTTCTTCTGTTTTTCTTGAGAGTGTTGGATTTTTTATGAGAAAGTGTGAAGTTTGTGACTTCTATGGCTTGTTTATATATCCCAGTCCTTTGAGCCTTTCAGAATTTTTTCCACCACTGTACATGTATCTTCTTAGACTTGAAGAATGATCAGCTGTCCTGTCCAGTGTTTTTTAGAATAGGAAACCTTCTGACTTGAGTAATAGGTTATTTTCTATGAATGAAACTCACTTGTTGAGAACTATTGTTGAGAACTATTTCCCAACAAAGTCAAATTGAAAATATTTCTTATTCTCTTATGTTTTTATACGTGCCAGACTAACTAACTTGGGTGATAGGTGGTATGAAATCTTAAGAAGGACAGTGTGCTTCTTAAAGTATGTAGAAAGACACTAAAAACAAATCTAATTTATCTATTACTACTCTCTAACATATGTTGCAATATGCTTGGGAGCACATTCAAAAATAAAAGCCCGTGCTCCAGTCCTCTTCCACATTTTTACCTTCTTAATTTTGAGATGGGAATCTAGGAGCCCTGCCTTGTCCTGAGCTTTCTGAAGTGTAAAGGATCTGTTTGCAATTTTCTGGTTTTCATTGTGGAGTCATTTATTATTTGGTAGTTTCTGCTAAGTGACTGCTACTCTATTAAGTTTTCTTAAAGGGAGACATAGAAGCTTTTGATGTAACTGTCTTGTTTGGGATGCCTCACACTATTTTCTGGCTCTTGGATTTGGTAATAAAGCGCTGCTCTTTCCTCAGAAAGAGTACAGAATTTCTAGTGGGCTTTAGTGGTAAAAAAAATAAATGAGAAATGAATTCCTAAAAGAGATCCTTACACTCGTCTATATAAGTATAAATAAAAAGTAATGGTAATAACTAAAGTAGTAACATTAGTATGTGGTTGGATAGCAAACATTAAACCAGCAGTTAGCAGATGTCATGCTTGCACAGATATGAGCCTGTTTAGATATTTCAGTCTTTTCCTTCTTGTTTTATGTACAAGGATAAAACAAAATGGGTTATTTATTTTAATGGTTTCAACAGCAACCATTTGACTTTTATTACTGTTGTTTCTGGAAGACTGTACATGGATTTTGGTGCAGTGTCAGGCTTCACTTGGGCTATAGGATTAGCTTTGTAATTGAGGAGCATCTGTGTTGTAGCAGATCCTATAATGTGAGACTAACCACCAAACTTGCCACTTTAAAATATGACTTTGTAAGAATATGAAGGTTTTTTGAGCCCCCTTATAATTTTACCTCCTTCCTTCCCTTTAATAGGATCACTCTAGCAGCCCGGGCCAGGATTAGACAACAGGGTGCTACCTCAGGATGTCAGGGTGAAGGTCTCTTAGGCAGTGAGATAAAATGGGAAGTGAGCACAATCTAGTGACCCAAAAGAAAAGCACCTGAATGAGACAAACTGAGACAATGACACAACAATGACTGAGAATGCGAACAAGGTATGGGGTGCACTAGAAAGGTGAGGGCAGGGGGGTTGCAGTTATTTATATAAAAACTAAGATAGAGGTGGAGTCTGAAGGAGGGCTACCAACCAGAAGTGAAGATTAGGAATATGCAAATCACTGTGACAAATGTAAACCAAAAACAACAGGGGGAACAAAGAACTTTTTAGTAACATAATAATTGCCAGGTGGCAATTTGGGTAATATTTTACTCTTCCTGTCTAGGAGTTCCTCCATGGCTTAAGACTGAAGCCTTCATTGACCCCAGCAGATCATGTATTTTCAACCCCTCTGCCATAGGCAGGGACACCTTCCACTAGACCAGATTGCTCAAGGCTCCATCTGACCTGGCCTTGAACGCTTCCAGAGTTGGTGCATCCACAACCCCCTTGGGCAACCTCTGCAAGTGCCTTGCCACCCTCAATGTCCTTGGCTAGTGCTTTGTTATGAGTAACAAACATGGTAGTATAACTTTTACTTTTCCGAAACTTAAACCCTTTTATTTACAGAGGTGTAAAGGTCTTACAGGTGGAAATATAGGAGTTCTGTGAAACCTACACCATTAAGCAGAGGAGTCAAAATTAGTGTCCCTGAAGCAAAGGTTTCAGGGTTGCCTGAGCATGGTTCAGTTTGCTGCTCATTGGTGTTAGTTCCTTCAGAGTGGCTGGGCAGTCAGGGGTCAGGGCAGCAAGAGGACTTGGGCCATAGGACAGTGTACATCTTCATCTGTGTGTTGCAAAGAAAGGAGTAGAAGAGTGTGCAGGATAGCTTAAGATGTTGCAGGAGGCTGAGAAACCAAATAAAAGTTGAGCTACTGTGGTGGAGACTGTAGAGATACCAGGAACAAATCTGGATTTGGGGAAAAAAGACAAATGTAATTCTCCTCTTAACTTGGCTGTTCTAAAAGGCACTTGCATCGGGGGTGAGTGGAGCACATTTGTTAAGTTCCTTTCTTTTGGCCCATGTTTTGGCATTTCCTTGGTTTCAGTTTGGAGGTTTTTTTAAGGTAGCAATATATTTACATAGTTTAAAATCTGTCTAATGCTCTGTGCTTACTTTATGTGAAGAAAATTAAAGCATTAGTAAAATATTACTGCTCTTTTATATGAATTAAATTTGTTGTCAGCTTTATCTTACACATTTAATTTTTAAAAGCATGAGTTCCTAGCTTTTCCCGATTCTGTGTTCAGCAGCCTAGCATGTCTAATATTTTCAGGTTAAGCTGACCTTAAGCTGTAATTAAGTCAAAATTGGTGTGTGAATGTCACAGGGGGTGCAACTCCATTTTGGAAGCAGAGCTGCATGTACTCTCCACCACCCTGGAGACTTAACCGCTTCCTTGCCAAACAGAGTGAACTTGTTGTGTTCTGTCTTGCCATTTTGGCATTTTGCCCAACTTCTGTTGAGTTTGCTCATTGAAGGGTAACTGGTAGATGCTGGACAATGGCTTGGATGGGGGAGAGCATACAGCCTCTCTACATGTGAGAAGAATAGGACATTTCCTGTAACGTTTCTGCCTGGTGTTCTGTTAGGCCAGGCTAAGGTGTAATACATAGCTTAAACTTCATAATTGGTATTTTAAGGTAAGACCAGTTTTATTCTGTCCAAGGAAACACAGTTATTTTAAATAGCAGGTTTTCTTCTGTGAAGAACAAGGTTATGGTGAAGGCTGGAGGGAGGAAATTAACAGGCTGTGGTTATTTCTTCCCAGGTTGGTCGGCACACCTCTAAAAAGTTTTTGTTAACAGACAAAGGCTGTAAGCGCTGCATGAGGCAGGGAAACATTTCTGCATGTGTGTCCCAGTAATTCCTGTGAAAGAACTTGGACTGAAAGACTTTGGGGTATCTTTCTCTGAGTTAATCTTGAGTGATTATGGATAAAGAGCAGCGATGAAAACTCTGTGTTAAGCCCTTCTGGCTTTTTGTTTGTTTGTTTTGAGACCATATGAGTTGGAGCAAAATCTCTCTGCTCATATCTCCCTGAGATTTTGTTTGTTTATTTTTATTGTAAGACTTGCCACAACGATGTTTTAGGAATGAAAAATACCCATAATATTCTGCTAGTGTGGTAAAACATATTACTATATGACATGATTAATAATATGTAATCTTAAAAATTTATGTCTGTAAGAAACAGCTGCAAAATATTTATTTTATGAGTATATTTTTATTCAGTGTCATACAATTGTTTCATTTGTACTAAAATTCATTCTACTGATGTATTTTTATTAATGTCATAGGATATAATAACGTATTTGTTTGACATGTCCAATTTTTATGGCTCATTTAGCAAAATATGAATATCCTGCTGATGACAGAATTTAATATGACAGTCTAAGAGAAAGATTATTCAAGAGCCTATTAGATGAGAATTTGAACTATGCAGTAGATGTTAGGTTTCATATTTACAATTGCCTTTGTAATTTCTGAGCCTCACTTCTAGAAACATTTACTAGAGTTCATTGTAATTTTATTTCTACCAAGGCTTACTGCTTAAGAGACAATTTAAGGATACTTTACAATGGGAAGTAAACTTTTAAACATGAATTTCAGGACTGCTCTGGCCCAGGTCATTGTGCTTGCACCTGGCCCTGGGACAGTAAAACTTCAATGGAGATTTAACAGTTCATCCATAAGGCAGACATGTTACAGCTGAATCTTTACTTGATAAATACCACCAAAAACTGTCATTGATAAAGTAAAAAGTTCTTTGTCATAGCAAAGCCTATGTTAGATGGAAAAGGCACTGCTCCTTAGGTGGAAGAAAGACTCTCTGCCCTGTGATAGAAAGAACTTGTAGATCAAGGTAAGCAGGAGTTTGTTGTTTGGATTGAAGCAGCTGAAACTGGTTGCAGGATGGTCACTTAACAAGTTCGATGTTTTGCTTTAGCTGTCTTTTGAGTGCTCCTTCTTGAAAAGTATTCTGTAACTAGGTGCAATTAGCAAGCTGGCATGTGTTATTTTATTACAAATGAGTTGATCAATAGCGCTTCTTTTTTGCTGCTTTTATGAGTAGTTACTGAGAAAAGATTTGTTTTTCATTGGAAGTTAAAATGATTTTTTAGCTTTTTTAAAAATGAATCCATCTTAGTGGATGCTAGTATACTGTGACATAGTAGCAGTTATCAGTTTTCCTTAAACTCATTGCTGCTAGGTCTGGAGAAGTTTGGTACTTGCAATACAAAGATTTCAGTGCTCTTAATGCAGTACTGTAGTTGCATTATTTGGCACCTTGCTGCATTGATGATTGCTAATCGCAAAAGGGAGTTAAAGTGTGTAGTGTATCTAGACTGAGCAGAAGGCTGTTGCCTATATTTGTGTTATTTGTGTATATTTGTGGAATTGTGCCTGAAGCTGACAACACAGCCAGGCCCACTGCTGGATGCTGCTCAGAGGGACAGAGCTGCTGCGCCTCCCGGAGACTCCGGGAGTTGCTGGAGTGCGCTCCAGCTGTGCTGCAGCCAGTGCTGGCCCTTCTCCGGCTTCATGGCAGGTTGGCTGAAGGAACTGAATTGAGGGAAAGCTAATCCTCAGCATGGGAAGAAGTGTTGGTGGAGCTAGTCTGTTCCTTTTCAGCCATATCAGCCATGTCAGCAGACTGCTGCCTTGTAAGGGTATGAAAGCTTGCTAGTATCTCTAAGAATTGGAGAAAACTCCAGGTATTTAACCTTTACAGAAAGGCAAATGCAAATATATTTCTTGCCACATAGTTTAACTCACTCTTTCATCATCCTTTCCCTATCCAATTTTTTTCTGAAACATGCTTTTTCATTTGGCCAAATTTTTGGGATTTTTTAATTGTGGTTGTTGAGCATTTTCTTTGTATGCTTTCTTTGCTGTCCATTTCATGTGAATTTTGAACAATTGACAATATCAAAGAGGTGTCATGCCTTTTTTTTTTTCTTCTTTAATTACATTTAGAGTTTCTTCTTATGGAAGAAACATTTCTTGTGGAAGTATTCAAGGCCAGACTGGATGGGGCTCTGAGTAACTTGGTCTAGTTGAATGTTTCTCCCTCTGCTTATGGTGGCAGGGCTGGAAATAGATGATCTTTAAGGTCCCTTCGAACCGAAACCATTCTGTGGATCTGTGATCCTTCTGTTCTGCATATGCAAGTTAAGGACTTGCAGAGTTTGTGGAACATTTCTGGACTTGTATTTTCTGTAGGTTTTTATAATGGGGATAGTATCTATCTGACATCATCTATGAAACTTTACAGGATAAAACCAGAAGTATTAAATAGTACAAATTCTTTTTTTCTTCTTCCTCTTGGTATGTTGATACAGTGCTTTATTTCAACCTGCTGTTCAAATTACTGCAGCAAATGTGGAAACTTCAAAGTGTCAGTTGCCTAATTTCCAGGTAGTTTGGCTAGGTTATTAATCTTACTCTGTATGTAATGACCTTTCAGCACTTTCTAAAAATAGATCGCTGTTTGTTTAGTGCCGCTGTATTCTCAGTTGCACAAGCTTAGGTTTTATGTGAAGATGGATCCCGTGGTGCATAACAAAGTGTGCAAATCAGATGCATAATATGCTATAAGGTTTCCTGCTGTGTTTTGCTCATCTTCTAAAACTATTCCAGTGTTCAGAATTTGAAATCACCTGTGATTAATGTCATGTACTGATTTGCAACAGAAATTGTATCTGGAATTCTTGTTTAACTGTCATCTTCCTCAAAATGGCTTGTATATATTTTTTCACATATTGAGAGTGAATTGGCAGTTCAGATGTTGTTCTTAGGCTAACCTCACCTTCTATCCTCTAGTTTTATTTATAAAACAGGAGGATACCTCTCTTAGACTTAACTTTCCTATAAAAATGAAGCTTTCCTCCTAATTTCTGAATTTTTGGTAAATCTCCAGTTGCACAATAGAGGTCTTAGATAAGTAAAGAATTCATAACGCTGAAGATGAAAAAATTACTTTTTTGTTTGTTTCTCCTTTTTTCCCTGTTTTTTGTTGGTTCCTGTTTTTGATGTTATTTAAATTATTTTACTTGTGTGGAAAGTTTGAGTGTGAGTCAGACTTACTCAGGGAAAAGAAAAAAAGTGACTGAGGTACTCCTTTGTGGTAGTTTTTGTGATGGGGGTGCAGTTGCTTTAGGGGATGCTTTGTAACTATGAATAGTCACTCATTTTACTTGTCCAGGGTTGGAACATCCTGTTCAAGTCCAACCCAGTTAGTGCAGGTTGTTCAGAGATTTGTCCAGTCTCTATTGCCTCTCAGGTCAGTGTGGTCCACTCTTGAGCACACAGATGGTAAAGAATAAGTTCTGTCTTTTCCAGACTAGCCTGTAGTTCACCAGATCGCCCTTGTTGCCCTTCTTGAAGGGCAATGATGTTTTTCCAGTCTTTGGGTACAACTGGCTTAAGTGTTCCTTAATCACATCTTTCTTGACAGTGCGCTCCCACAGAGTCTGCTGATAGAGTTGAGGAACTGTGAGGTCAGAAGACAGAATTTAGCAGTGAAATCTAGGATGACCAAAAAAAGGATCAAGTTCTTAATTTTATTTTTTTTATGTCTTTTGTCACGAGGTTTCTGTTTCATTGAGCAGAAAATGCACTTCTGCATTGTTTTCTGATGCTGTCATAAGGGCAGCATCCTTAGGTGGGCTGGATACCTCCACCTCTGTTGAGAGAATCACTAGAAAAGGTGAAGAAGCATTAGTTGTCCATTGTGTGGTTATCACAGCTATCTTACTAGAAAAGCTTTCAAAGGCACCACAAAGAAAATGTTTAACGTATTTCAAAGCTCTGTCCTTTTATCCTCTTCTGTTACTCTTTGTTAATACTTAAAAAATGTAAAACAGTTCAGCAAATGATCAAGCCTACGCAGTTCTGTGTTCTTCAGTCTTGTCATCAGTGCAATATCCTGCAATGTAAGCAGCCCAATGCAAAGTGCGTGCAAGCCCTGAAAAAAACCCAGTCATTTACCAGAATGCACAGATGATTTCCATCTTTGAAGTACAGAACTTTCATAAATGCTTTTGCTTTTCAGGAGCATGAATACTTTCGTCCAGGAATGAATGCTCTGTATTTATCATTGGTTTTCTGTGGACATCACGTTCTTGGAAGGGCGTGGGTGTTTTTGTTAGCCAGATGAGAAATTGAATTCCCTTCATGTGCAATGGAATGTCTGTGCTTGATATCCATTACACTGATATCACAGAACTTCACTATTGAACTCTCTGCTTCACATAATATCTCAGCTACTATCCGGTTATGGTTGCTGCCTGATTTGGTTTTTTTTTTGCCTCTGCAGCTAATTTAGAGAGGGGAAAATGAAAGCATCTTTTAAGGACTAGATCTTTAAATCTATACCTTTAAATTATTTAGATAATTCCATGTAAATTTCCTTGGTATCAGTACTACTTAAAATAGTTTCAGTTCCTGGATGGACCTTGCTTCTGCTGTGCTATCGCAGCTGCACTGTGTTACTGTGGTTGAACAGGAGGGAACTGGTATGGTTGAAAAATAACCTTTCCCTCCTCTGCTGCTCAAGGGGTTCTTGCCTGAGTTGGTTTCCTTCCCCAGCTTTTCTGTCAGTGCTGACATATGCAGGGTGCAGGACAGGAGCAAGAATCTGCCACTCTTAGGAAGGGTAAGGGCCTGTAAAACTGTTCATGTAGTGCTGCTTGAAAATGTGAAAATGCAACCTCACTGTGGTTGCACGGTTGATATAGTAGAGCTGCTGGTATCAAAGCTAGAGGATAAAAAGCTGTTTTGCATAGAAGCCTGTCTGGAAGAATAATGAAGCAGTGGGGAAAGTAAACCCAAAAATATTTCTATGTCAGAGTTTTATGAGTACTTGTATCCTCTTAACAATATATCTGATGACTCTAAATAAGCAACAGATTAGAAAGCTTAGAAGCATTCTTTTTCATTTAATTTAAATATGAGTCTGGATGAAGGCAATGATTCTGAGTACATTTAAATTAATTTACATTTTCTGTCTAAGCACTGCAGTATCTGATAAGTTGGTTGCAGTTGTGATGATGTGAGCATTTGTAAGATGAGGCTCGCAGTGTTTCTTTACCAGCAACTGGGGAAAAATAATGTAAAGTTCAAGTCTTTCTGAAAAAGCATCTGGGTCCTGAACCAAAACCTAGATGGTGTGTTTAGGATGGTTGTTGTACACACAGAAATAGATGAGATCTCAGCAGATGAAAGACTTTTAAAAGTTTCTGTGTGTGCAATAGAAACTAAGTCTCTGCTTATTGTATTCTGGGGGATGGTAGGAAGTTATTCTGGCAAACTTGTGGTATACGTGAAAAGGTTAAAAAGGTTACTTTCCTAGAAAAGTTGATCTTTGTGTGGACAGTAAATGCATCTGGCTTCTTTGGTGAGTTGATCTTAGAGAATCATACAAAGGTTAATTGTGAAAATGATCTTAAAGATGTAGTTCCAACACCCTTTCTGTGAACCAGGATACCATTCACTAGATCAGGTTGCTCAGGGCCCCATCCAGCCTCACCATGAACTCTTCCAGAGGTGGGGCATCCACAGCCTCTCTGGACAACCCTTTTCTGGTACCTCACCACCCTTGCAGCAAAGTATTTCTTAGTAATACATCTAATCCAAACCTGCCCTCTTTCAGTTTAAAACTATTGCCCTTTGTTCCATCACTGTCTATCCTTATAAAAATCCCTCTCCCTCCTTTTTATAAGACCCTTAAGTTACTACAAGACTGTAGTAAACTCTTTCTGAAGCCTTCTCTTCTCCATGCTGAACAATTGCAGCTCTCTCAGCCTATCTTTGTAGGAGAGGTGCTCTCACCTGATCATCCTTGTGTTCTTCCTCTGGACCCACTCTTAAGAGATCTATGTCTTTCTTGTGTTGAGGACCTCAGAGCAGGATGCGGCACTCCAGCTGCGGTCTCATGAGGGCAGAGTAGAGGAGCAGAGTCGCCTTCTTCGACTTGCTGGCCACTCAGCTTTTTATGCAGCCCAGGATACAATTGGCCTCCTGGGCTACCAGTGGTCACTGTTGGCTCATATCCAGCTTTTCATCCATGAGAACACCCAAGTATTCTCCAGAGGGTTTCTCTCAGTGACTTCTTCAGATATTTGAATTACTGCAGCAAATGTGGAAACCTTCTCAAAGTATCAGCTGCCTAATTTCCAGGTAGTTTGGCAAGGGTATTAATCTTACCATGTATGTAACGGCCTTTCAGCACTTTCTAAAAATAGATTGCTGTCTGTACTCATGTCTGGGATTGCCCCAACTCAGCTGCAGCACCTTACTGTTGGACTTGTTGAATTTCAAGGGAAAGCCCACTTCTCAAGTTTGTCCAGGTCCCCCTGAATGGCATCATGTCCTCCCACTGTGTCAGCTGCACCACTCAGCTTGGTGTAATCTGCCAGCTTTCTGAGGCTGCACTCGATCTGGAAGTGATGGAAGAGCGCCAGTCCAAGAGTCAGGAGACCTGAGGGATGCCACTTGTCACCAGCTGCCACCTGGGCATAAAGACATGGCCTGTAGTTCCCTGGCTGCATCCATCCAGCCAGTCCCTTACCCACTAAATAGTCCCTCCAAATCTTTCCAATTTGGAGATAAGGACATCATGTGGAACCATCCTAAAGGCCTTACAGAGGTGTAGGTAGATGGCATTTGTCAGTCTTCCCTTGTTGACCATTGCTGTCATTCCATCTCAGGTCACCAGATCATCAGGCATGATTTGCCCTTAGTTGAGCCATGCTGACTGCCTTGGGTTGCTTCCTTGTCTTATATGTGCCTTATCCTAGAGAAGAGCATCTGCTCCATGATGTTTCCAGGCACAGAGGTGAGGCCCTCTGATCCCCTGCAGCTCCCCATTGCTACCAAAATCTTACCACACAAAACCAATACACATACAAAACAATAAAGCAACAGGATTGTTTTTGTAGTGAGTTGTAGTATAGATAGGTCTGGAATGATTTGCCTTAGAGCATGAGGTACAAGATGGAAAAAAACAAATCTTCCAAGATGATGTCTTTTGCTGGACACTAGCACTTTACTAAATACTGTGTATGTCACTTCTCATTTAGTATTTTGGACAAGCAGAATTTTAAAGGATTCCCTTTTTTTGCAACTGCAAAATTTTGCTCTTATTTAATGGATATTCACTATGAACTTTTTTCCCTTCCATTTAGGAATTGCTTAGCAACACCATTGAATGACAATAACTCATGCTGAAGGAGTTTACAAAAGTGTCCACACACAGAAATTTAAAGGTGTTGGTCTGCTTTCAGACATTCTCCTACAGGCATATTTTATTTTGCTTTCTAATCCAAAATGTGATAATTGTATTTTACACAAAAAGACTGTATGGGGATTTTTAAAAGTCTGGCTCCAGGGTGTGGTTAATAATGACATAAATGTCTGAATGAAACACACTATTTTTTCAGGAATTTTTTAATTGGCTTGTTAGAAGTTACATGTAACTGTTGTTTAAGAAACAATAGTTGTTTAAAAAAGTGAAATCTGTCAGCTACACCTGTGTAACTTGTCTAGTTAAATTCCAGGTACTTTCTTGGGCTCAGAGCTGATATCTCCCTTGGTGAAACAGCACCAAAGGGAGTTAGTAGTGGGAGGGAAAATGAGAGCGAAATCTGCTCCCCCATGCTGCCTGGCTTGGGCAGAGGTACAGCGATTGCCTTCTCTTGACCCAACGCCTTTGGGTTAGCTGTGCCTTTTTCAGTATTTTTGCCTCTGGGTATGCATATATCTTGCTGATTAAAAAGACCTTGAATATTGCACATAGTGAAAATTGCATCATAGGAGTTCCAAATTTAAATCTTAGTACAAAATAGTCAACAGCTTAGCCTGTGTACAGATTACTTGTTATCCCCTTAAAAAAATTAAAAATCCTGTATGACATCAGATACCAAGATCAAGTAACTCAGATGAACACTCTGTCTAACATGATGGTATGCTTCTAGATTTACATTTTTGGTAGGACCAAGAGTGCTAGAGAGAGTGAAAAGTGATCCAGAGTTGAATGAGCAGAACTGGGATACTGAGACATTTTCCATGGGTGGCTGCGCTGATCAGTAGCAGTGAGTGAACTGTCTAATACAGAAATGCTTAATTTAAAAAAAGAATTACAGAAAATACTAAGAAACCTTTTGAAAAAGAAAGAAAATATGCAGCTGGAATGTAAAATACTTGTAGCTAACTTGGGAGTTATTTAAAGATATAGGAGTCTTCAGCATGCATGCTACTTGTTCAAGTAGATTTCAAAAGGCTCCCCAAATACTGGCCTGGCTAAACAGAGTAAGATATAATATCTGAAATAAAACGTACTTCTTGAATCAGGTCTTTAATCTTAGAAATGAAAATAGAGAATAATAAAGCTGGTGGATTTAACCTAAAATTATAATGAGATGGGGAAAAAATTGATTAGTAACTCCTGACAGACATAAAAACTATTGTTAAGTATTTCTGCAAGCTCAGCAGGAAAGTTTGAGGAGTGTCTGGAGGATCAGTAGACAACCCAATTGTAAAAGATGGCTTTGGAGTATATAAGGTCATAGCTGAATAATGGAATTGCTTACACTCACTTTGGCAACACTTAGAAAGCTCTTCATAGCAGAATATTTCTTACAAAGGAATGTGACAGAGTGTACAACTCAAAATGAAGCATCAGTGGAAGAAACAGCAGTACATTGAGCAAACTGTGAACAAGGCAGCATGATCAAATGGAATTCATCCAAGTGTTTTAAGAGGAACTAGGGTGTAAAGGAGCTAATGACTATATTGTGTTGCTTGTGGTTTGCATCATGTTTCTGATACAGGTAAGGAGGGTAACTAGCGTTTTAAATCAGCATTTTTAAAATGCAGTGGAGGTATTTGAGGAACTTTATATCAGTGAGCTTTATGATCATGCAACCTGAATTCATAGAAACTATAATGGAGACGAGAATTTATTTCATTGTTCCCTCTGTAAACTCATTTATAAAAGGCTTTGGGAGAGGCTAAATTACCTCTGAATAAAATGGAAAAATTTATAAGAAACAATTGGGAAGAGTTAGAACAAAAAAAGACTTCTTTTGTTAATACGAATAACCAGTTGAATTGCACAAAGATCTATAACACTGGTGCACAGTTACAAGAAAAAGGGTATGGCAGTCAGATGACCAAGTTTGTACCAAGATGTTTAAACTATACTTGGGTTAGTCTAATGGCTAGCTGTTTAAAGAAAGTTGTAAATAAATGCTCAGGTTTCGAGTTATGTAGGTTGAAATCATACATGAAATTCTGTGTAGGTAAATGTTAAGTAATCTAAGTGAGTAAGAAGTAAAAGAACATTTTTGTAGGTAACCATTGGTTCTGAAGTGCTTCTTAACCAATCATGAGTGAAGGATGGAATTATCTAGTACCTAAAGATCAGTACAGTTCTCCTTAGCAGTGAAAACAGCAAATCCAGTGTAAAGATTTATTAGGAAAGGAAGAAAGAACAAAATAGAAACAACATTCAGCTTTTGTAGAAATTCATGGGTTGTATGCATCTTGAGTATTCCTCATAGTGTGTGTATCCTCATCACAAAAGGGGTACAGTAGACTAGAGAGGCTTAGAGAGAAGCATCAAGAGGGATTTAAAGGCATTAAACAGCTTTTGTGTGAGGCAAAATTAAGCTGATTCAGTTTTTTTCTTTTTCTGCCTGGGAAAGGAAAACCATGAAAGAACACAACAGGAATCTATGCAATCATGAGGGAATAGGGAAGGGTTACTTATTACTGTCTTCAGGAGTACATGGACTGGAGGAGAATTACGAGCAAAAGGTGCCAGTTTGAATCAGAATAAACAATAGGAGATACTCCTACAATTAAGCTGAGGTACTTTCTGCTGCAAGATGCTGTTGATTCTAAAAAGCAGTCTTGATTAAAAAGCAATACAGTGAGAAGAAAAAGGTAGGAAAAGCAGTTAAACACAAAAATATGTGTTTCACATATTCACCCATGACTCAGGAAGCCTGCAGTAGATGCAAGTAGTTGGAAGCAGTGGTTGAATATGCAATAAATCTTTCTGTGTGCGCTGTTTATACTTTAACCTAGACACATATTGTTGTGATTTTCTTACTCTTTTCTATCAGAGTAGATCAGTTTTATTCATTATTTCTAAATGCATTTCCAACAACGTAAAGAAAAATATAGTAAGAAAAATCACACTTAAATTAAACCAAATTCAAAGCAGATGCATAGTTTGTCATACAGAGTTTGTGTGAGACAGCTCTTAATTCCAGTATTTAGGGCCCAGGGGAACATGCTTTAATGAGTGCTGTACCCATGCTCTGGAACACTTTCACTTAAGAATACCCCATGCTATGACATTACATGAAAATCTCCATAAGGGTGGATGTTGTAGTAGAGAGATCTGAAATTTTATGTAGTATGACAGAAAGTTTTTACTTATTTGATGCTAACACTGAAATTTCAATTTGCATTGTATGTTAATTCAGGTCAGTGTCAGATGTTGAATTAAAAATTCAGCATATTACTTGAAATTGTACTTGGGACAGTTCAGAATTCTTGCTTCTATATGTTAAAATTCAATATATGTTTGATTATTAGTCATGTAAATAATACGTTTTAGGACCCTTTCTGTGTGTGGCATATAGTTCATATCCGAGAAACTACCCTTAAATTTATGTGTATCAGTAAAACAGTTGAAAACAGTTACTACACAACCTCAGGTCATAATTTTTAATAGCTTACTAACTTACTGCTAATAAGATGTTGACAGAACTTTTATTTATTTAGAGAAATAATAATCACTGCATTGATGGATTTACTGATCAAATGATAGTTGTTATAAATGAAATAGCCAAATTAGAAATGTGAAAGATTTTATTTAATAAAATTGTGCGAAAAGCCACTGTCAAAATAAACAGTGCTGAGCCCGGGATCGACACGGTGCACAGAGCGTGTGTCCCTTTCTCTCTCGCCTTCTATGCCCTCCTCTGTTCACGACCATTTGTTTTCCCAAGTGTCCTTTTATATAGTTTTTTCTCCCTGAGGCTGTGCTATGTTGAAAGTATTTCTTTTCTTACTTTTACTTGGAAAACACAGTCTCGGTCGTTGTCTCCGTTTCCCGGTCCAGCTGAGAGGATTTTGATAAGTTGATATGATTTACTGGAAGTCTGTATTGAAATTCAGATGTCTGATCCCTACATCAGGTTGATGGCGTCATTGGTCTCGATCATCTCCCCCACAGTTGCTCGGCCTGCTTTTCAGATGTAGATGTGTTCTTGTTTCGGTGTTGACATTTCTGAAAAGCCCTTTTTTGGTCAGTAGACACGGTTTGCCAAACTTCCATGGGTCATGGTTTTTTAATGCAAGGAGTCTTATATTTCTTTTATTATACCCATCACCATAAAAAACACTTTCGTTTCTTTTGGCACGAATTATACATATATTACAATAGTTAAACGTTGACATCAATAAAATACTGGGGGAAAATACATGCATCTGGTTTGCTCCTCTAGTTTGTGTTGATTAATAACTCAGCTTGAAATCAAGACTTATCTTAACTTGTTCTCATTTCAGCTTTGGATAGATCACAGTCCAAGAAAGATGGAGGTTTTAAAAGTAATTGGAGCTTTGATCATTCAGAAGAAAGTGAAGGAGATGCAGAGAAAGAGTAAGGATGCTTTTATCTAGGATATTGAAAGTATAAATGTGTATTTAAATACTTATTTTTGTAATTTATTAATAAGAAACTATATATAATATCTTAAACTTACAGTGATTAAAAATATTTCAAATGAGTGATTATTTTAAATAGTATTGCCAAATAGGAGTTAATTATTTTGTAAGCTTTATTGAGGACATGGGGCTTACAACACAGGGCACAGTACATTTCACGAGAGCTGCAGTTGTCTTTGGAGGTTTTGTGCAAGTCTAAGGAACACAGAGAAGCATTATGTGAACATGCAGAATAAGGAAGTTGGTAGGTAGGATATCCAAGCAGCTTCAGCTTTTCATTCCTTTAATGATAATGTTACTGAGTACTTGACAATTATGATTAAAGTACTTCAGTAGCTTTAGGTCTTCATTAAATTAAACCAGGCTTAAAGACTCTAGGTTTTTCTTCCTTTGTGTTTACTTCACTGAATAGAGTTAAGGCTGGTTTTATTTTCATATAATTTAATCTTTTACTTGGTATGTTTGGATTTTGGCTAAAGCTTAAATCCAGTGTGTATAGTTTGAATGCATACCTTGTCCTTGTGACATTTTACCATTACCAATATGTTTTCTTGATATTAATTTATTTATTTCCAAAATGACTAATGAATTGTTAAAAGAAAAGTGTCATGCACAAAGAATTCATGTCAGTTTATTTGTTGTTTTTAGATATTCGGAGAGTAGGACCTGCAAATTTAAAAGGTATGCTGTGCTTCCTTAGTAAGAAGTCACTGAATCCTGTGATTAAGGACAGAAATAATTCATATATGAATTTGTATCATCTAGTATTCTGCCAAATACTGTGCATTGGAAGGGAGGTAGGAAAGTAGACATAACCACATAAGCTGCCAGCAACAGGCTATGCTGTAATCTTAAAAAAACATTAAAAATGTGAAGTTTTAGTAATTAAAAAATGAGTGCAGGAGTTCATTAAAGTGTGAGGTAAGCATTAAGAGCTCTTGTCAAAACAGAACCATATTGGAAGTTAAAAGCACTTTTTAAAGAGTTCACAAACTAAGGGCATTTTAGTTTTATGAAATTAAGGTTGTGTTGCTCCTTAGCAACTTTACATCCATTAGTAGTGCACACAAATATGTTTTAAGTATAAGGACAGTACAGTTACTATTTCCATTTTACTTGCCTTCAGAAATAAGTCACTTTGAAAACATAGCAGCTTTTTTTTCTACTCATAATTTACTGGTGTTTTCCATCAGTCTCCAGTTAATCTTGACTTAAGGACATAGAATGAAAGTGTATAGAGTAACAATGCTAAAAAAAAATTAGAAAAATTATTATGAAACAATCTATATAATTGTATCTGATTTTAAGATTGTATTTCTGGGTGATTTTTCATTTCTTTCAAATATTCTCTGCAATAAGCAGTTTTCCCATAACTAAAATTGAATTTTTATTGCCTACTTAGATAATTTTTGATTTGCTTTTATATCTGTGAATTATGCAGAATCTTTTTCTGAAGTATATATAGAAGAGTAGTTGAAAATTGATTTAAACTGGAGATCTTGTCTTCTTTGCTTACCCATTCTCTGATACCATTTGAGGCAATTTCTTATTCTCTCCAGACAGCCACATGTTTTAATCTTCTCACATATTTACTTTTGGTAGCACCTTGGTTTGTTTATCTTAAAGACAAAGTGAGCTTTAAGCATTTTGAAATAATTTGTATTTTTTGCTTTTCTGATGCATTTGTATTTCATATAGCAAAACACTGACAGAACGGAATCTTTAGAAAACAAAAAACAAAATTTCCTTTTTTTTTCTAAATTGTTTTTCCCCTTAGTAGAACATTTCAAAGATTAGCAGCTTTAATTAATACAATTGTTACAGCATAAAGCTTTGTCTCCCTCACAGTATTTTGAGTATATTGTTCAGTAAGTAGGTATTTGCTATGGTGTGCTGATACTTACTAAAATGCTTGACTCCTACATCTCTCATTGCGGAGAGAGCTGTGAGTCTGAAGCAAGCAGCTGAATGCATTTCGGCCTTGTTTTGGAGGCACTGATGTTACAGTGCCTGACTTTGTCACAGCTTTTTGCCCTCTTAATGGCAGACACAATAGGTTTGTTTTGAACTAGCCTAAGAATAACATCTCAGCACTTGAAGGAGTGGCTGTATTCTTGTATTACCCCATGAGACCTGTGCTAATGATGTTGGTCAGCACTGAGTGCCTGCTTGGATGATCTTTTTTTCAGTGAGATAAACACAAAATATGTGGTTAATGACCTCCTAACACAGCAAGTTTTGGAACAGGTAGATTATTTTAAAAGAAGGATGTAATTTAACTTACTTGGGGAGTAGGTGAGGTGAATCATAATGGTTAAGATATCAAGTAATGAACACAAAACGACTAAAAATATTTGTAAACTGAAGAAGGTTTGGAAAACTAATTATCATCCAACGCTATATAAATTTAAATTGATGCTAGAGCATGGAGCAAGAGTTATAGAAATTGACTGGTAATTAGCAAGTACCTTATCCCAAAGTAAATGCCTACAGATAATACTCAGTCCACTTAAAAGAGTAAAAGTAACATTTTTGATGTTATAAAAGATATGATCTACTCAGGATGGTAGCAAATGGCA
The DNA here is from genome assembly GCA_013399455.1 of Anthoscopus minutus. Lineage (NCBI taxonomy): Eukaryota > Metazoa > Chordata > Aves > Passeriformes > Paridae > Anthoscopus > Anthoscopus minutus. The sequence continues at coordinate 209,253 of VWYI01045454.1, forward strand.
TGAGACTTTTCTTTCTTTGTAGTTGGAGATCCCACAGGAGATCTGCCTTTATGTAGAACAATGGAAAAAAAGACCAGTTGGTCAGCTGAACACACTGAAACCTGTGTAGTAGAATAAATGGTGGAAATTAAGCTGATCTTGTAGCAGAAGATATGAAAGGATGGCAGACTTAAGCAAACATGGCCAAAGTAATATATTCGAGTGATTAATTAAATTAACATGTTATAAGATGCTTTCTAGTGTTACAGATGATTCTCTTGAAGGGTCTTGGATAGTTTCTATTTACATCTTTTGTAATATCTGTGAAAGTGTTTTTGAAATATTTTAGTATGCTCCACAGTGGTTTTGTAAATGGAAAATGGATGGGCCCAGATTTCTCTTGGCTGTCATACTGTTTTCTTAATAGTCTAGACTGCTGCCTTCTATTGAGATAACAGCAGTCATATAAAAAACAAGGAAGATCAGTAAATGGGTCTAATTTATTCGCACTGCAGTGCCTTTCCTTAACTACTGCTTTTTTTCAAAAAGCTTTATTGTTTGCCCCTTCCATTTAGGGGAATAAACCTCTTTTTTCTGTGTATTGACAAATGGAAAAGCATTGTACTGTGTCATATATTTACATTGAGCTTTTTCTTCTGCTTGTAAAATTTGTATTACTTTGTCAAAAAACCCCTCCCATAGTTACACAGATGTTTTATATGTCTTTTGTGAGCCTGTTAGTAGGGCAACTTTTAAAATTAAGGCTATTTTTAATGGAATGGGGCTGTAAATGAGTTAATAATACCACTACTTCTCTTGTTCTTTTGATAGTGAGCCTTTTTTAGTGTGCTGCCTACCATTATGTAATTTAAAATAAAGACTGTATACAGCGTGCTGTGAGGGTAAATATATCAACCTACTGGTTTTATATGTAATAGTTTTCAGAAGGAAATTCCAATTATGTTTGAAATGTGACTGGTTCAGTTGATAGTTGACAGAAGTGTGCTTGCAGCATTAGAGTGTAACCTCAGTGGTCAACAGGTTTGAAATTTGGGTTACTTCTAGGTAGTAGTGAAAACATAGCCTGTTAGTCTCAGCAGTCTTAACTATTGCATAGTTCTTAATATTGTAAAACATCAAACAAATGACAGGTGATTAGAGGTAAGTAAACAGAAATTTTTGTTTTCTTCAGTACCTAAATTTGAATGTGTCATTATGAACTCCCTTTAAGAACTCTGTTTAGATAAATTGCTTCTATTTTTTTCCTTCAAGATTAGTAAAGACTTAACATTCATTTATTATGAAATTTTAAGGAATGTATTGAAAAGTTAGAAATTATGTTCCAGTGTGAAATAACCGGGAAACCATGGTTACCTGGTTAAAAGTAACAAGAGTGTGGAGACATTCTCCCAGAAAGACAACTGAGGTTTCATTTTAGAGATGTAGAAATGTTACTGACTGGTATGTCAGGGGAGTCGTATAGTGTTTGTTTTGGGTTAGTTTGGTTTTTTCCTGCCTGTATAAATTGCATCATTGAAGCAGGCAACAGGAAGCATGTGATACATGAGCAAATAGACATTGCTCAGTTTCTAGGTATTCTGCTCTCTGAAAAAACAACCGTTCTGGTTTCTAATGCATATGCATCACATTTCTTAGATCTAAAAGTATTGGTTAATTTAAAACTTGCAGTCTGTTAATATTGCTGTAGTCATGTTGCACGGTAAGAGTTACTCTTGTTCATTTTGATGTAAGCCTTGGCTCAGTGTTTTGGTCATTTGCAGTGTAACTATCTCTTACCTCCCCCCTCAATTGCCCTTTGTTAAAACGGTCGCAGTATTGAAGCGTGCTGAAATCCTAAAAGTATTGGCACAGTACAAAGGTGTTTTGAAAAGAGTCATCATTTTTGTCTGAACTGAAGCTAGAGAACAAAAACATTTCTAGAGATAAAATTATCTGAGTAGGGCAGTACCGTAGGCAAGTGCCAGAGCTGCAGGTACTGTAGGTTGCTGCTCGTGTCTGTGCTGCAGGGTTTTGTTTATTTTTTGGAATGTGGACAATTTCTGAAATTGTTAAATTCTGTGTCTACTTTATTGATGAATATTTGAGAAGGTTCCATGAGCCTCCCTTGAAAGGACGATTTGTTCTGAAAGAGAATTTAAAAAAATGTTGCAGGATGTAAAAATTTTAATGTACATGTGTAGTCTGTACTGAAGTACAACTGTACTCTTTTGCCTTTGTTTGAAATTAATGATGAACCTACTACACTGTTTTACCATTGAAGACCTAGAATTGTGGTGCTCTGTTAATGGAAGGAAAATGCAACAGTGCCACTGGCTATTTGTTTACATTTGCATCATTCTTCCCATTTCAGAATCAACTGTGCACAATTTTATATCCTGAAGTTTCAGAGTCTGTAGATCCCACCCAAAATTTTAATTTCATTTTTATTTGCTGTAGGGATATTTGTATTGTATAAGATGGAAGAATAAATTGTAACATGAAGGGAAATACTGTGCGTGGAAAAAGTTGTTAGGAACTTGAGGGATGGGGCACCGAGTGATTAATTTATTTAGATCTGAAGAGCTAAAGTCACTTTATGTATTGCAAGCTAGCCAGCTGAACTGACACAGCTAAGAAATGTTTGTTCCTCTTGTGTAGCTCTTCCCTTTTAACCCTAGCATAGTTGCTTTTTTTTAAACTAATTTCTGCCAGAATGATCTTGATTAAAACTTTTCAAACCGTGCAATTACGAGTTGGCTACAAGTTGTTGGAGCCAACATAGGAGTAACCTTACCAGGATTGATGAGGAGGGATTGTCTGTAGGTTGCTTCTCTTGGAAGCAAGAATAGTTAGACTGATCTAGCTGATGTGGGTATGAAATGTGTGATTGGGGTTTCAATTTAAATACTTAAGATTACTTGAGGATAACTACTTATTACTGAAAAGAATGTTTTTAGAGTATCATGGAGTTTTTCGTCTTCTTCCCCATTCTAATGGTTGGGGATTACAGATATTGGAAGTGCTAAAGAAGCAGATTTTAATAAGCAGTAGAACCAAACTGAATATGTGCTTTTTAGGAAGACATATTTTAGTAGTAATTGCTGTGGGGTAAAATGTAGTTACTTTAAGTTCTTCTCATAAAGTACTATGAAGTTTGTAGTTTTAAACTACATACTTGAATATTAATAGGCATACACAAACTAAGATCATGTTTTTAGGTTAATGAAGTTTGGGACTCAATTTATGCAGAGAATACAGAATCTTTTATAGTGTCAGTGATATTGTTGTAACTATATTGAAGGTTCAGTAACATTTTCTATTTTGAATTAATCCTTTTAGTTTTGCTTTTTGCAAAATAATTTGATGTACACTCCTTAGTTCAGGTTCACATTTTGCGTCTGATCTCTCTGCTGCTCATTTCATGTTCCTGTTGTTTTATGCATATTTATGCAATGTGTATATGATGCATTTAATTGTAGAGGGAAGGGGAAAAAAAAGCCTTTTGCATTGAAAATGTTTTGTGGGTGCTCTGTTGGATTACAATATCTGTGCTTTTCTCTCCCACGCCTGTCTAGTGAGGCAAATCTGCTCAGTTTAGATGACAGTGATGAGTCTTTCAGTCCCAATGAAGAAAAAAAGGTAAATAATTGGTTTATCTTGTGGTGAAAATGTATCTTTAAAGCTTTTTAGGTACTTAAACAGCATTGCATAGCCATGTGTGTAGTGTAAAGAAATGAAAGCTTCTGTTGTGTTTTAGGAACATATGCTCAAGCTGTTTATTTGCATACCCTTAAAGCTTTTGTTCCCTTCTTGATCTCTATAGTATTCTGAAAAATATGAGCAAGAAAAACTAATTCTATGTTCAGTTACCATAAATACTGTACTAAATATAAAATGTGTAGTTTACTTTGTTTAGTAAGAAATTGTGGTATGAGTGTAAACAATGTATATTTTCCATGAAATTTGGTATAAAAGTAGTTTGAAAATGAATCCAAAGTAACATTTACATTAATATTTTGCATTAATTTTCTCCTTCTAACTTCTACACAATTATACAATTATTTTAATAAATGTGAATTCTGTTGTGACAGTCAATTCGTTGTCGACCTGCAACTATCGGGACCAGCAGCGATGCCATAAAAGCATATGCAAGGCGAGGCAAAGCTGGAGGTTTCAGACTTCCAAAAGGGAATGCAATTGGCCTCAACATGATGGGAAATAGCAAGAAGCTGAGGTAATACATTTACATAATTTGTGTGTCCTTGTTTTGATCATTGATACAAATCAATACATGATAAACAGAAGTTCTAAGCCATTTACATTTTGTGCTGTGCATTTTGATTAGCTGTGCTTTACTGTGCTTCTGAGTGAATAGGGAAACCTAGATAGTTAGGGTCTTTCCTCTTACAAAATGTTTAGCAGCACATAAGTAAAGTACCAGAAGACTGTTAAAATGGATTTAGAGCATTCACTGGCATATTTTTTAGTACCTTACCCATGTTGCCTATATGTGTTATTGTTCCCTCTATACAGTGATAGCAGGTAGGAAAATACTTTTTACATCCCCATGCAGATTCTTTTTATGTGACTGTGAATTGCCAAGTTTAACTCAGGATGCATTTTCTGTTTTTCTTACTGCAAGATAGAATTTTATTTTGGATTCACAGGCCTTCTTTTAAGGGATTCAGCGCATAACCCTACTTGTATAGGATAGCTTGAAACTGTCACTTGCATTTAGAGCCGACAGGAACAGTTTTTAAGCATTCAGTGTTGTACTTGCTTGTAACTACTTGTCCCTAGCTTGTAAGACTGATTTCTTTATTTAGCACATAATAAAAAATTATGTATTCACCTAACTTCTTCAGAGAGTGTTTCAAATTGCTAAAGTGCACTCAATTTGGTAACCTTTGCAGGAAGGTAAAGTTTGTAAGATACTCAGCTATAGATGGGCCAGTCCTCAAATATCCAATATATATGTAGCTACATGAGGGATGTGCTTGGCTTTGTGGTGGTTTATCACCATCTGGAAACTAAACTCCAAATGAGCCACTTCCCTTCTTGCCCTCTCCAGTAAGAGAGGGGCAAAGGCAGAGACTATGGGTTGAGAAAACCATTTACCAAAAGCAAACAGAGGTGGAGTAAGAAATACACTGTGACAGCAGCAATTTTAATAACAAAAGCATACAAAAACACAGGAAGGTGCTTTATGCACAAAAGATGTTTGCTACTTTGACTTAGTTCCGTGTGGCCAGTGGGAGAAAAACAAGACAGTAGGCACTCCCTGCACCTGGCTCTCCCCATCCCCAAGCCTGAGCCAGTGGAAAACAATGATGCACAAAACCCTGGAAGTGAGATCATCTGTACTGTGCTGTGCTGCTGCTCCACTGCACCAGGTTTGGGTTCAGGCTCAGCTCAGGCTCAGTTCTGCTGTCACTTTGGACCACTCTGCCCAGCTCAATTCTGTGTGTCTCCACTGCTTCTTCAGAGCCACGTCCCAGGGCCTTGTTTGCGGCTTTTCAGAACCACATCCTGGGGTGATGCCTTGGAGGAGTGGGAAAGTGGTGAGTGGCAGCAGAAGATGGAGTCTGCAGGCTGATCCCAGCAACTCAGCCCTGATGAAGAGAGGGAGACAAAATTGGCACACTTCTGGGGATATGGTCTTTATTCTTCCCCCTGAATATTTAGACTGTTTCAATATTTAGACTCTTCAGGGGGAGAAGATTCTGAAAGTTGATCATGCAGTTAAGCTGCTAGATTAAATACAAGATGATCAGATACTTGATAGTCTTCATCTTCTCGTGGTTATTTTTATCACAGTGTTGCAGTCTTTTTTTCCATTTTATCTGCAGAATATGGACTAAAAATTTCAGATCAATGAGACTTGACTCAAATGAGTTTTATTCTGGTAGAATAGTCACTAAAATTCAGAGAATAAGAGACAGAAAGAAGGGATATGCAAGGACATTGAGAAGAAATATTTGCTGTACTTTTCAGAGAAATTTAAACCAAGCAGAAAATCATGATTTGTTACCTGTTTAAGCAAATCCAGTATCAAACTCTTAACCGAATTAGTTTTGGTTGTATTTGTTTGATCATGAGGTCCTTTCTTTAAATAGCTTTATCTTTGCTAGCTTTCAATGACTTGTATTAAGGCCCTTTTAGATTTTCTTTCTTGTTAAAAATGTTGTTTGATGAACAGTAGAATTAATGTAGTCTGTAATTGTGTGGTTTTGTTGTTCTTCCTTTATTTCTTGTGTGGAAATGTTGTTCTTCCTTTATTTCTAGCTCCATCTGTTTGTCTAGTGCAAGTTTTTTTGTTTTGTCTCTTGAATATGTGGTGTTAAGAATTTCCTAGGATCAGCTGATAGCACGTGATAGTAAAACCTTGTTTTTGCCAGAGCCTAGGCTTCAAATCATTCTGTGGTTTCTGAGCTAACATTAATGAAACATTTATTGTTAAAATGCTCGAAGTTATTTTTAGAACATTTAGTCTTTCAAGGAACTTTCTGACCATTATAGCACCCTGTTTTTAGTGTGCTGTATTAATTTTCAAGAAATTGTGCTGAAACTTGCAAACTCAGATATCGGTTCTGATGTGCCTGTTTTGCAACTTGCTAGGACTTTGATTGTATTTTCTGGTGTTTGTCTGTGTTGGGTATGTTCCATTCAGAGAACAAGATTGTAGAGCGGATTGTGTTTTACAGCTGTCCTAGTTGGAAACATGTCTGACACCATATTAACCATTTTAGTGTGCTATCTAGAACAGTCTGCTTTGACTCCAATCTGATCCCTGAGCACTCTGCAATACTCTATACCTGCACCTACTGGAGTTTTCACTATCTGTGTGTGAGGCAAAAAGCAAAAGTGCTGCGTAACAGGCTTTTTTCTGCTATGGGGGCACAAGACAGAGTTTCACAATCATGATAATTTGGCAAAGGTCAGATCCAACAAACACAGTGATAAAACAGGAGATACATAGGCTTGCTTGCTTGTTTGAAGTCCTTAGGTCTTAAGCATTTGAGAAGGCATTCCTGCACTCTGCTTCTGGGTTTTTTTTCTAGTATCTTTTTCAAAGACATGAAATGCGAAGCCAAAGAGGATTTGAGACATTCTAAAGTATTTAGGGCAAGTAGCTGTCAGCTTTTTATTTCTGAGGTGGTAAATCAGAGAGAAGGTTGATTGTTGATAGGTCTGGATAATGACTGACCAGCTGGAGTTGCATAGCCTTGACTTAGAAGCATGTGAGATGAGTGCATTTATTTAACGAGGTTGGTGTTTGTATGGATGCTATTAATTTTCAGCATGCTGGATTCTTAACTTTCATGGGTTGTGATGTTTTTAAATTTTGTATTCTAGAAAAGAGAATTTAATCCTTTGGGTTTGATAAGTTCTGTTATGTTCGTGGTTATGTTGGGGGCAGTCAGAAATGCTCTGAAAGCTTCTAATCTTGGCTTATGTAAGGCTATCAAAAGGTTTCGTAGTGCTAAACTGAAAAATAAAAAGCAAACTTAACAGTCTACTCATTTTCTTTTGGGGGAATGTAAAGTAGGGATTAGGAATTGGTTGTCAGCTTTCTTTGGACTGTGGTACTTGGGTTTTCTTTTCACTGTTCAAAGCGGCAACAAGGATAAATGGCAAGATAATATTTCTGAGAAATATTGTTAGTAAGAATGCTTTTTCACATAATTTTCTCTAGTGCAATTAATTAAAGCAATTTGAAAAGCACAATTTAAGCACTGTGTTTCCGTAATTTGAAACAGTTTGCATCATCAATATGCTGTCAGTTAAAAGTTGTCTAATATTTAAACATTTCAAGCGCAGTATTGTGTGTCCTGTCACAGCAGCATGCAGGACAATTCTTAGGGTTTAATGATCTCTGAAGGAGCACTGTATTATTGATCTAGTTACTAGAGAGGGTGATGGTAAGAAATCTTCTCTCCATAATTCCTGGTTTTACATAATAATGAGATGAAAGTCAAAAGGAAACAAGAAACCCCAGAAATGCCAGGATACATTGGTGAATGAGTCCTGTAGAGATATGAGTACCTGAGAATCCTTCCTTTTTCTTTCTGAAATGTTTTTTTTTTCAGTTACAAGTCATCTTGCATCTATATATTTCCTGTGTTTACTTTTTTTTTAATGAGGGATGTTCCTGAATTCAATCTGTTCACATTTTGCCCCTTAAGTCATATTAAAGAAGTTAATATGCCTTAATAAAATGAGAGATGAATGTATAAAATTAGTTATAAATTGTTACAAGTCATTAAAAAAGACAGTGTCTTTTTGCAGTACAGGGTTGAGTAAAAAAAAATCTTTACCTTTTCCTCTGGGAAAAAAAAACCCTGTGTATATTCTTTTATGTCCATTTTATTATAAGGCTGAATGTTTTTATGCCTGTGAAAGGATCCTAACAATGTGTATTATTGGTTCAGAAATACTTTAATGCTTGCTATTGTGTGACTGGTCTTGTAAAATTAGGACACCACATGCTTTACCTAAGACTGTAGTGTAACACACCAGAGTCTTAAAACATTTTTCTATATGTTTCCAGTGAAAATGCTCAGAATATATCTGGTCCTGTAACTGTGGTACATGGCAGACGTTTTCACCATGCACATGCACAGACAACCGTAGTAAAAACAGCAGCCCAAAGGTAAGACTAATTACACTTGTTTCTCCAGATGTTTCAATTGTAAAAAGTCCTGTCTGGTTTTGTGTGTCATGTATGCTTTGTGTGTTTCCTTACACCTTCCTTAAATGTATTAAGAAAATGTAAGAATCACATGGTTGCATTCCTGATCATGAGCTTTGATCTTAATTACTAAAGTTTCATAAAACCATTTAGGAATTATTATCATAATACTAGAATTTAGTAATTTTGAAAGAACACTGGCAGGTAGTAGGAGAACACTTACTAATACAAATATTTTGAGAATATAGTTTGAAATAGACAAACATAGTTTGCAGTAGAAATTCACATAATTGACAACCTGATCAGCAAATACTAAGTCAAAGCAACTCCATCTTGTGTAAGATCCATGTAAACATTAAATTATAGACCTGAAGGTTGTATATGGTCTGTAAATACAGTGCAGAATGTATAAGTTGGAACATCTAACAGAAGCAAGGCTTTGCAACTGTGTAAATGATTTTTAGAAAGGATGACTGGAAATCAGGGAATCTTATGGAACTATGCTGAACTGAACTTTATTGGTTTGAGACTTAAAATCCTGTCAAACTTCTGTAAATTGCAGGGTTGCTTCTAGGTGTTTTTTACACCCAGTGTGTTTTACAAACATATGAGATAGCAACTCTTTTAAGGAATTTTCTTTCAAAGTTTATCCATTCAGAGCTGGTTTTGTTTATTAATTCTGTGTATTTCCACCATCACTCATGAGTGCTTTATTCCTCTGCATTTGTAGCTTCCTCCTTCTGCCACCTTTTTTCTTCTCTGTTTTTTAGTACAGATTTTTTAGGGTGATAGGATTATATACAGGCATTACCCTTTTTTTTTTTCATCCAACTTTCCTCAGTTGGATTTGCTGAATTCAGAAAAAGAAAGCCCGTGTACTAATGTGAATGAATGATGTGATCCAAAACATGCATTAGAGTAATCAGGCATTGAATAAACAAACAGAAAAAGGAATTTTACAGTTTCAAAATAATAGACTCGTAGAACAGTTTGAGTTGGAAGGGACTTTAAAGGCCATCTAGTCCAGCCCCCCTGCCATAAGCAGGGATATTATTTTCAACTAGATGAGGTTGCTCAGAGCCCCATCCCACCTGACCTTGAATGTTTGCAGGGATGGCAGCTACCAGGTCTCTGGTCAGCCTGTTCAGTGTTTCACCACCTCATTGTAAAACACTTCTTTCTTCTATCTAGTCTGAATCTACCCTCTTTGGTGTTAAACCATTACCCTTTGTCCTGTTGCAACAGGCCCTGCTAAACTGTTTGTCCCCATCTATCTTTTAGGCCCCCTTCATTGCTGAAGGCCACAATAAGGTCTCACCAAAGCCTTCATTTCTCCAGGCTGAACAACCCCAACTCTTGCAGCCTTTCCTCACAGGAGAGTTGCTGTCTTATCCTGTCCTTGAGGACTCTGGTTGTTCCCTCTTCCTGTTTCCAGCAGTACTGTAGTCTGTAAATGGTATATAGGTATATATATGGTATGTAGGATGGACACTTCCTTCCCCTTAGTAATAGCACATGCAGTAGTAGGTATCTGTCTTTTCAATTCTTTACATTTCTTGCCATCAGTGCGAGGCTGATGACTAAAAAGGACTGGCAGTTTTTACTATATGTTAAGCTTAAAGATGGGGTTTGTTATCACTGTGGTTTAGGCTGAATCAGCTATGCTTTTTCTTGCATGAAGTCCTTTTTAGAATATTTTTGTTGTGTTTCATTGAGGAAAACGTGGGGCATCTCTATGTATTCATGCTGTTACCTTTTTGGTGGATTTTGTTTGTGGTTTATGTGTGTGGTTGCGTTTGTTTATTTGTGGGGATCTTTTGGGGAGGAGTTGTTTGTGAGTTTTTTTGTAATTCTAAAATTTTGATATGCAGTGCTAATGAAGATTATTTGATTTAAACAAAATCATGCAAGACTACTCTGAATGTTGGTTTCATAATACTTGTGTACTTGATTTGAGCTTTGTTGTGAAATGGTTCTTCAAATAGCCAGTTAAAATGGATTAATCTTACCAAGTTTAGTGCCATAGGTTTCTGCAACCTGCTCCAGAGATTCTTAATCTTCAGGGGATGTTAGACTTGCCTGCTTGCCTTTCTTGCCTGTGGGATTTACTTCTTTATAAGTCTACAATGTAATGTGAAGAAAGAAAAGGTAGTGATTTAGTATGTGTGACATGCAGAAAGAAAACTAATGCATATTGTGTGAAGTAGTTGGATCGTAGTCAGCTTGAGTTCTAAATATGTTTTCTTTTAGGATTGTTATTGTAGTTAATTTACATAAGCAAAAGAGAATTAACTCTTATGCTAGGAATATTTTTTGAGTTTTAAAGGTAGGAAATAGTCATAACAGTCCCAAGCAATGCTTTGTTACTGAAGAATATCAGAACCAGAATGGTCTAATTGACTGAGGGTGAGCTTCACATAGGAACTTTGCAAATTATGTTTAATTCCAGTAGCTTCTGTCTCAACTGACTGCTTTTTAAAAGCTTCTGAATCTGTTTTTGACTTAGAGGATTGAAAATTAATAAATTGTGGCTTCCTGACAGGCTTTTTTTTTTTTAATAAATAAAAGAAGAGAGATTTCAGGGCTGCATGATGTTGAAAACAAGGCTTTCTGAGTGAGAAGTCAGGAAAAAGCCAACTAAAATAGGACTGTTTAAAACTGACCATAATGTGAAATTTCAGACACTATAAAGTGGATAATACATTTTGGACATATATTTTTACTTGTGTAGGAATTTTTTTTTGTATACTTTTTTGTCTAGTCTTTACTGACATTCGACAGTAGTTGAGTTTAAAAGTAAATGCTGGTGGTGATTCCTCAAAAAGGAATATTTGTAGGGATTGTGAGTGGCAAACCAAGAATAAAATTCTAGGTATATATCAAGACAGAGGAGCTGATACCATGGAAATTGAGCCCTAAATTGTGGGGTTTGTTTTCCTATGTGAATTTGCAGGTGACACAAAGTTGTGTTCTGTTAATGTTTTGCATTTTTAGATTGTTTCATGGTGTGGTGATCAGTAACAACATAGAAAAAATAATTTTATCTGACCTAACATATTGTACTTAAATAAATGGTATATTGTTGAAAGGACAACCAAAACTAAAAGCATTATTAAATGAATTCAGCAGTTTTTGTCTCTGGCACTGACATAACAGATTCTGTTACGTACACTGTGTTCTTTGGGTGGGGATGGTGTCACATGGAGCACGCTGATTATGAACTCAGTTATAATCTCTATTGAGTTGAATTTGTGTGTGATTTGTACTGCATTTCTTATCTCCTGAAATTTTTTTGCACATGCATGTTAATTTAAAGTCTGTCTGAATATCCGTTGCACTCATATGCAAAATGCAAATTTCTAGCACAACAAAATTTGGTATTTCAAAATAAGATTATGATAAATATTAATGTTATTTCCAGTGGAATCTGGGGATTAAAATAAAACTTGTTCATATCTGATAACAGATTTTCAGATATAGCTTACCATAGTGTTGTAGTTGGTTCTGGCTATTTTGCTTCATTTAATGGATGCATAGTTCTGTCTTATGCTATTGACTGACTCTTCTTCCAGTCTTGGCATTGAAATAGCATGTATGTACTGCACATTTAACAAATCTTATGCATGAGCTGCATGAAGCAGTTGGTAGGGACAGTGATCAATCTAGAATCCTCATCTCAGTCTTCCTGAGGTATAAAAGTGAGAATTCCTGTAAATGCATTATATTAGTGACGAATTTTAAACCAAACAAGTAAGGTATCTAATGTAGTAACAGTGCATAGTATCAGGCATTCTGGAAATTTTTTTCTTGCCTTAAAGTTACCTTAGTTAGTATGTGTTCCTTAACAGGGTGACTCTTTAAAGCACCTGTAAACAGTTAATCCAAGTTACCTATTAACTATGCCAAGGATGCAAAGATACAGGATATGGCTCCATCCAGACATGGTTTGGAACTTACTGAATTGATAAACTGGGATGTGACCTGCACAAAAGCAGTGTTTATTGTTAGTAAAGGCTAGCTCCAGCTAGGAGCAGTTCTTCTCCACCTTCACACAGCACCGTCTCATTACCTCCTGCCCCAGTTAGAAGTTGCCACAGTCACATTCAATTTTGAAGTCCTTTTGCTCTCTTCCCAGAGCACTATGGAGATGGAATGTACTTTCATACTGCGCTCTGTAACGTGCTTTGCTTTCACTCCTGCTGTTTTCTGAGTAACGAGAATTGGTTTGTTCTATTATTGTGAGTGTGCTGTTTGTGAAAAATAAAGGAGGATGAGTTTTTATTACTGTGTTAATAGCATTACTCTGTTTAGTTTGGCTAAAATAAAACAGGAAACAATTTGAATTTGTTCTGGTTTAGAATACATTGAATGTAATGCATGTATGTCAGAAGTTTGTTAGACTTTTGATGTTTGGAAGGAACAGTCACATAGATTAAAAGCTTACAGCATTCCATATTGCAAATTTTGAAAAGACAGAAGACATGTAGATGCTGTTTTCAAGTTGTCTGTGTGCTAAGCTTAGTTAGATTTATTTTTATATCGGTCTTTTTATACAAAGGACCAGAATTATGAGCCTCAGGTACATTAATTTCTGTGTTAACTCATGTTAGTGGAGATGTTTGTAAAACTAGTGACCCTAATTCCTAGGTTCTTCTGGGAGATTTTTTTTTTTTGCCTAAACCTCAGAAGGTTTCCATTTATCCTTCTGTAGCCCTTCCATGTGGTTTCTTAAATATTTGTGGACTGCTGCTGAAATTTGTTTCTCGATTTAAAGACATATTTTCTAATAGTTGGAAACAAGTTCTTGCATAATTTTTTTTTCTTTTGCATGACAATTAGGTAGGGATTGTTTTAGTGGTTGACCTCTGTCTTACAAGCCTTTTCCAACCCTAATGGTTCTGTGATTGGAAATGAGGCTTGATAATAAATCATGTATTAGAATTCTGTCTTACTGGCGTCTGCCTTGCAAGTGAATTGAGATTCACCAGGTTAAGTTCGGAGTTAATCAAATTTTACTCATTGAAAAAGAGTTAAGTCAATGTAGTATTTAGACTACTGACTGTTGCTGTCTGAGAAGTAGCATTTATGCATTTCTAATTGCTTTGACAAAAATGTGGTGAAAAAATTATAATGCTTGTTTGAAAATTAGAGTGGTGAGTAAAAAACAATGAAACACAATTTATATTTTATAACTTTTGCATTTAGTGATATGCAACACATGTGGGGCTTTACATCTTATGTGTTTTTCTCTTTTTTCATATTTTAAGCAATCTGGACCGAAAGGAAAGGTAAGCTTACTGTTGATCAAATGAGCATGGCAATAAGCATTATGAAAATTAACTGATTGAGTGTTGTATTAATGATAGTTAAATAATATTCATGCCAGTCAATCATATCTGCTCGTATGTGATAGGAGTTTATTGTTTTTAGTTCTATTTTTATGGTTCATTTACTTGCTTTTATTGAAAAAGGACCTTTACATCCAACTCTTAAGTAATGCTGTGTTACTGTAATTTTGGGTAATTTTTCCGCTGGAAATTTAGTTATACATCCAATGCAAAATTGCATAAACATTCTCTGGATTTTAAGAATTCAGTGCTAATTCTTTTTGTAAAGCAGTGAACTTTTTATAATAGAATGGTTCTGAAGCATCTTAGTAAAATGATTCTGAAGCTCTTAGTAGGCTATTTAACAGCTTTCACTATCATCTCAGCTTGGTTTGAATAGCATTAAAGGTTTTTATTCCATAACTGTGTATATTTTGTTCATGAAGTGCATATGTTAAAGCAGTTCACTGCAAATGTATAGCAAACCCTGACACAGTGGGTTTTTATTGTTCATTTCAGGTTAATTTCTCACTTGTTTTGCATCTGGTTTACTGCTGTTAATATTTTGTTAGCAGTATGCAATACTACACATTTATTTTTCTTCATATGTAGCTTAAATGTATATGTTAGTGGAAATGTTTTCTTCATAGTGATGAACTCACTGTGTTTTTGTAAATATACTGTCTGTGTAGGTGACTTTTAGCAATATGAGCCTGATACCAGGTTGAATTGCTTAAAAGTATATATAATGTTTAACTAATAATGATATTATTGATAATTATATTAATAATAATAATGAATGTTGCACAGTACTTTGTGAATTCAGGATTTTCTAGATTTATTTCAAATTCAGAAAATCAAGCCTTTCTGTTTTACTGCCTTTTGTTACTTATTAAAAGAACTATCAAATAGGTACTCATCAGCCAGTTAGTATCAATATATGGCAGAGAAGATTTGAGTTCCATGCTGGTGTGATCTTAATTTTCTCACAGGGACACCTGCTGCTTCTTCATCCAGTACTACTGGATATGTTCCTTTTTCTTTGCCCACTTTTTGTTGTTGTCATAGCAGGGGAAGATGATGTAGGCAGGAGCTGCTAAATTTAGCTTAATCATTACTGTCATAAGTGCAGCAGCAGCTCTTGACTTTCTGGGCCAAATGGAGTTGCTGACCTGTGTTCTGAAAACCCCGTTCCCTGTGCTGCTGCTTCTCTTTTCAGCCTTTGGCTTTTTTACTCTGCTCTTCCTCTAACACATGCTGAAGGTAAATCTCACTTAGCCGCTTTGTGCTTCAATCTTACTGTGCTTTACTCTCTTTTTGTGTAATGATGCAGAAACCAACAGCCTGCCTGCAGTGATACATCTCCAAATAGTGCATATAAAAGAAGAGGAAAGGCTGAATAAGGCAGCTTCTCAAAGAGCCAGGCTGTCCATTAAAAATGACTCTTGTGTAAGCCTGCATCTCAGCAAAATTAGGAGTTGGTGCATCCTTTATGATGCAGCTTTTGCCAAATCGTAGGTAGCACTGTCTCCCAAATTCCCAGATCCAGATGTTTCTTTGTGTTTATTTGTTTTCTGGCATAGCCAGAAATTGTGGGCCTGGACCTTCTCCTAATTTCCCCCTTGCCCCTCCCTGTCTTTTCTGGTTTTTTTCTTCCTAGAGACAACATTTTAAGTGAAAATGTCACTTTGTCTGGAGAGTTTCATAAGGGTCTGGCTACCAGGCCAGTGTAAAGATACTAAAATCCAGTTCCATAAACAAGAGAATATAACAGTAATATAATGAATGTTTGCTGAAAATATGAAATCAGTGACACCATTCTGTCTGGGCAAAACACGCTTACTCAAGAATGTTAGAGCATTTAGTAGGTAAAATATGTTAAAAGTTCATTATGCTGCACAGTCCAGACTGCCTCAGTATTTCAATCCTGTGTATTGATGAAAAAGCTTGATCTTTCTTGCTCAAGATCTTTCTTGCTTGTAATTAATGTTTTACTGTTTAATGCTTTACTGCTTCTTGAGATTGCTTTTTATCAAATACTTGTCTACTTCCCTTGTACCTAAAGGTAGTAAAAGAGCTTATAATGTAGGAGATAAACAAGATGCCCAAAATTGTTTCGCCTCTGAGCATTGTTTTTTTAAGTGTTAGACGCAGTATATAGGTGATCTGGCATCTTGATCAGCTCAGCTGTTTGATCTCTCAGTTATTCCCATTGAAATGGAAGATTTCATTTTGGCCAAGGTTTAATTTGTTTTGAAGTGCTATATGTTTTTAAATCTGTTCTAAGATTTTTTTTTTCTTCTTTTCCAAATAGTCCTTTTAAAGGTAGATACAATGTTTGATTTAAAAAACAACCGGTTTCCTTTCTGTTTCTGCAGTCACACACAATTCAGTGTCTCACTGTACTAAGTATTTTACTGGAGAAGGTATTAATGGATCTGCAGCTATTCAGGCAGCAACAAACATTGTGCTCAGAAGGGCGACTTAATGTTACCTAGTCTGTAAAACTTCATGGTGCTGTGCTCTCCCTTTCTCTGTGGATTTTTCAGGAAAGGAAAGTCTTAGAAGGTGCCTAAAGTTGCTGTCCTCTTGTGGATGGGCTGTCACTGTCTCCAAGAAAGCATAATTTTTTTACATTTTTTTTTGTTGAAATCTAAAATTAAATAGTCTTTAAAGTTGTTTTCACTTGTCTTTCTAATTAAAAAAAAACTTCAAGCCTGACCTTAAATTGCTAACCACACTAAAGTTGTGTTGGGAAGCCTCAATTGTCTTGGAGCTGATTTTTGTGACTTGGGTTTGGGTTTTACTGTTTCATTGTGAGTGCATGAGTTCTGTATTGTGGGAAAAGATACACATTTTTTTACTACTGCTTCTGTACTCTTACAAGTGTTTGGCTGTTTAATAGCTATAAATATGAGTCTGTGCTGCTAACATAAAATTCAGACAGGGGTAGATAATGCTAGTGTATTCTGATTTGTTGTAAAAGGATTATTTAGCCTTATATGATAAATAATGAATTTATCATTTTGATAAGATACATGTATTTTGCATATTAAAAATGTAATACAGATGTATGATTCTTAGAAGAAAAATTGTAAGTTAGAAATGTCCAGAAACCTTGAATTGTCAACTACATTTTAAAAGAAGTTCTAGTACTCTAAATATGCCATATCATTTGCTTTATTGTTTGCTTTCAATCAAATGACAAATAGTTTCAATATTGTTTCTCTTAACTATGATTTGTGTTATATATTTTAGATATCTTATAGAAAATATTTTTTCTAGAAGTAATTATGTTCAAAACAAGACTTACTGTTACGAAATACTTGTAAAAGGTAATTGTGACACAACAGCTTGTCCACCCTTACTGCAGTGTTAGTATTTTTCAAATCTAAAGTGATGTTACAGGCTTTTTTTACCCTTTAAAAATGTCATGAGCATTGGTTTTTATAGTATAGGTTCTCATAATGATGAGTTTGAGCTCTGCCTTTTATTTCCACTAATTCTGCCTTAAAGTAATTCCGCATGATTTGAATTTTTAAGGAAAATTATCTAAAAAATAATGTGGTTACTTTATGAATAAATATTCATACTGAGTTTCCAATTTTGGCTTAGTTTTTGTGCATGCAGGTATTAAAAAAAATTCTGGGGCTTCAGAAATATGTTTGAAGCAATCAGTAACAAATAAATTACCTAATCTGTCATCTGTGATATGTTTGCCAGCAGTCACGATAAAGTATTAGGACATCTCTACATTCTGAATAGCCACGCTTGTTTCTTAGTCCTTCTTTCTGCCAGAATTTTCTTTGAAGCTGCAGCCCATCAACACTGTCAAATGTGTCTGGTATTGGGTAAGAAGTATCCCAAAGGGCATTGTGGATTAATCGTGCTCCAAATATATTAGTTAATAATGTTACTGAGAAATGCAGAAAATTCATAGTATTTATAATTTGATGCATTAGGAAATGCTGAAAGAAATAAAATCTTACACCTAGAGCTAAAGTCTACAGCCAAATATTGGTCAGATGGCTCCTCCAAATTTAGCTGTTAGTCTGCTTATAGCTGTTTGCTTTGCCCTCTTGCTGTTGATTGATGTCCTTGTAACCAGTGGTAGCAGTATGGGACATGTGCAACCCATTTACAGCCTAGTGCTTAACTTCCCAATAAAACCAGTTTCTGGTGAGTTTGTTGGCAAGGCCTCCTGTGTTTCAGATGTGTGCCATCCTCTGTTATGACAAGAATAGTAATCTGTATCTGCAGGGCTGTGTAAGCACTGAGAAAGAGAAATGCTCTGAACAGTAACCCACATGCACTGAGCTTCAGGAATCTTAATTTGCTATCAGCATGATTTGACACACATGTGTATAAACTGAAAACATCTTCCAGGAGACTCAGATCTTGGTATAATGCCTTGTGTTACATTAATTTGCACAAAAAAATGTGGTGTCTTTATTATGCAAGTTATACCAATGAAAGTCTTACTTTTCTGTATTACAGTATTTGTCTGCTGTGTTGTTCTTTCTGGTTTTTGGCCAGAACAGTTTTTGACATCGGATCTCTTTCCTCTCTTTTGCATCTTCTCTTCCCGTTTTTTTTAAGCTGTAGAACTTGTAGAATTTATTTTAATATTAATATAATAGTAGTTTCTATTCTTGGCTATTAAAAGTATGATCTTGTTATTTCGTGAAGGAGGAGGAGGAGGAGATGCAGGCTTCAGTATTTGGAAACTTAGGTCTAAATGTGACAGACTCCAGAACTAATGAGTATTATAAAGGAGATCTAGATCAGAAACATTCCCAAGATACTTACTGTGGCTTTTTCTATCATTGTGGTAAATGTGTACAAACAGCATGGAATATGAGAAGTTACTTACTTGTAGCTTTCAGATACATTTCAGGTTTGTTTTGTTCATGTATAATTGTGACTAAATTACAATGGTGTCTGTTAAAAGAACAACTATACGTCTAATTCCTTTTCCAGAAAAGAATACCCACCTCAGCTTCAGAAAGTGGAGGCAGACCACATTAGATTACCACGGTCTCAAGGAGTGGGTAAGTTACCTTTAGAATTCTCATTTCTTGTAAGGAATATAATTTTTTTAATACCTGATTTGAGTGGGTGTGTTGCCAAACTTATATAACCTTTGGTTTATCTACTTACAGCATTGTGCTATTCTAGTTTTGTACGAGTTTGTGCATGAAGAGACGATTTTGCCCTTCTTGACAGATTTCTGCAACTAGTTCAGTCATGTAATAATTTTAAATTAGGCTTCAGTTATTTTAAAAGCAACAGAAATAGGGAGAATTTAGGATCAGATAGAGATGGAACAGATCTCTAGAGTTAACCAGTCAGAGCCCAAACCCCAGGCTTATTTGTGAATTATTGATGAGGAACTTCTGTAGCAGTATTAGTACAAGAAAAATGTACTATGTGTAGTTACCAGCACTTGGTATGAAGTGTATTCATACACTGAGGGAGTTAATAAAAGAATCAGTACCTCAGCTGGAACATGCTTTTATATTGTTGTTAGGGAGCGCTGATGGAAGTGCAGTAAAAAAAATATAGTTTGGTTTCAGGTGTTGAAATTATGAAATTGGACAAGAAAATAGCTTGTGGGTTTTTTTAGCTTTGTTAGTATAGATACAGTCTGTAAACCTGCTGTTCAGCTTCTTAGTCACCTGCACTGGCAACTTGTTCTGCTGTGCCATTTTAGGTTAGTGTTACATACGTCTTCAGCAGTACTACTGTAAAGTATGTTACCTTAGGAAAAAAACCCCCACATGTTACTAATTCTTTTTTGAAAATGAGCTATTCTTTAGTTTTGAGATGTCTTCTCATAGTGGGATATTTGTGAGACCATCAGTATGTATATTGAAAAAGTGTTTGTCTCTATTAAAAAAGAAAAATAGTCTAAGAAAGGTTCCAATATGAGGACTGCATTTAAAGGAATATAAATAGCACTTTTACAAACCAATTAAGGCACTCTTGTATAACACATTCCATTTCTTAAAATGCACAGAGTGAGATTTAATTTATGAGTTTGTTTTCCTATACTCTTACAGTATTCAAATGAACGTCCCATTATAAACCATGATATGACAGTATGATTCACTGCTACTGTGTCTTGTGTTGAAGGAGTAAATCTGAAGAAGTAAATCACTTTGCCATATGCCCAGGTGGCCGAGAAGGCCAGTGGCATCCTGGCCTGTATCAGCAGCAGTGTGGCCAGCAGGAGCAGGGCAGGGATTGTCCCTCTGTGCTCAGCACTGGTGAGGCCACGCCTTGAGTGCTGTGTTTAGTGTTGGGCCCCTCTATTTGGACAGGGTATAACCATGTCCAGAGAAGGGCAGAGGACCTGGTGGAGGGTCTGGAGCACAGGTTTTAAAATGAGCAGCTGAGGGAGCTGGAGGCATTTAGCCTAGAGAAAATGAGGCTCAGGGGGGACCTTATTGCTCGCTAGAACTACCTGAAAACATGTTTTGACCAGGTGGTGATCAGTCTTTCTTTCAATGTCTTAGGTAGAAGGATGAGAGGTAAAAGCCTTATGTTGTGCGAAGGGATGTTCAGATGTATTTACTGAAAGAGTGTTGTCAGGGTCACCATCTCTGGAAGTGTTCAAGAGGCTTCTGGATGTGGCACCTGGGGATATAGTTGAGAGATGATTATCATGGTGCCAGGTTAATAGTTGGACTAGATGATTTTGAAAGTCTCTTCCAACCTTGATGCTTATGTGAAATCTGATTACACAGAAAATTTCCGGTTATTTTAAATGCACTCACCAGTAGTTCTGTGGTAAAGATTTTTATCAGCATAATCTAGCATCCTCTCCTATTTTTGGCGGCAGACCTTCCACTTGATTTGCAGTGAAGTTAGCATAAATTTGGAAATCCAAAGCCTCTTGCAAAGATACAAGATAAAAATTGTCAGTGAGCAGCTCTGAAATAGTATTACTAAAACTACATTTTTGAAGTTACTTTGGGGAATGGTTTTTTTTAGTCACATGACAAATCATGAGACGTTTGAAACTGTTTTTTTTTGATGTTTAAAAATGTGGTTTTGTTTAGTTCAGGTTAGTGTATGTAAAGAAGTAAGAGTATCATAATCATAACAGTATATGAGTGGACATTTCTTGTTAATGTTTTTGCATCTTTTCTCTTCTAGACAGTGTAATGGAGAATACAGACGAGTCTGAATCAGAATCTGAAATTAAGAGAAAGGTGCGACAGAAAGGTCATTGCAATTCATATCAGTCTGACTTGAGTCTATCTTCTGCTACAAAAAAGTGCTTAACTCAGTCAAAGGTGAGTTATGTTTTAAAAATATATAAACTCTTGTTGAACTTCAGTAGTTGTTGCACATTTTAAAAACAGACATTCAGGAGTAAAACAGGTTGATGTTTTAAAAATCCCTAGAGTGTTGGGAGGACGATTTACGTAATTTTAAAAAAATTACAGTGATAAGAGATATTTAAGTGCTAATATTGCTTCTAGCTATGAAATATTTCTTTCCTGATTTGAACAGACAGAAGCTGCACTGAAAAGAAAAATAAACTGTGATTTATTGAATGCCTATCTGGTAAACCAGAGATTGGTAATTTTAATGTGCTGAAATAGAGAAATAATATATTGTTCTTTGAGAGCTTTGTTTTTTAGTGTCACAATTTTCTGTACTCACAATAATAAAGATTAAAGTGCTGTAAAGGTTCGAGTACTTTTTATTAAGATGTTCACTTTTTCAGTGATAGTAGCTTCTTAGAGATTCAAATAGCATTCTCTGGTCTAGATGCAGCCAACCAGGATGTTTCTGTCAGGACTTCGTTTGAATATCAGATGTAAGGTACTTTGGGAATTGCTATAAAGCTGTCTGTATTTTTTATCACCTTCCCAGGCTACTATGGAATTTTCATAATGCTCACATACAAGTCGCATTGTTTGACTGTCAAAGCAAAACTTCCTGTAAGGAGATCTTGGTTGAAAAAAAAAAAATTAGAGATCTATGATTTTTATATATGCTTAGCTTTTGTTTGAAGCACCAGGTAGTGCTCTTTGGCATTTAAATTGCTTATTTAGTTAATTAATAGGACATTAGTAAGCAAACTGGTTTAAAATTTTTGGCATGTGGTTGAAGTAGAGGGGTGCAATTACTCTATACTTAAAATCCTGTAGGTACTCTTGGGGCCTTCTCTTGAATATTTTTAATGTCTGATTGAAATTCTTCAATGTGATAAGCAGTATCTTTCTAAGAACTACATCCTCTAACAGCACTGAGGCATAACTCTGGTTTTCATAACTCACTTGCTCTCTCATCTCACAACTCAGATTTCAAGGGTCTGTTACATTTTATACTCTTGGGGGTTTTTTGCTTCTGTTTCTCTACTGTATGTGTAGCTTCATTAAATTGCAGAAATTTTGTAAAAATCATATGTTCCCATTGTATGATTTTTGTCTTTAAATTTGGGGTTTGAAATTATCTCCCACACCTGTGAAAGGCGTGTTCATGGCTGGATGTAGGGAGAGTGTAAATTGTGAAAGCTGTGTTTTGAAAGTAGATTCTGAAAGTTTTTGGTGGGATGTAGGTATTTGTAGCCTTCAGTGGTTCACAGTACAGTGGTTATGCCATTTGAGTTCGGTGCTCCAGGGGACAATAACATGCACTAAATTTTCGTCTATAGAGAGGTCTCATATTCACTTCTGTACTTGTTCTGTAATTTATATAGCTAGTTTTGAATCCCTTAGATTTAGAATTACAAGTTCTACACTTGTAATAAAAAAGTGAAGTGGGATCTATTAAATATGAGAAAAACAAAAGACATCTGTCTTTGCAGTGATAGGATACATTCTCCCTTGTAGCCCTTGCTTGCTTCTTAAAAGTTTGGAGAATTCTTATTCTTCAAGTCTTCTATTTTCTTCTCTGTGAGATGTGATTCTAGAGCAATGTATGGACTTTGCCTTTTCTTCATCTCTCTTGAGGAGTCACATTTCCTCTATGTCTTTCCAGGCTGTTAGAAGATAGCTTGGAAGGGCAAATTAATTTGACCTACAAGGTTTCTTCGAATTCTCTCCAGCATTGCTCTGTGGATCCTTAGGTTACTTTACTTTTGTCCCATGGACCGTTTTTACAGAAACGGTGTAACTGGACCACCTTGCTGATGGATAGATGTATCTGAACAGTGTGCAAGGTTTCATATACGAGAAAAAATAGAAGAAAAATCTGAATTGTTCAACATTAATTGCTTTAAAAAATTGCCAAAAATTACATTTGTTCCTTTTAAAACATTTTTCATTTTCTTAAATGAAATAGAAAATGAAACTGTGTTTTAATGTTTGCTTTTTCTGCTTACTGTAATTGCTTATGTAGTATTGTCAGTTTCCACTGGATATTATGAAAAATTTTTTCACCAAAAGGGTTTTCAAGCATTGGAAGAGGATGCCCAGGGGTGTGGTTGAGTCACCATCGCTGGAGATATTTAAAAGACATGGAGATGTGGCACCTGGGGATATGTTTTAGTGATGACTTGACAGTTCTGTGTTAATGGTTGGGCTTAATAATATTAAAGGTGTTTTCCAATCCAAGTGATTGTATGATTCATTCTGAACAGAAATTAAGTGCAAGATCTGGAAATTTTATCTTTCTACTTACAATTACTGATTGTGTGTTTGTTTCTCCTTTAGCTTTTGGAACAGACTGATTATTCTACTGAATGCCCAAATTGTGGGAGGGCAAATGATAATCAGACCAAATGCCGACATTGTGAAAGTGCTTCTCTAAAGGATTTGCAAAGAGTCTCCAGACAAACTGTGACATTAAATGAATCTGTGGGACCTTTATCACGTTCTTCAATACATCAGAATTCAGCAGGGCAAAAATCTTCAGGTACAGGGTTCAGCACAAAGAAGTTTTATAGTTCTGCTGTTGGAAAAGGTCCAGCGGATATTCTACTGAGTAATGAGGTTGTAGGACATTCGATGTTACGACAGAATGGAAAAGTTGGTCTTATAACTGGGACAAAAAATCCTAAAATTACAGGAAGCTTAAGACAGAGGAGTACAAGACCATCTGAACTAAATGATCCAAGTAAGTACTTTTATTAATTCAGCCATTACCTGGAAGCCCAGAATATTGTATAGTGAAGGAGCTATTCGTGCAGGTTTACATAACTGATACTGAATGGAATTTTTTTGTGTCTGTGTTCTTCAGGAAGAGGGACAGAACTTTTAATAATTTATTTTTCATATGCAGAGATGCTCTTCAAGAAAGATGAACACTGGGGAAAACAAAAATTATTTTGTTACTTCTTTTTATTTTGTTTGTTTTTTAAAAATATTTACATTTGAGGTATTGGGAAAAACAGTATTCTTAGCAGAATTTCATCAGTCATTCTCCCAAGAGGAAGGACAGTATTTGGTTTTTATTTTGTGTTTTCCCTCCTCTTTTTTTCTGAGCTATTCTTCTATTTAAATTTCATAATCTGTAATGTGTTAGTTTATGTGCTTTCTCTATGTAAACTCAGTTAGCAGGAAGGATAAAGGAAATTTTTTCTGGTTCTGTCCTTAGTTTATTTGACCATATTGTCCTACTGGTTTGAATGAGTTCAGTCATTTCTCTTGTCGGTTTTTAGGTTCTATTATTTACTGTCAAATCTTGACTGAACCAAGAAAAGTTCACGTCTGTCTAGAAGTGGATTAATGATACTCATTTTTTGTATAGTTAGTTATAAGAAATCAAAAACAAGGCAGAGAGTTTTTGCAACCAGATTCCAAATAAACATTAGTAGAAGCATAATATAATGATATATGTGGACTTTCTTGGCACTGCAGGACAATTACATAAATGACTTTTAAAGTATTACTTGAAAAGAAAATTCCTTTACAGTAAAATATAGTGATTGAGAATGTAATATCTTCTGCTTAGTTGTTCTGTCTAGTGGTGAGGAGGAGGAGAACAGTAGCAGCACTAGCAGCATGGAAAGCATTTCACCTCATCCTGCAGATTCAGCCTGCTCCTCCCCAGCTCCTTCTACAGGAAAGGCGAAAGCAGCATTAAAGGAGTACAGTTGTGGAATGGAACAGAGAATAGGTAGTATAACAACAGATACAGAAATTGCCATCACACTAGCAAGAATAGCCAAGAATGAAAAAATAAATTTCTGTTGCAGAAAAATGTAGCGGTTGAGAATGTAATATTTTCTGTTTAGTTGTTTTGTCTAGTGATGATGATGAGGACGAGAATAGTGGCAGCACTAGGAGCATGGAAAGCATTTCACCTCGTCCTGCAGATTCAGCCCGCTCCTCCCCAGCTCCTTCTACAGGAAAGGCGAAAGCAGCATTAAAGGAGTACAGTTGTGGAATGGAACAGAGAATAGGTAGTATAACAACAGATACAGAAATTGCAGTCACACTACCAAGAAAAGCAAGAATGAAAGATCAGGTACTATTTAATGCTTTGTTTAAAGAAAACAGAATCAAGTAATAAATGGAATATGTAAAGGCTTGTTTTGGCTATATTTGATTGTTTTCCTTATTCAGCAGCTCAAGTAGTCTCTTTGCATACTTAATACTGGAAACATGAGAAAATATGTTAATTACATTTCTACAAGCATTCATAATGATTTGAATGATGCTGTTAACATAAATGGTTCTGTGTTGAATGTTTACTCTGAGACTGGACAGGGATTCTCTGTGAAGCTCAAGATCTTAATTTGCAGCAGAATGTCAGTTGCATGTTGAGACTTTATGAAGTTAAAACATGGAAAGACACACTGGCTGTTTAAAATTAAAATGCTTAGAGAGCTGTCCCAATTAATAGCACTTATTTTAGGACTTTTGTGGTGGGGCTTGTGTTTTTCAGTTGAGTTCTGCTGTAAGAATTGCATAAGCAAAGACAAAAATATATTTCATGAGCGCACCTTAAGTGTGGCCAGAGGGGACAGTTAAAAGCTATCTCAGTAGTGGGCCATTAAGAGGAATAAATTCCATGTGGCAACTGGTAGTAGAATAATAGTGCTGATTAAAACAATTCTTGAGTCACTTGTCCAGTTTCAGTACTGCAAGTTTGATTCAACAAGAGAATCTGATCAGATTTACAATTCTTAATGAGTTAGAACACTAAAGTACTGAGGCCAAAGCCTTCTTGCTATGTTGAGATTCAGAAGCCAGTGTTCTAGTGCTGTAGTTGATGAAGTTATGGATGTTTATAATATGTTGTATAATTATTCACCACTATCAATATGAAGCTGTGAACCTCCAACCTACAATAAAGCTGTGAGGCTCAGAGGTTGGATTATAAATTGTTTTTGAATTAAGTTATTCTGGCAGTAGGTGCTGAATTAATTTGAAAGCATTGCATTGTGAAGGCACTGGTGTCTGACTTCTGAAACTCTCCCAATTTTTTTCTTTTTATATCCATATGTTCCTGTTCACTAGTCTTTATGAACCAGTTGTAATACTATATGTTAGATTATTTTAGAGTCCAGGCTTACTTTTGAAAAACAGGGAAATAAAAAAGTTTTTTGTGAAATGTATGACAAATTTTGCATTGATTTAATGAACCTACTGAGTTACCACCAGCTTTATTAGATACCATAGAAAAAGCTTTGTTCAGCTTTCTCTCAAAATACTCATTAATTCTTTACTGAAGAGGCTACTTGAATATATAATCACTTCAGACCTTGCTTTTTTATTGTCTGCAATTTGTTTTGAGCTTTTAATAATATTTAGCCAGTCCAGCAGACAAAAAGGAAAAGCTGTTTTCAGCAAGAGGCCTAGGAAAACATTTTAATTAGAGGAATTTAGAATCCCTGTCTTCTCTAGTGTATAAAATGAAGGCAGCATCTAAAAGTATATTCTGAATTATTGCCAAGATAGGCTAGTGATTCGGGACTTTTATATAATTTTCGATATTTAGTCTTAACAGAAACACTCAATACCTTAGAATGTTTTTCTGTGGGAGTTTAATTGCATTTTGTAACCAAAAAGAATATTTATTCATGGGCAGCTTTATGAAACAATATAAATACCAAAGAAAAGACTAGTGTACAGAAAATCCTTCAACAAAATAGAGCAATGTAAGCAATACAACAAATAAATATATTTATCTACTGGCTATCACCAGGCTTTATTTCATTTTAATAGGTTTTTTTGTAATACTGTTCTGTTGGTTAACAGGGTACTTTATTGAGATTACAGCTTCAGTTAGCATCTAGAGACTTTTCTTGAACTGGGGCCTAAAACCACATGGCCGCCTTTCAATGTTTAGTCTTCTGACATTGGAATCTATCCTAAAAACATCTTAGTAGTTCTGTAGAGATGCCTTTAGGAAGTTTGATTTGACTTATTTATTTATGTTTCTTGAAGACTGTACTCTGCTGATGTGGTGATGGATGCAATATATTAGTCAAGATCAAGAATTAGTCGTCAAAAGCTTGGATTAACAAAAACTGAAAGAAAAAATTAAACCACCAGCACTGTGGTGGTTTTACAGCATTAGTGCTTTTTTATTGAAATAAAATGTATTCAAAATAAATTTGTTCTGCTAGACTGCATAGTGTTTCCAAAAGGTAAAAATAAATTGGCTGTGGCAATTTAGAAGCACTATTTGTGATTTGGAAATGCCAATAAAGTGTCTACAAGTGTCAGCTTAATTTTTAGTTTCTTCTTGAAAGTAGCAATATTAACATCCTCAGGTGTTATAAAAAGTCTTTCAGGAATTATCTACCTCCTGTATATGTTTGAGGAGGATGCTCTAATAAGTAATTCTGTTGACCAACAGAAAAGCAGCTGAAAATTTAGTCATTAGTTTTAGCGTTCTTGGTTTAGCCATAAACCTTTGTGAGACATTCTGAAACCTTGAAAATTACTTTTCAGTTTGGGAACATTGTGTCTAACACTCCAATCAAACGTCGCAAAGTCACTTCTCAAGAGATGATAACCGAGGCCGTACCTCTAAATTATCAAAGTTCCTGTGAAAGTGTCATTCTCAACTGCCGAAGTATACGAATAGGAATGCTGCGCAGAATGGTAGTGGAACCTGTGATTGTAAGTAACCTTGCTCTTTCACAGCTCACTTTCCAGGTTTTGCTGGGTCTTGTATTTTTGTATTTGAACAACATAATATTTTGCCTTTGTCTGAGGAATGGTAAGTTTGTCTCTAATTTCAGAGGCTATGATTTCCAAAAAATTCTCAAATTACTGCGACGTTCAAACACATGCAGTCTAGCTCTGGTTCTTAGGAGGAATATTGTGCTGCAGCACTCTAAAAAAACTTGTTTCCATGCTGGGGGGAGCTTACGGGCTTGCATGCATTTGTTAAAAAAATTGAAAACAACAGCTACAGGAAAGTTGATACTGATATCTGTGAGGAAGAAGGATTGTCCTAGAGGTGAATAATTTTACTTCTACTGAATTTTATTTTTTTTTTGTTAGCCTTGTAAGTTACATGGCGTTTTCAAGGAGACCTTGAATGTTGTATGCAGTCAGCCACATAAAATGCATACTTCTTGCTGGAGTAGCCACAGAAACAGGAGAGATGTTACTTGTTCTCTCTACCTCTCCACAAAACACTGTTGTTTGATTTGTCTAAATGCTGATAGATGACATTTTCTTTTGAAGAAATAGAATTTGTGTATTTTTCAGAGTACGGTAAACGTTTTTGAAGACTGAGTGCTTCAAAGAGATCTAAACAGTCAGTATGACTGAAAGAGACTAGAATAGCAAAGAATGTGCTTGCCTTGAGTTGTGCTAAAATGTATTTTGTTTTTTCTTAAAACTCTCATTTTAAATATGAATTTTTAAACGTTTATTACTTTGATACTTAGTTTAAA
Source organism: Anthoscopus minutus (assembly GCA_013399455.1). NCBI lineage: Eukaryota > Metazoa > Chordata > Aves > Passeriformes > Paridae > Anthoscopus > Anthoscopus minutus. The sequence continues at coordinate 238,069 of VWYI01045454.1, forward strand.
TGTTTGCTAACAGTTTAAAGGCTTTCAGTCAATTGAAATTTGCAGATGTGACATCTTATAATTGTGTTGTCTTTCAGTTTTGCCTGGATTATATCAAAATACGCTTAGAGAGTCAAGAAGGTGAGTATGTGTTTCATGTTATGTTGGTACTCAGTGTATTTATTTTGAATGAAGTAACTCTGTCAAAGCTATTAACAAGTGAACTATAATTAACTGTTCATTCTCATTTTGTCGTTTATGTAGTAAATTATAATGGCTGTCTGTAGTCAGATAAGAGAAAAGAAAAATGGAGAGTACAAATTTGACCTGAACTGCCTGGTGAATTAAAACCAAAATGTTTTTTTGCATTAGCTCTGCCTTCTACTGACGGAAAATTTACCATTTGTGACGTGTACAACTGGGTTATTAGTTCTGCTTCATCTGATCTGATTCTTCTTGATCTAATCATTCATTTGAAGGTCTATTGATAATGTTACGTTGATTGGCAAATGTTTTCTGCCCTTTAACAAAAATAAAAAGCAAGAATAACCCTCCTGTAAAATGTCAGCTTTTTAACACCTTATTAGTTTTTTTATTTCAGTTGTGTTATGTAGACAGTAAAAAACACACTGGTGTCTTAGACCTTTCCTGCCTAGATCTCTGTGATAATTTTGTGTCTAGCCTGAAAGTTGTATATTTTATGTCACTGAAAGAAATAGTGACATAATTTGGAAACGGTGAGTTACAACTACTGCTCTATTTCCTTTGTTTTCTTTCGTAGGTTTTTGTTCTGGGCCTGAAAAGCTTTGTTACCTTTTGTTAATCTTAAGTTGCATTCTTAAGATCCAATTCTGTTGAATTTTGCTGTTGTTATTTGTAAAAGAGAACGAGTGTTTTATAATTATTACATGCAGAAAGGTGTCTCACAGTCTGTAAAAGATAAGCGTAGTCTTTGCTCAGTTAAGTATTTATGTTGCATTTGAAATACAGATGCATAGAAACTTAAGTTTTCATGCCTTAAATGTATTTTTAAAAATAAAACACTGAAAGGCCTAGTAATACTTAAAATGAAAGTTTTAAGAAACTTAGTATACAAATATTATACCTGTAGAAAATAGCTATCAAGTGTTCGCTAAAACAACTGTGTGGTGAAATTATTTTCACAGCGCCTAATTCATTAATAGCATAAAAATGGTGACTCAGTAAATGCTGTGTCTGTTGGAGAACTTAGCATTATACTATTCGTTTTCTTTCCATTTTTTTTCTTTTTTCTTGAGTTTTGCATGTATATCCACTTTCCTATCAAATTTTGTGATTTAGTAAAACCTGTAAAATACTCAACTCTGGCATTGGAAGCATAGGACGCAGTGTTAAAATTTTGCCATGTTACTGACATTTCTTTTAGGGTATAAACTAGGAGTAGTCCTTTGTTTCCTCAGGCAGTCATCATTTCTCTGCATGTGTTTATGCTCTTCTTTTTAGTTATTTTTCATCTGGGACCTTGGTCAAAGATAAATGTGCAAAGAAAATTTTACAAACTTAAATGTGTTGTAGCAATAGTTGCAAATTTAAATCACTGGAAATTGTGGGGGTTTTTTCCTTGTAGAATGAAAACTAAAGATGGTGGGCAGAAAACAGTTTGTTTCTGATGCCTTTCTTGACAGATGATATTGGAATTTAGCCTGTCTTTTAAAATATAAAATGCTGTCACTTCTTGCATGTGTGCTCATTTCAAAGTTTTAAAAACTTTTAAGAAATTTAGTGAACACATAGTGATCACTTGTTAATCAATGAGAAAATTGTAAAGGAAACTTACAGATTATTATTATATTTCAATATGTCATTATTTTCTCATAGAATCAGAAAGTGATATCAGAGAGATTAACCTGAAAACTTCAGAGCTTACTAAATGTGAATGGTGTAGTGTCCGAAAATTACCAGTAGTTTTCCTACAAACAGTACCTTCAACCTGTACCAGTCTGAGAGATCAACTGAAAATGAGTAAAGACAATGTCTGGTACGAATGTAAAGGAGACAGTAAGTAAAACAATTTTAGTCTGCTATTCACTTCAAATTGTATTTTCATGTTTTGGGTCATGAATGAGTGCATTAAGACTAAAAGGGTCGTCACTGGCTGCGGTAGGTGTAGTGTTTTTTCAGACACTATTACCATCCCAGGCTGAGAAAGAGGCCAGTTCAGAACAGCTGAGCATGCTCTTTTTCCAGAAACATGCTAGTTACGACATCTAGTCAGCTTAGTATCACTTGTTTTTTACTAATATTTGTACTGAATGAAGGCAAGTTGGTTTGGTTAGCTTTTGTATAGCAGCCTTTAAGTTTATATGACAGCTTTTGTAATACTTCTGCCATCTGTGCTGTTCTGCTGACAGGCTTTAGCTGTAGTAGAAACTATTGTATATGTTGCCTTGGGGATTTTTCCCTAGCATACTTGTCATGATGTTGTGAGACAGAAAAATACTTGTTTGGAGAATATATGGATTATTTTAATGTATATTAAAATTAAATTTAATTTCTACATAATTTCCATGGTCTAGCATCTTGATATGCACACTTGTTAAATGTAACATCGAGTCCTCTTCCTCTTCAATAGGCTTTCCTTCAGGTTAAATTTTGTGGTTGTTTATACTTAGACAGTTTTGTATATACGTGAATGCATTCAAACAGAGGAAGAATGCTTTCAAGAATCTCAGAATTGAGTGCTCCCATAATACTGTGTCATAGTCTCATCTGTGCCCTGTAAGAAGTGAGCTGTAAGGAGTCTTATAATCACAGAAGTAATTGGAGAGCATGAAGGGGAGCTGGACACTATTCTGGGAGCAGGAATTAGACCCTAGGTGGACATAGGTGTTCACCAAAAAGGAAGATTTCCAAGTTGTCTGTATGAGAAGTCCCTCCCTTGGCATGGCTCTCAGCAGTGACTCTGCCCAGCTCTTCTCCCTGAGGCTGTGGCACCAAGAGTTTTACATCCAACTGCTTTATTATATTTGATATGCAGGAGCACTTTGTGATAACGCAGTTGCTCTTTGCTTTGTAAGGAATGAAATTAATTTAAGCCTGTATCCAGAGCTGTGTAAGCAGTTGTGTGTAGATGCCTAGCTCCCAAAACATGAACACCCAAAAGCCAGTTAGACATCTGAATTCTGTGTGCAGTGAATTGGGAATCATGATGCTGAAGAATTATTTTTCACAAGAGTTAGCATGCTGGGTTAAGAATGACCAAAGGGAAGTGGTTGTGCTTGTGTCTGAAATGCCTCTTACAGAAAACCAGGTCCTGGCAGCTCTGTGTTGGGCAGCAACATGAAATTTGCAGCCTGAATTCTATTTCTTTTTCTCGCTGTGTAAAAAAATTCCTTTCAATGCAATTTAGCAGTAAATTGTTTTGATTTTTCAGATCATATAAGTGGATGATATTTATGTAGCAGCTGATTGATCTGAGTAATTCTCTCCCACTTCTTCAAAAACAGTGATGTTTTAGAGCATAGCCTTATAGAATCTGAGAGGAAATTGTGCTGAATATACAATTTTTGAACTTGTAATGAAAACAATAGGTTAGAAACTGCAGTAAGAAAAAGAGAAAGTATTGATTACAGAGTCTTAGTCTCAGTAAATAAAGATGTTACTTCAAAATATGTTTAGGCTTTGCATTAGTGTCATTTGAAAATTTATCAGACGTAATATTTTATATTTCTTGATGAAGGTAGAAGTTGAATGCATTCTCAGCAAATTCAGATAAGAAAGGTTTGGCAGTTAGTCCTCTCTGCTCACATCTGTATTACTGCTTACATACATTATCAGCAGTGTGTACTCGTGTTGAACTAAAACTCCAGGAATTCTGTTTATAATTGCAAGATGCTTTGTTCTATTTTATTCCTAAATGAATAAGTTTCTCTCTGCTTTTTTTGCAGGTCAGGAAGAACAGTACATAATTTTGATTTTTGAAACTGGTCTTGATCCTCATGCAAATTCAATATTTGAAAAAATAATCATGGACATTGGTATTAGAAATAATATTTCTGACTTCTTTGTGAAGATTTCCTTTGAAGAAGCCAATGCCAGGCTTGTCGCATTTACTAAGTGCTTGGAGGACAATTCCAAAGGAAGCCCATCTCACAGAGAAAGCAAAATAAAAAATGTAATTATATTTTTGTTTTAGAACTAAGTCGATATATTATGTGGGTTGCAAAAACATTAAGGATAGTGTATGAGCAAAAAAAATTCCATCAACTTTTTCTGGCTTTTATATGAAAATTCCCAGACTGGTCAGTGGTGGATTATGAAACTATGGGAGATTGTGCATTCACAGTACTTTTTAGGGTTTTTAGTTTGATTGTAAAGTTATACAATGGCCCACAAGTACTGTTGTTTTTTAAATGTTATTAAGTGATGAGAAATCTTTACTATACTCAGACAACATAATTTTTTCCAACTGATAAAATTATGGTTTTTCAAACAAAAAATTAAGTTGTACTGTAGTAGTTACATTTAATTAATGCTTCCATTAAACAAACTACTTTTGAAAGAATTAGAAAGTTTTGCGATTCTGCAAGAAATGAGCAAAGACCTAAGAGTAATGGATGAGGTAGGAAAGGAAAAAACCCAGTCTTGAAGTCCTCAAAAAAAACAGGTATTAGTCTGTTGGACTTCACTAAGTTTTACTACGATTTCATTAAAATTGAGCAGACTATGCAAATTAATATTGACTCTATTTTCTTAAGGTTGCTTCTGAGTCCAAAATGCAGCAGCGAAATAAACAGTTACCATTTTTTGATGATGATGAAGAAATTGGCGAACCACATACAGTATTTATTGGTCCTATAGAAAAGTAAGATCTTTATCTTTGCCCTGTAATAATTCTCTGAGGGGTTTTTGGCATTTCATATGTCTTATTGAATGTATTTTTCTTCTCAGGTTGATAGTTTATCCACCTTCTCCAGCTAAAGGTGGTATTTCTGTGACCAACGAAGACCTCCATTGTCTAAATAAAGGAGAATTTTTAAATGATGTTATTATTGATTTTTATTTAAAGTAAGTTTTATTTCACATCAGTTTTTAGTTGTCTTTTACTTTGAAACTTGAAAAGTTCTGACATGAAAAATTCATAGGTCAGTTGATAACACTTGGTCTCCATCTATGTATACCTTTATTTTTAAAAGTTGTTTTGTGATATTGCAAGACAGTTTGGTTCTTCTATCCTGCTTGACAGTGACATTGTTTCTACCCGATAAGGGTTCTTTGAACTTTTTAACATCTTAAGAGCAAATTTAACTGAAAAAAAGCTTTTTAAAGTTCAGTTTTTCTTTCCAGAGTATCTGTGTTTCATGTAATTTCATTTGTTTTGATTAACATAATGTATAAGTTAATTTTGTGCTGTCACTGATGCTGCAGATGTTAGAAGTGTGTTAAATTGTTACATGCTGCTGGTTTTATGCTACACATAAGGTGCGTATGTATATATTTCAGTCTATTAATGTTTTTTAGAAGTAAAAATAAAATGAGTGTGTCGCTCTTGGGACTGCTTGGAGATCTAGTGGCTCACATACAAAATACAGGTCTCTTATGTTTTTATGTAACAAACTCCTTGAACATTTGTTTTCCTGCCATGACACAAAAATAAATACAAGAGCAGCAGAACAGCTTGTTGATTGAGCAGAGAAATAATACCCTGAAATATTAATGCCTTGAATTATTTACATAACTTTTGCATTAACTAGTAGTTCCTGTGGATAGTCAACTCCAAATAGCTGTTCTGTGAGAAGCTGCTACAATTTGGTGGGGAGCACCTGTTAGCAGTCCTTTTTACTCTGGTGCTGAGCACTTCGAGTTAAAACCTCCATTATTTTTTCTTTCTTATTTTTTTTTAACTAATTAGGTATTTGGTACTTGAAAAGCTGAAAAAAGAAGATGCTGATAGAATACATGTGTTCAGTTCATTCTTCTATAAACGCCTTAATCAAAGAGAAAGAAGAAATATTCATGAAACTTCAAACCTTTCGTAAGTCTATCGATAAGTCAGTTTAACATAGAGAGAAATGCATTGAAGACTCTTAAAAACAGATGCTTTAGAGAGAAATACCAACAGAACTCTAGGAAACAACCTGTAGCAGACATAGAATATCCCTTGAAAATCTTAACCAGCTGTTAAGGTGAAAATATCTGGAAAGTACTCCCTCAAATAAAATAAGCCACCCTTCAAATTGTATATTGGTTTCTTCTTGCAGAATACAACAAAAGCGACATGGGCGAGTGAAAACGTGGACACGGCACGTTGATATTTTTGAGAAAGATTTCATTTTTGTTCCCCTTAATGAAGCGTAAGTGAACATACCTTTTTATCACATTTGGTAAAGGCTTAGGATTTGTAATTCTGAAATTGGAAGTTACATTACAGTAAGAATTAAAGTTAAAAATTAAGAGAATAAACATCTTTTTCCAGATGTTATTAAATTGTTATGTAAGACATTTAAATGTTGTAGTATAAGAATTATCAGACGATACAAAGACAGTGCTGAGTACTTTTTCTAGGTGTTACCTCAATCTCTTGCATTCTTTCTTCTAAGCTTTTGACATTGATAACTTCTGGATTTATCTTTTTTAGTCCTTTCTAATGAGATCTGGTATAGATGGGGTCATCTTTTACATCTTAAGTTGCAATAAGTGGATATTGAAAGAAAACTTAATTGCAAATAGCTACTGCCTTGAGAACTTCATGCTTTTTCTTTATATCCCTTTGTCCTCATATTTGTTAAGGGTCAGAAAGCAGACCATTAGCTTCTAATGGTTGCTGAGGACTTCAATGATGCTTGCTTTACTTAAAATCAGAGCAAGTTCAATTGCTCTTAACAATCAAAAGTACATTTCTGTATTTCACAGGAGTAATCTAAACTGTTCCTAAGCAAAAATACTTATAAAAATTAAAGTACTGTATTTTAAATGTATGCCATAAAAACAAAATAAGGACAGATAGGAATTTTCTCATGGATGTCTTGTAGGCATACCTGGTATTTCAAAAATTAAAAAAGAATTTTTTTTAAAATAAAATCTGATTTATCTAGGTACTGTGCCATTGTACAGTGAGAGGCAAATTTCTGAGTCTTCTCATTTTCGTGCCTCTTCTCCACCTGAATTCTGAGACTGGCAGTTTAGTGACAAGGTGTCGGAGCAAAGGGGTGGCCAGCCCAGCAGGTGGAAGTCTCCAGCACTCACGCCAGGAGTGGGCCAGCCTTGAGCAGAGCTCTGGACCCAAGTGCTGGCTCAGAGCCACGCTCTGCAAACACCCAAACACCCAGGGCAGGAGCAAAGATGAGAGAGAGGCCTCTCATGGGATTTCCAAAGAGGTTTATTCCCTCGAAAGTTCTGCCACGAGAGAGCCCAGATCTCAGATTACAGCCACTGATCTATGGGGGAGTAGCAAGGGGAGGGGATGAATAAGCCCATGAGGGAAACTCAGGGGAGGAGAACAAAGAGGGTTTTACAAAGTACAAACCAATAAAGGATTACAGTGAGAGGAAAAAGGTTACATAAATTAATGAGGAACTGAATAACAGGGGATGGACAGGGAACAAAGGGTAGTCTCCAGAGCGGATTGGCAGCTGGGATAGGAGGGCACAACTTGGACTGAACTATTAACATCATGAGGGGGGAGTGGGTTTACAAGTTTACAATATAAAAAGTAATTAAATCAAATGTAGTAAGCAAAAAACATGTCACAGTAGTGTAGAGGCAGTTATGAGATAACTGGCCATACATAGATCTACCCTTTTTGTAAAGTTGTATTTCCCCAACAAAGGGGAATCAGGTAACTTCAGTTTTTGACATACCATGGCATCTGGCAAGACATCCAGATCTAGGGGATTTTAATGACTCAACTGTAAGGTCCATTGCAGGTCCCTGTCCACTGCAGACTTCATCCTTGCCATTCCTTTTTCATGAAACTTTACGTACCAAAACTTTGAATTGTCTGTCATTTAAATTTTAAGCTGCCTTTGCACTTGTTATGTAGTTCACTTCCCACCATCCTCTCATGTCATTCACATATGCACATGGGTCATGCATAGGAGAAATGAGGTTATGGAGAGGAGAAATGGTTGTGAATTAGAAGTCACCTGAAAAGGAAAACGAATAGTTCTGTGGTTTTATAAGAATTGCTTCTCTTGCTAGTAACTTAAAACAGTAGTTTTTACTATCTAGTTCATTTACTGACAAGGAACTAAAGCAATGTCTGTCTCAGCAAGTAGAACATAACAATTCATATTGAAGGCATAACATTCACACCATGTGATGATCTCGAGTTAGAGATGCTTGGTCTCATGGACTCATCCTGTTGTGATTAGAGCATGAAAAGTGTGCTCTGGGTGTGCATCTGTCACCTGGATATATCCCAGTTCACACTTCTCAGAACTGTCCATTCACTGCAAGCTGAAGCTTGTCAAGTGGTGATAGTAGGACATTCATTTGCAACAGAGGTTTCCTGGTAGGTACAGTAAGAATATTTCAGAGCAGAAAAATAACCAAGTTGCCAGGGAGATGAGAAAGTGGTGGTTTGCTGGGGAGTTGCTGGGTTTTGGTGTCTAGTTCCAACAAGTTTTTCCAGACTATCTCATAAGCACTAGTTTAGGGAATGTAGACTCATCATCTAACCAGCTGTCAAACTGCAGTAATTGGAGGTGGGCAGGTTGACTCTGGGGCAGAATCATCTTCAGAACAATGTGTCTCAATTTAACCATGACTACATTCGTGTCCTTTGGCTGTACAGCCCTTGTTCAAGTCTGCAGTGAAAACAGGTTGTTCTCTTAAGAGTTACAAACTGATCTCTTTTTACATCCAGGTTGTCAGCTAGTCTGCTGACATAATTGGTACATAAAGTCTCTGTTTAATAGAGTACAGACAAATTCCAGGGTTGAGCAGTACTTTATACATTCATTTATTAGATGTCCTGAATCATTCAAGACAAACTATATCACACATACTGCTTTCAGTGGCCACTTACTTTAACTGCCAATAAATTTTGATGGAGTTTAGGCTTCATAACCATCTATTTTTTTAGTATGGCAGTTAGACATACAGTTTTAGCTACTGCTTTTCCTTTTGTCTCCTAAAGCACATTGAAATGTGACTTCACCTGTATAATACATAGCAAGCTTCTGTTTTGTTATTTGCTGTAGACAATCAGAGATCCTTCAGAATATGTAATTGGACAATCAAAATCCACTTGTAATGCCTAAGTCCCGGAATTTGCTTCTGCTCTAGTTCTGATTGAGTCAAGTAAAGTCAGTAAAGCCTAAAGAAGCAAGGAAATAGGGGGAAACTGCTGCAAAACTTACACTTTGTTTTGGGGGATATAACTGTTTTTGATTTGGAAAAGTTAGAATGTGGGTTCTGTGAAGGGTGAGGAAGACAGTGACTCCACTGAGCTGGCATTAAAAGCACTCTTTTTTTCTGCTTCTTTAACTCACTGTTGACAAGATTTCATAAAAAAATGTGAAGTGTTAAATACAGTTGGAAGATCTCATAGGTGGAAGGGTATGGGCAATTCAACTATAGATCTGACTACTTGTGTTGCTAGTGCTGAATTACTAGAAAACTTCAAGTAAAACTTCCATAAACATGAACTCTACAATTTCTAATTCATTTATTAATGAAAAAAATACTAAAAAATAAATAAGCTTCAATTCAGAGAATGAGCAAATTGAAATAAATGTTTAAGACAGCACCTGCTTTCAAGTAACTGCATCATATTCATTAATTTGTTCATGATTATTTGCATGGAGAAATCATACTTTTACAGAAGCATGTGAAGGCTTGAGTAAAACCTGGTCAGCAAAGTGAACAGCTAATATAGTTTATCTTTGTATAATTATGGGGGCATGAATGTAATTACAAATTTTTTATGTATTTTTTTACTTTGCAGTGCCCACTGGTTTTTGGCTGTTATCTGTTTCCCTGGTTTAGAAAAACCCAAATATGAACCAAATCCCCATTATCTCGAAAATGCTGCGATGCCGATGAAATCCTCCTCTTCAGATGGAGAGAGCAGCACACCATCTCCTTTGCCAAATGAATTAGATGCACAAAACTCGCCTTCCAAGTCTACAGGAAAGAAGACGTTTACCAAAAAGTACAGTACAGCTTTAATCAACCCAAACACTGAAACAGAGGACAGTGAATCTTTGTGTTGTAGAAGTAGTCCTTGTAGGGGAAAAAGTGCTTTCAAAAAACTGAATCAAATAGACAGTGATGTGGAAGAACCTAACACTGTGGAATCAGCATGCCATAAACTAGACCATAGAACTCTGGATGAAAATGGTATACAGGGTGAATTCACAGCTGCTAGCCAATCTATGGGTATGTAATTGTAAAAATATGCACATTTTAATGAAATATTTGGTGGTTTCAGATCTGTTACTACTTCTACAATGGTGTAAACTTCATACTTCAAAAGTTTAGTATATGGCTTAACTTAAAGTGCTTGCAATGTTAGTGGTTCGTAGCCATTGCATTTAAAAAGTTTTTGTGGCTGTTGATATAACTTTCATGGCAAAGGGCTGGAGGTAAAACACTTTTCCTAAATCAGATTAATTTTTCAGTTCTATGAGCTTTTTTCTAACAAAATAATTTTGTAGATGCCACTTTGCATACCTCAAGATTGCAGTTGTTAAGGAAAGAATAGTAATTGATCTTGAATCCTTATAATGTTGTGCAGGGGAAAACTGACCTAAGATGATATGAGCAGCCTTAATATCAGTGTCTATTGTCATTTGATGTTTTACTTCAACACTATTCGTTTCTTTAATGTCCTCATAAGAAAGTATCTAAAAGGAGTAAGAAGAAAATAATTGTAAAAAAAACCAACTTGTCCATGACCACTGTGTTACATTTAGAGAGGCTTTCTCAATATATTGCTGCTGTGGAGACTGCGCTCACCAATCTGCAACCGTATTTGCACCCAAGTGAACAAAGGAGCTGGCATACTTTTAAAGGCAGGTGAAGGAATTAGAAAAGGCTGTTTTCTCTGTTCTCTGCATCATTTGGATCTCCTTAAGGCATAGAGTAGGAAACATCTGATTATGCAAAAGCTTTTACTTTAGTCACCAGTAGTATTCCTTCTGACTTAGTTTGCACAGTAAGGAATCATATACCTTATAGTACAAATTCTGAAACTATTACCAATCATATGGTTTAATCTGTATACTGCAGGCCATTACAACCTCAGTATCTTTGTGGGTATAAACAATACTAATTTCTATTCTAAATGTATTCATTTTTGATAACATTGTCACTGTTCCTGGAGGGGTGCTGGGGGTGCGTGTAGATGTGCTCTTGAGTCAGTTTTAAATTTTGTGTATGACTGTTAGAGTTTATGATATTGCTGCTGTATGATGTGGTCTCTTGGATGCTGCTACTGTTGCTTGTCTGTGATTAGTTGGAATGTGCTTTATGCCAGATTTTTTGCTAGCATTACATTTCTTGTGGTTTTTTTCTGGCTGCCTTGTATTGGCAGCTGATGGTCATTCTCCTTCTGACTTGAATGCTCAGACTCTCTTGCTCAGCTATTGAAGATGATGCACTGTTTCATTAAAGCAGATGTTCTCAGGGGACCCTGATTTAAGGGAGAAATTGACCCTAAGGATATGTTTAGGCAGCTACATTTAGATGCACTGTGTTTAAACTCCCATTTCAGTCAGATGCAAGATAGGCATTCTGCCTTGGGTTATCTTAGCAACTCCAGAAGTGTGTGGATTTTGCCATCCGTAAGTCCTGGATATCCAAGGATATCTCAAAAGACTGCATGTGCCTCTGTGTAGTCAGTGAAGCCAAGGGACTTCTCATCTTAAAGCAGATACAGAGTAGCTGTTCAGTTAAGCAGCTCTGTGCTCTGATTATGGTTTCCTAACATGGAGACCCTAGGTGCTAACTATACATGGGAGTCTAAACTAAGACGGCTTGATCTCAGACTAAATCCTGGTGTTGAACTTGTGAATCTGTAGAAGTTCATACCTAAATAACTTTGAAGTAATCCAAAATATATATGTTTTTATTACTTCTCTAACTGGTTTTTTATTGCTTGGCTTTTGAAAAAAATGTGATTTGTCTCAATATCAATTTTTATTTTTTAGAAATCTGTCAGCAGTAAGTCACATTAGTATATGACCTACTTCTTGTGCTAAGGTCTTTTCAAAGGTACTGAGGAAGATTAATTCCCAAGTTTGTCCCTGTGGAACTCCACTGGTGACCTCTTTCCAAAGTGTTATGTTCAAATCTCTTTTGAAATAGTCTCAAATGCATATGTTCTCCTCTTTTTTTCGACTAGCTACTTCACTGCCCTATTTACTGTGCTTATAGAAATCCTAGTTTCTTTTAATAGGTAATATGCCCTCCAATGACAGCATGACCAACACTTTTATTTTTGCCGTAATATGTTTAGACATATTACATAGACCTTTTCCAGGAGGGTTTTGAGTTTTGCTGGCATGAATTACTTACTTTTCATTTATTTCCAGAGTTTACCATTTTCCCCATCAAAATCTGTTCTGAAGTCTTGTATGGTAGTAGTAAGACTACTTACTGAGCCTGTAGCTGTCTGTATTTGCTTCTTGTACAGGTATAATTAGAACTTTTTTTTTTTTTCTTCTGATGCTGTTTCCCACTAAATATGGGACTAATATATAGAGGTCATTGGGAGTGAATTTACAGATAATCTTTTTATGTAACAAACTGTGAAATGTTTCTAAGCTGCTGCTCCTGGGAGAGTTGATCCTTCGTTCTGCCCTCCCTGCTAGTGTGTTCCCAAGCAGTGCCTTTTCCCTTTTACCAATACAAGTGTTAATATAACTCCACAGTGAACTGATGGAGGAAATGATTCCGGTTAAAAAATAAGTTAGCTACTGTCTTTTTCAGTGTGATCCATTATGTGTATGGATGTATTTGGTTTTACGAAAGGAAAACAGCTAGGAATAGGAATAGATGGTTATTTTAGAGAGCATATTAGAGTGCCCATTTTGGTAGCAGCACCAATTTAGACCGTCATAAAGGCGCCATGGAACTATGGGAAATTTCATTGTGGGTTTTAGTCTTGGTGTTTTAAGAGTTTTTTAGGCATTTCACACAATAAAAAATAGTTTCCGTTGTGCTACTTAGAAGCTTTTCACTTTAGTTCATATGCATTAGTAAATTATTATATGTTAGCTATCACAGTTACTGTGAGCAATTCTGAGGAAATCTGAGGTATTTAAAATTAGTTTGGTCTTCAGTGATGACATAGTATTTGATGTTTAAATGTCCTACTGTGATTGATACAGATGGATTGCACAAAATCAGACTAAACTATAGTGAAGACTCAGCTGATGGCAGTAAGCTAAATGAAGATGAGCTTATAGATTTTTCTGAAGACCAAGATAACCAGGTAAAGAATTTAACAACTTTATTTAGAAAATGTGAACGGTTGTGTTGTATTTTGAATGGACAGCTTAAAAGTAGTGTACAGATTGTGAATGTACATTGTCTAAAGCTACTTATCTTTACAAGTGTCAAATCCAAAGTACTGGGTACCTGCAAAAATCTGCAGGTTAGCTGACTGAGCTAACTGTTTCATTTAACTGTTCACTAGAAAACTGCTGTACTGATCCTGCAGTTAATTATGTAAGTCTTTTGTGTAATGACAATATTACACAGTGATTTTAGTGGGAGCACTGAAAGTCAGTACACTTCTATCTTTTGTCTCTCCCACTACATGTTTGTCTACTAAACCCAAGAACAAGTTACTCTTCTTTCAGCTGCATTTCCTGAATATAACCAGACACACTCATAAGTATGTCCTACTCTATTGTTTTGTTTCATTGATGCTTCTCCTAATCAGATTTACACAGCATGGATTTATAATCGAGTACCATCCTTGTTCATTTTGGAAAGCATTTTGATTTTAAAGCTGTGGAAAGACTGAATATTAAAATGTCCCTGACTGACTCAGTATGAGGACAATATTCCATAGCTCTGTTGCTTCTACAAGTGTAAGTTAGTGGGAGCAGGCCAGGAGTTACATATTTACTCTTCCTACCTGGCGATTGTGTTCCAGGTGTATGACCTTTTCTGGACCTCTGAGTCCAGAACAGTTATTTTTTGTTCTGCAGCTATCTGTAATGACTTCTAAGTATCTGTGTATGTGTAGACACATATAAAAGCTCCAGTTGAGGTTGAAACCCATGCTTTTCAGCTGCACTTAGCCCATTCTTCTGTCATGCTACCTGTGCAAACATTCTGAATTTTGCCTGATGGATCTGCCTGTCTATTTTGTAGCCGTTAGAGTTTCCAGAAGATGGAGAATTAGTGCAGTATTTCCAGTCTGAAATACATGGCCTGAAGGCAGGGAAGCAAGCACATGGCCAGTTGCATTCCTTGACAAAGAGAACAAATTCCAAGCTCCTTAGTTGCTGTATAGCTTAGAACTTAATTCAGGCTGAAGCTGTCACTGATACCTTCTAGAATGCACAAAGCAAATCAGGAAATGATCGTGACAAGCTGAGTGGACCAAGCGTTTCATCTGCTAAAAAAAGGAGTTGAGGCTGCAACAAAAACAAGTGTATGAGGAGCTAGGCAGTAGTTTCTAATATGATTACATATTCATGGCAGAGCTTGAAGATTTCAGTGCCAGAATCCTGTGTGTTAATGAAATGTACACAATGCACACAATAATGTTAATTAATCATGCTAGTACAGGGATTCCCAGTTTTGGAAAGCACCTATTTCCCCATAATGCAGTGATCTGTGCTAGTAATACTGAGCTCAGTGGAAGGGTAAGAAACTATGCATCACTGGGATTCTTTTAGGTACAACAACTTAGTGCTTTTGGTCATAAAACTTCCAAAATCTTTGTGGCAATCAATTTTGAAGTCAAAAGGCTAGAGGATATTTCCAGGCTTGTGGTGTGACTGTTTTTGCAATCCATAATCTGCTGTATTATGGTTGTTTAATTTTCCTTGCTCTAAGAACCAAATTGTTGCATTTTGGAGCAAAAATGCTATTTCTGAGCTTGTTGCAGATCTGGTCTCATTTCACCTAGAAGATAACATACATGAAACTGCTAAGCAAGTTATTATTATTTACTGGCAAGAAAAAATATTGATAATTTGGATTATAACCGAATAACGGAGGTTCACTTTTTCTAAGTTAACAGTGTTTTGAAAATGTCAGTTGCATTTTTTTAGTTTCACAGTCCTTAAATAAATAGCAGCATTCAATCCGTGTCATTCTAGCATGAATTTCAGAAACTGTGTGACTAAAAGTTGGTAAAATTTGCTTGAAAAAACAGTATTAGCTTTTAAACACTTGTAACTACCTTGCTTCTGTAGGAAGACAGTAGTGATGATGGTGGCCTTGTAGATGATAACTGTAATTCAGAAATGGGACAATGGTACCTGAAGCCAACTATCTGCAAACAGTAAGTAAAAGAGTTAAAATGGAAATTTCATAGAAGTTTATGGAAATAAAAGACAGCAATTATGAGAAGTAGTCATACATGAATCTACAAATACTTTAATCAGCATGCTGTTAGGGTTTGAAAGAGAACTTTATATGAAAATCTTCAGTGAGCAGAAAATTTATTGAATGAAACTACTAGTGAAATAATAGTTTTTTTTATTTCTGTTAAGCCTTTGTGCTGCATCAGGCAAATGAAGGTTGTTTCTTTCAATAAGGCTGTTTGGTATTTTGCACTTGGATTCTTACAAAAACAAGGTGCAGAAGCATGTTCAGATGTATCCTATATTAAAAATCATATTAATGTTTTTCATTAAGTAATTAAATTAATGGTAAAGAAAACCTTTATGACTAAATTAATATAGAAAAGTAGGAATAATTTTGAACTGCCCCCTTCTCTTATCTGAATGTATTGTAGCTGTTCCTCCTTATTGTCTCTCTGTTCTTTTTTCTCTTACAAAAATGTGTTCCACACTTTTAAACAATTTTTGCTGTTCTGGATTTGAAAACTTTTTTAATATTTGATACCCAGGAATAATTTCTTAGTAAATATTAACTGCAGTTCTTTTCATTATGGAGTGACAAATGCTTGATTCAAAATCCAGATATATTGTTATTAGTATTAGTGCCTTGAAAGTTTCCTTTGTACTTTTTATCATTTATCTATTTTTGTATTTCCTTTCTGGTGAATACAAGGTTTACTAGAAAGGTGAAGACTTTCACAGTACACTCACATTACATTCTTAGCAGGCAGAATAGAATTACAGATTTATAGATGTTATGGAATATATGACTTAATATGTTTTCAAGGAAAAGTCCATCTGTGTTGTGTGTTTGAAGAATATTTATGAGCTTCTACTTATAGCTTGGCTAAATTTGTCCCATTTTGATGACAGATTATCTGTACATAATACTTTACAGCAGACAGTATTTTAATCCAGTGTGAAATTTTATGACATCTTTGATGCTTTGCCTTACTTTATCTTGCCAGTGTCCCAAATACCTTGTGCACTTAAAAGAGTAGTAGACACTTGAAGGTGTTTCAAGCAACTGTAAGGAATGGTCTGACAGTACTGTATGTATGGTTACTGTACTTAGTGTATAGTTAAAGATAACTTGCCATTCAGCTATACCAATTAGGAGGTTACAGCAGTGCTGTCAGAGTATTGAACTAGTATTGGAGTATTGAACTAGTTTTGTTAAAGCCACTTCCCAAATTATTTCTGTGTAATGCTGTGTTTTTCGAGCTGCTGTAAAATACTTTATACTTAAAACATGTGTTCTTTGTTAGACCCTGCATTTTGCTTATGGACTCACTGAGAGGCCCTTCCCGGTCAAATGTTGTGAAAACTCTAAGGGAGTAAGTTTCCTATCTGGTGCTTGGGGCTTTTTTTGTTGTTTGTTTGTTTTTGTTGGGGGTTTTTGGGGGGAGGTTGTTTGGGGAGGGGTTGGGGTTTTTTGTGGGGGAGGGTTTGTTTTTTTTTTGCTTTTTAATTCTTCAAGGAATAAAAAAATATTTTGATTTGCATGGTCTTTTATTTGTAGATATTTAGAGGTGGAATGGGAAGTCAGGAAAGGCAGCAAAAGAAGCTTTTCCAAAGATGTCATGAAAGGTTCCAGCCCAAAAGTGCCGCAGCAGAACAACTTCAGTGATTGTGGAGTGTACGTCCTCCAGTATGTGGAGAGCTTTTTTGAGGTATGTATGTTCTTGAAGCTATTTTTGACTTCTGCAGCAATCAAATATAAGCTGTGAAAATTATTACAATTATAAAAAGCTCCTAGTGTAGCTCAATATATATTAATGAAATTATGCATTATAAAGTAATTTATACATAAACACACAGAGTAACTTGAAAATGAACTAATTATCCTTTTTAGTTGTACGTACATAAAAGAAATTGTAAGCCATGAAATTTTCTGAATCTAAAGAAAACACGTTTGAATCTTCCTTTCTGTTCTTCTGCTGTGTACCCTTTAAAATCATCCAGTAATAACTTGAGTTCAAAATCTAAACTACAAATGCACTACGAAAAGCTTGGTCATCTTCCCCTGAGAACTGTGGCTAGCTAAATTCAGAAATGTGACACAGATAGGGGGTTTATATTTCTTTTGGGAGTATTTTTAACTTGTAAGAAAACATGTAAGTGAAATCATTACAGCTAAATGCCAAATCCTGTTTCCACTGAAGGAATTGTTTGAATGCTTGCTTACTTACAGGCTGACTTGGTCTTCAAGTTACAGCCCCTTTCACAAGTGGAGGCATTAGCACCTTCTGGTCTAAAATTCGAGGAGAGATGATGGTCAAGTGAGATTGCTGTCTGCATGGGACAGCAGTAACTCTTTAGAATCTGTAGTTGCTTAAGAGCGTTGTTCTAAACTCTCCTCTAGCTAACGCTTACCTGGAAAAGCTGGCAGCTTATCCATTCCTCAGCCCTCCTTCCATTCAGACGTTACATGAGAGCAGTAAGGCTTTTTTAGCAGAGTGCATTCATGCAAATGGGAGACAAAATAACACAGCTTTACCTGTGAGTTCCTGAGAGCTCAGAACCATAACCAAGTGCCTCGTGTTTTGTTCACTGGGAGTACAAGGAGCTTTATTAATCTTAGCCCATTCCTTTTTGCAAATTGATTGCTGGATTATGTCAGGCTGAATCCCTTGTCCTGCCTGTGCAGCAGCTTTGTCTGCCAGGGAATAGGCACGACACATACATGTGTCAGAGAAAAAAATCATAGGATATTCTCAAAAGGAACTCCAATGGGGAGGGAAAACCTGAGCTGGCTGCACACTACTAGACTGTCTTGAAGTTACTCAGCAAACAATTTCAGCTGCTTTGTGTTTGGAAAATTGCCCAGTCTCATTTTGCACCAGCTCTACAAACTTGATGGAGTATATGGGAGCAGGTGCTTAATCTGATGTTTGTGAACAGTTGAGGCACATCTTTCTGTTCTTTGTGTATTTATTTTAAGTACTGAAATCACGATGTGTCTTTTGAAGCCGACACTGGCTTGTCGGGGCGGGCGAGCTCTGGGCCGGCAGTGCCCGTGGGGGCCGCCAGGGGCCGCTGCGGGAGGCGCGGCGCCGGCTGCCCCCGAGCCTGCGGGGCGAGGGGCGAGCGGAGTGCAGCCCGGCACAGCTGGCCTCTCACCGCCGCACTGCTTGTCCTCCCCGCGCTGAACAGACACGGAAGAATGTTGCTAGTGCAGCATTAGGCACTGACATGTTCCTGTGCAGAATATCACTAGGTTTTTTTTTCAGAAGCAGCCCTGTTGATCTTACCTCAGTGATGAATGTAATTCACTCTTAAAGAGCCCTGATGATGTAAGCTGGAGTACAGAAAGGGATAAATTACTTTGAGAGACAGCAGTGTGGATAAGAATCCCCAAATTGTTATTTGTTTAGGGTGGAATTGTTGTACAGTATCACTGAAGAGGAATAGATGATGCTTCGTAATAATAATTACCGTAATTATTTGGACGAATGATACCTAGCAAGAAAACAGAACGGAAGTATAGAAGGCACTGGTGGTAGGCAGGGGCTTTGTTTTCTAGAGTGAAATCTAAATCTGTCTTGCCTGGTTGGTCATGATCCTAAAGATTATTTATATAAGGAGGAATGTTTTGGATTCCTGATCAGCTCTAGATTTTGATGCTAGTGATGCTAGTGATCTTTAAAAATGTCCTGTATCTTTACAGTAGTTTTCTCTCCACTCACTTCTTTTCTTTTTTTATCAGAAGAGTTTTACATATTTATGCAGACAAATGCTTAGTCTAAAATATGTAGCAAACACAGTAGATTGTTGAGGCATTCTTATAATCAGGACTGTGATCTGGATGAATTTTAGTCTGTAACATACAGAAGCTTGATTGATTTTACCATAATCATACATGTACAAAACATGGAAATTATAGAAATCTTGTTCCATGCTCATGGAATGAAGTGAGGAAGAATGTACTTCTCCTCACTGTCGTTTTCTTGTCATTTAGGCTATAACTCTTTACTGTAATATCCAAATGACCTTTTTTTTCAGAATCCCATTTTGAGTTTTGAGCTACCAATGAACTTAACAGACTGGTTTCCACGCCCAAGAATGAAAACCAAAAGAGAAGAAATAAGAAAAATAATCCTGACGCTCCAGGAACAGCAGAGCAAGGACAAGAAGGGACAGAAAGACCCAAATTCAATTTTGCAGGAAAAGACAGAACAACTTACCAACAACAGCTCAGACTGAATGTTGTATCTGTTGCATGTTAGCTCCACAATCAGAACTGAAACGTACATTTTTGTCTGCCCAGACTAAAGATTTGGCGTGTTCTCTGCTCAAAGTTACTTGGGAATGTTTAATGCCTGTATAAATGTGTGTCATAAAATGGTTTAACTCCCACAAAGATGTGTATTAAGTGAGTCTGTACATATGTTAATGAGGCCAACTTTTTCAGTATTTGTAATTACTTTTTTTTCCACTTGATAGGGAGCTTTGGTTATGTATTTCTGTTAATAGAACTGAAATAGCAACTTCTAAACATAAAGGAAATAAAGAAAATATAGGTTGAAATGGTTACCTTTTCTTTTTCAGTTAAGTTTTAATGTTACATGCTTAAGTAACACATAGGGAATGATTTGGTAGAGAGATAATTCATATTTTGACCCTGTTTAGTTGCCCTTTACAAGATTATTCTGCTTGCGCTACAAACAGTAATATGGGTAAGTGTCTCAATGTACCATGGCCTCTGAGAGGGTGATTCCCATCCTCCCAGTCTCTAAGTGTAGGCAGTGTCATAGTTCATAGGACCGCTTCAGAATTGGGGGTTTAGAAGATAAGCATTGCAGTTAAAATTCCACCCTTGCTTTAGTGGGACAGGCTAGGGAAAGGGGGAGAGTGCTCTTTCACCAGAGGTAACTCTTCAAGCAGTGTTATAAAAGTGGTTTCAATGAAGTGATCTTGAGTGACTCTATTAAATCATATTTTGTGGATCCCTATTGTTGTACAGGTGTATTTTGAGACTTTCTTCATTATAAAATTGTATTTTGGTAAGTGTACTTGGAATAGCAGATTGCCCACATTACATTTTCTATGTTACAATTCTGAATGTTACATTCATATGTGCTTTATCTAAGTAATGAACATTTAAAAAGAAAAAAAAGTGTATGATTACTATTTTTTCTAATATCCATGCAAAAAACCAAAATACCAGTGTTCATTGCTTGCTTGCTTGTTCTTGGCTTTAGGTAGCATCAGACTAATGTGGGGACTTGCTTGGATATTTCCAGTGTATTTTGATTTTCCAACAATCTAAAATGTCATTGTTGCTTAAACTGCAAATGTAGCCTTTTATCCCTGGAAAGGCTTTGGCATTGAAGTGAGGAAAGTAAGAAAAGATTTGTGCAAGGATATATATCTCCATTTTTCTACTAATACAGATATCTTTGAAGGGAACCAGAAAGTGTCACTTCCCAGGAAGGAATCTGTGGGAGTAGAGAGGGATCTCTATCTCTCCTTGCAGATATTTTCTCTCCTGATTTTTCTACTGGGAGTGTCATTTACCATTCCCTTCTCCCAAAGAGAAGCAGCAGAGAGTTCATTAGCTGAACTTTGGGCCCCTTGAGATTTTATTTTTGTACACAACATCAAGTCTAACCCAGTGCTTCATGGCCTCCATGAGTTTTCATTCTCACTAAACCCTGAAAATACAGCTGCTAATGACATTACTTCCAGGGCATTCCTGCACAGAGGACTCTCTGTGACACCCTCTGATTACAGGGGGGTTCTCTCACCAAGGCAGAGTGGTTGTACGTAGAGCAATACAACTGTGGGCTGCTAATCTTTTGTACAGATAACCTGTGGGATTTAGAGGAGTTGTACGTTCCCTGGTTTCTCTCGCATAAACCCTGGGCCCCATGGAGAATATGTAAGCACCACCTATATGTGTTCTGTTAGAGATGACTCCTGCAGTTTTCTTGTTGAAAGAATGTGGGGGTAATTTCCTGGACTGCAAATTAAATCTGTAATGTGCACACCTCTGAGTTGTTTCCTCCTTCAAATTTTTATCCAGTATTCTTCCCATTGGTGGGGAAAAATAGGGTTCAAATAGCACCAGATTGTGGAAATGCAGTGTCTTGTGCATCTGGCTTTAGTGCAACTGACATATTGGAATAGTAGTTTATAAAAGAGAGGGAAGGAAAATAATTTCTTTGAAACAGAGGAGAGACAATTGCAGATAGAATGTATTCCTTCCTAGTCTAGGCTTTCCCAATGGTATATTTTAATTACATGGAATATATCCACATTTCATCAATATAGTAGTTTTCCTTTTTCTAATATTTGTGATGCAGGTTCATATTTTGATGCTGTAGAAACTATTTTGTTCTCTTACAGGGAATGGCCTGGTACTTCCTCCTTTTCCTTTCTCTTTCCTGTCCTCCCCTTCATCCTCCCTCCCTTTTACCCTTTTTCAAAGCTGTGAAGAAAAAGTGTTGGATTTACTATCACTCAATGTTAAAGGTCTCAAGATCTTCAGTCACATACAGCAAGCTAATATACATGTTGAATATAGGAAACTTATTTTTTTAATAAAATGTGACGTTAATAGAAAAAAAATATACAGAATTAAGAATGAGTTATTTAAGAGCTTCCTGACTTAACAAGCTCACTACTTACTGCATGTGCTTGGTAAGTGTTTTTTATTAACATGATGGTGGGCAATGCTGCAATGTTTTGCAATCTTAGCAAGTTTTACCAGTGCGTTTTCTGAATCAGATTTATTCAGGGGAAGCTAGTAGGGTGGGGACTAGATGAGTGTATTTAATAATTACATGACAACACATGCACTCTATGGAAAGTATATGTTGTATATTTCTTTAGATGATTCAGGATTACAAGTGCTTTAACAGTAGCCTGACTGCATTCTGCAGTGTACAGGAGATCAGATGGCCACCTAATTAAATGTATCTGTTTGTATTGTTTTTCAGGTTGGGTAGAATAACAGTTAAGAATTCTTATTAAGGTTTTAGATTACTTAGCATAAAAAATGCATGTGCTTGTGGTGCACATTTGCAGAATAGCTGCAAAAGCAGAAGAGACATCTAAGTAGTCCCCTGTGACATTTCTATTTTTTCTGCTGAGAAACTGAGCGCACTCTTTAAAGACCAGAGACTTTGAGCAGAATTGATTTTTCAGGTTGCACTACATTCAGGTCTTGAAAGAATCCGACTTCCAAAACATTCAGTAAAAGTGAAAAATCAGGCAAGAGTTACAGCAAGATTAGGAAACTATGCTGTTGATTTTCATTTTTTTCAAGTCTTGCATAGCAAATGAGTAAAGCAGAACATGTATGATTTCTAATTTCTATTAATATAGTACCTCTGGAAACTGAAATACTAGACTTCTCTTAGAAACAAACAGCAGAGGTTTCCTTAACTAAGTCATTCATTTTTATTCTCCACTGATTTTTAAATAGAATGTATTTTTGGTCACTAGTTAAAGCTTTACATTGATAACACGATACTTATATTGTAGCATATGAACAGAAGTAGATATAAAGATGCTTTCTCTTTATCAGCAATCTTTCCTGATTTTTGGGAATGGTGACTGGAGTCTGATTATAAAAATTATTTTTATTTTGGTGCAACACTTTTTATAACAGTCTTTCTTCAGTGCTGCGTACTCAGTACCCCTAAAGAACCTCTGTGCAATGAGTTGGGTTCACAAAGGTACTTCTCCCGGTTTTTTGACTTTCCCCATCTACTTTTGGAAATAAAAGGGGAGCTGATGTTACAAACGACAACTTTGAAACAGTAAGAGTGAGGCAACAGCCATTTTACTTACCTTTCACCACCATATTTTTGAAGTAAATCCTTTCTGCTTGACTCAATAATGCCTGGTCAAAGATGTGATGAAAGATGTCTGTTTTCTAGGCTTCAGTCTGGTTAAGGGAGAATGTAATCTGGAAGGTGATTGTTCTCTCAGTTGTGGTCTGATGTAGTTTCCTGACAGGCTTGGTTTTGCTTGTTTTTAACAAATTTGCATTTGGAGTTGTGCAGCCCTGAGGTTACAAAAGGAAACTGGGTAATGTTCACCATTCCTTAGGGATTCCTTATTCAGTTTTGAGAGTGATTGCTAGCCACAACCTAGATTCAAAGAGCCAGCCTGTTTCTTTGCTTATTTGTATTTTCCCGTTTTTTTCCCTTAGGTTTTTTTTCCTCTTAGACTCACAGTTGATATTCCTGGGGGAGAGTAAGCAGTGCTATTTGCAATGCATGATGCTTAAAAAGATAGATAAGCTACATTCATACATGAATATATATGAACAGAAGATTATCTGGATTTAAAAGTATCCAATTTCTAGTAAATGGGACAGACTTACCTGCCTTTTTTATTTTTTGTTGTCCCTTCTTCCTTGGTTGTTAGTGCTTATTAGTCATTATGTAACTCTCTAGAGTTCTTTGGGGTATGACTTTACCCAGATAATCATTAGGTAAGTAATACAGCAGTGGCAAGAAAGAAAACTCTTGTAATTTTTAAAAAAAAGGATTCTTGTATATCTGCAGCAATAGGGCTGAATTTACTGTATAAATGGATGGTTTATTTTAATAGACAAATCCACATCGTACATCTGTCCATTTGCACAGTATCATAGTTTTAGATGATCCTTAAAAGTTCCATTTTCAGGACCAGGTTATCTTCTACTGTAAGCTGACTGGATAAGAGTAATGGGAACTAGACTACTTTAATTCAGCTGAGTATTTATTCCCTGTAAGCTGTGAGGATCCACTTAGAGGAAGAGCATCATGCTCCGGCCAGCCTGAGCTTCCTACCTGCAGTGTCTGTAGATTCTGGCCTAAACACCAGAGATTAAAACATGTTAGATTTCCTCAGTGGTGTATCTTAGGGAAATTTATCAACTATTTGCACAAAACTATCTGTTTAAACATATTTCTGAGTTTAGGAACTTAGTTTACTTTTGCATATATACTGATGTCAGCTAAGTATAACTAAAGATACACTGATGCGGTCTCACAGCAGTAATTTGCAAACTGTTAGCAAACCTCTACCCTGTTGTCCTCTTGATGTAACTGTTTAAAACAAGCTCTGTGACAGTGCCTGTTTACATCAGGCTTCTCCTGTAACTTCCATTTTGAAAAGCTTATCTTTACATGTATATAAGAAATGCAGTGGTAGTCTGGATGGAGACATTATTATACCAAAATACTGGACCAAACCTATGACATTAATTATAGGAACTCTCAGGAAATACTTTGTCTGGAATTTCAAGTTTCTAGGATATAAAGATTTAGGATCATAAAATGGTTTGGGTTGGAAGGTACCTTAAAGATCATCCAGTTCCAACCTGGCTGCTGTGGACAAGGTCACCTCCCACTAGACCAGTTCAGAGACCCCCTCCCAGCTGGCCTTGATGAATGCACTGTTTATGTAGCAGACTAAAAACAGTAAGTATTTTAGTTCTAGAGAACTTCATATTTGCATCTTCAGGCCAGGAAATTTATTTCATACTATACATCAGTAATGTGCCAGGTAGCATGTAAATTCTGTAATACAAAAAAGACAGCTAACCCCAAAACAGCACTATTACAAGATGGCACATTTCTCACAGAAAATGACACTAAATGACTAAACAGGTTATAAATTGTACTAGAATGTAAACAAATGGAGTATGTTTTTTACTTAGATGTTCCTCAGTCCTGAAACTTAAACTGCTTTGTAAACAATATTGTAATAATATCTCCATGTTACAAAAGGGCATTAAAAGGCCGTGAGAAGTTGCACAGCTTCCTTCCATCTTATAAAACCACTGAAATTTCTAGACTTCAAGCAAAATTTGCACTGCAAATGAATGTTTAGGTTCAGGAATCAAGAAGACATTTTTAAGCAAATGTCTAAAAATGTGTTGAATGTGTTCGTATGGACATCTTATGATGCAATATTTAATTAAAAAGTCATAGCTTTTTTAATTCTTTTCCTTCTGTGGAAGCCAGGTCTTTTGTTTTGCAAGGACAGTGTTCTGTGGATGAATTTATTAGATAATTTTTGGCTCTACACCTTACTGTACAGTCTTTTTGTGAATTTTATCATTCCGCTCTCTTTTATTCTCCATCTTTCATACATGGTTAATGAACTTGAATGCAATGCAGTTAGTCTGATCTCTGACTTGCCTTCTCACTTGCTTCCCTGTGTCTTTGTAGAGCAAGTAAGTTTGTGGAGTCAGTGGAGGTTCCCTATTTTATAGGAACATTGTTGAATTCAAATTGTTTCTTGAAATTTTTTTCAGGCCAGTTAGATTCTAGGTGGGGTGAATTTGGCTTCATTCTTATTTTGTCCAGTGAGAGTTATTCCATATCAGTATCTACATATTGCAAGTTGAGTGCCGGAGTTCAGGGAAAGATGTTAAAAGCATTTTAGTTTAAGTAAGCTAAGCTGCTCTAAACTGCTGAGATTCATGCTTCATCTACTCTCATTTTTGAGCATTGAAAAGTAAGTTTAAAAAGACGCTTGCTGTTTACTTAGCTACTTGAGAGAAACCAGTTTTGAAGTTAGGAGAACTGTGCCTACAGATTTATCTGAAGCCAACGTTGCAGCGAGTGCTTAATTCTGTCTTCCAATTTCTTGCTCTGTTCTTTACACAGTGAAGTGCTTTCAACATTACTTGTATAGAGCTGTTGTTTGATCACTCTGGGTTTGGAAACTGGCAAATCTGACCCGAAACATATCAAACTGGGCACCTGAAAATAAGAATATAGGTAATGACAGCTGGAAAATATTTTTAAGTAATTTGCCAAATGGATAATTTTCCTGTAGCAATAGGTCATGTGCTTGTGTTTGAGGAACATTATTTCAATGACACTTTTTTTTCATTGTGTTCTCATGAACAATACGAATCATACAACTCATAGTTGTCTTTACTGTGAAATTTTAAGTTCCCTCAACACTGACTTAGCATCTGTTGCAAGAATTATCTGAAGAAAGTGTGACCACATAGATGTTTGTACACGCAAGTGGACTAAATTAAGACTCCTTATACAATTTAAAAATTTTTGGATGCTTCCTGCCTTCTTGGTGCTTATATTTGTCTTGCTTAATGTGTGTTTTGCATGGTGCACACTTTGGCTTTTTTGACTTCCATTGTCAGTATATGATGGTTACTCCTATAACTAATTCCACAGTTCTTGTTTTTGTTACTCCATAACCAGTCATAGTGTTTTGTTATTTTCTTGCTTACCTAGATGAAAAGATATGGTTCTGGTGGTTTTTACAGATTTTACCCAAGCACCACTTGTCCCTTGCTGTTTTCCCTCCTTCCAAGCCCCTGATGAGGGCCCTTGTGTACTGATTCTTCTCTCTTGGCTCTTACGTCAGTTAATCTTTTATCGTGTCTTTTAGCTCAGTTCTTCAATCTACGCTCCAGAAAAATCTTTTTCCCTCTATGATGCTGTTGCCAACTTCATCAGCAGAGAAGCTGAGCAAGTATGGGCTGGATGAGCAGACAGTGAGATATATTAAGGGCTGAATATATGAACCTGGAAGTGGTGATGCATGTTGCAGTTGGAGGCTGGTAACAAACTGACCAGAGGCAATGGACACAAACCAAAACAGAAGAGTTTTTCTCTGAGCATCAGGAATCACTTTTTTACCATGAAGGTGACCAAGTACTGGCATGGGTTGCACCAAGAGGCTGTGGAATCTCCATCCTTGGAGATACTTAAAAGCTGCCTAAACATTGTCCTGGACTGATGGCTCTAAGAGTTTCTGCTTGAGGATGGGGGTTGCACCAGATAACCTTCTGAGGTCCCTTCTGACCTCAGCCATTCTGATTCTGAGAGTTTGCTCTCAGTTCCATTACTTGGTGTGACAAACCTGGCTGATGCTGCAGAGGAAGTACCGGGCAGTGCTGCAGCAGGAGTGCTGTGGTTCCAGATGTGCTGTTCTGAGAGTGAAGCTACAAAGGTCAAGGCCAAGCCCACATCTGATACTCACCAGAAGTTCACAGCTTCACTAAATTTGGTTGTATTTCAAGATGTTTGGCAAAAGGCACAGCTCTGGCATGAAACACAACTTGCTTGCCAAATTTAAAACTATGCTATAAGTCTCTGGGCAACTTCGTTAGAAAGTATAATCCATGTTACTTTAACAATGTGAGCAGAAGCATTTTAGCTAGCATTCAATTTGCAGCAAATACCTAGTTTAGAAAACTAACCCGGGCAGCCAAAGGTTAGTGAAGGTATTATAAGCAACTGAAAGCAAAATGCAGCCGGTTTTGATACCTGTGATTTTTCTGGAATAATTTGAGTAGTAATGCAATTCCTAGAACTGTTTGTGAACAGGTAGGTGATTCAGATTGTTAACACATTTAGTAACTGAGTCAGAACTGGACAATTTGGCACTCTCTGAGCCAAGTAAGCATGCCTGAAGAGAACGTCATGCTACAGTGAGGGTTTAACTTCTCAGTGAAGTCTGCCTTGTCTTGCACTTAAAGTCCTACCACAAGAGGTTGAAGAGCTGGTGGTGGAATTTAAGTGTGGGTGTAAAACCAAGCTCAAGGGCTGCTCACTAGCAGGAAAGCACTCAGGGTGAGATTTAAAATAATCTAGTTATTCCACATATGGGAGGAGTATGGGGAAGCAATGTGCGTCTGTTTATGCTTTTGGTAGCATTCAAGTGCATGTGTAACTGTGCTGCAAAGGAATAGAGAGAGCAGAAACAATGTGCTTCTTTGGCAGCCTATTTTTCTGGCAAGAGTATTATTCCTTCATACAGTAATCAGTGGTCCCCCAGCAAGCTTGTTACGTGGTTTGCCCAGATGGATAGCAACAATAGAGTTCACATCTTTGACAGGGGATTTATTCAACAAACAATGTAAATTAAACTCTTATCTCTTCTGTATAATAACCCCACAGTGATAAGTGAAGACTAGACAGGAGGGAGGTGCCTGCAAGAGTTTTGCATTCCTACCTTAGCAGCATCAGCAGTTTTCCTTTTCAGCATTTTTCTCATGTATATTTTTTCTTTTCTTGCTTTTTATATCAACATCAAGCATAGGAGAGCTACAGCTGGACCCTCATGTTTTGTGCATTAGGCTATTGCCAGACCTCCTCTGGTCCCTGCCCAAAGGTGTATTGGAATTTCAAGGTGATTACTTCTCTTAAACTTTTCTTTCCAAAGGCTAGCTCAAAAACTAAAGCTAAAAATGCCTAAGATGAACAGGCATTCATCTCAATGCCTAAGATCAACAGGCATTGGAAAAAAAGTCCTCAAGGTATGTTGAACAGGATATAATTGCTCACAAACACACTAGATAAACAGTGGCTTTTACAGAAAGATTTACAAATTAGTTAATAACCCCACAGAATTATCTTTGCTAAGAAGTGTGAGAAGCTCTCAGAACCATGATCTCGGTACTGAATCCGTACTAAAGTTCATTTAATTGCAGGTGAGTAGCCCTTGCTTCATGAAGGAAGGACAACCCTATTCCTGACATCTACAGGTTACCCATTTACTGCAGGCTACTGATGTTTTCCAGATGAGCCTGTGGTTATGTTATTGGCAACTGCTGGTCATCACTGAAAAGGAATTCCAAGTAGGTGATCACAGAGTGCATCGAGGGGCAATGGGGGCAGGAAGCTAAAATTAAAAAAACCCCACAACTGTGTAGTAATTGCTATTGTGTGTTATCTGTGTGGCTTTTCCTGGGTTCTCTTTCCTACATTAGAGCTCCTTCCTGTTCTCCAGATGATATATCTAAACTGGTGAGGCCCATTCTCCTTTTAAATATGCATGAGAATGGGCCCAAGATATCTTTGCCAAAGAGAAGCTTCAGCAGAAACAAAGGAAAATTCTTTTCCCCAGAGACATGGGGCGTGTTGTACCAGGAATGGAATCCATCTGTCTTCAAATACTGGGATGGCTCCAGGAATATCTTCCAGCTACCCTGGGGTAGTGTAATTTCATTTTCCTGTCCTCACCATTTGTATTTATAGAATGTATTCACTCACAAAAATAAAACAAAAAGCAGTGGACTTCAGAACAATTGCAAGTTCACAAGTCAGGGATTCCCCTTACCTCCTTTCATGCTATTATTTATGCAAGCCTTGTTCTCTGGAGCTACTCGCAATTCAAAATAATCTATTTGCTTAATTGAATTATCCTTTAAGGAAAGAAAATTGAAAAATGGGGCCAGTCCAAGAGGCTTACTCTCAGTCAAAAAACAGCTTCAGAAACCAGTCACACATTGCTAGGGGTGAAAATGCAAACCCATGGATCTTCATAAACCAACATGTTGTCAAAGAGAAAAGTACTCACAAATTGAAATGAAACAGGAAGACTTTAAACAGGAACTCTTACCTCAAAACATGTCTAAAATATTTGTAACTTGTATGAAGCTGTTGAAATACAGGAGGCCTGTGGAAAAGTTAGAATATTTAAAAAATTCATGTGTAGTCAAAATAGATGTTCATGTAAACGTTGCAGGAAAGAGAAATGACAAAAAAAGGATCATTTCACCACTGTCAAAATTGGAGGATTATGTATGTGCACATAACATTAAGTAAAAGGGAGCAGATAAAACAAGACACATTTATTTCTAGAAAATAATTTACATGATAAGCAAATGAATGGTGCTTATCTAGAGTAAGCCTGCTTGGAAAGAAACCAAAGATTGATCCTGGAAGGAAAGTAATCTACTACTGCTAAAATCCCAGCAAATTTTCTTCTTCTTCCTCTGAACATAAGCTGCTCAACCTTGAGCCAAGTTAGAAAGGTTCTTTTCCAAATGTATGAGCAAATTACTCTTTATCCAGACAAATAATAGATAAATTGTGCTGGCAGCTTTGATAGCCACATTTGCAAACTCTGCATGGGTAATTCTGAAACTGTTCTATAACCAGTGACTTTTGTTTTTATCAGAAACTGATTGTAAACCTATAAAGTAACTTTTGAGGAGTATCTAAATGCTAAACCAGAATACTCAGCTGTTAGGAAATGCCAAGAGTTGCTGCTGGCAAACTGTGAGGTATTTTACCATGACCACATTACACAGATACAGTGCAATTACATCATGCTCATGTACACTTAGTATGCCAACAAAAGAGTGTAAAGCAAATGAACTTTTGGCCTTACAGTAAGTCATCAGCAATGACATAAGTCAGTGCCCATGGACATTTTTACAGGCAGAACTTTACCCATTACATGGAATGTGTAAAACACTTGTAGCTATGCGTAATCCACAGGGAAACCCAGCTACTATCAACATGATTCAAACACAAGCATTCCACCTGGAGAGATGCTTAAAGGCTTGAAATCAATGTCAAACTAGATTTTTGCATTTAATTTTTCATCATAAAATGTGGGGAGAGAAACTGAGCTGTCATGATACTAAACACTTAAGAACAACCAACTCAGGAGTGAATTTTTCAATACAAGTGTGAGAGCCTTTACCTTTTCCTATTCATACTCAATAGTCTGAAGTTTGATCCACTGAGTTATACACAAGAGTTCACTTCCATTGAAGTTTAAGTAGGACATTGTATGATATTCTTTTAAATGGAAACATATGTAATACCCTTTCAGGGTTTTCTGAGAAATCACCTGGAGTCCTTTACCTGCCCATCCTTTCAAACTACCATTCATCAAGGCCAGACTGGATGGGGCTTTGAGCAACCTGATCAAGCAGGTGTGTCTGCTCATGGCAGTGGGGCTGGAACTAGATGATCTTTAAGATCCTTTCCAACCCAAATAATTCTGTGAACAAAACCCTAATATCCTCTCAGGGTTTTCTGAGTAATCATCTAGGGTCCTTTACCTGCTCATTCTTCCATTAAACTACCATTTAACAGCTCTGACAAAATATGGTGGTTCCTGCAATAACACCTTTCTAAAAAATATATGGCAACTTTAATGACAAAAGCTTTTTACTAGCCATAACAACCTGGATTAATATTGAAATGTTCAATTTTAATATCTGGGGGAATGAAGACACCTTGAACATCTGCAGTATGGTCAGTTCTTTGCAGCAGGGCTACAAGAGGTGCATGTGCATGTCTAGTGTCAAAATGTTGTGCTGCCTTGTACTGTTGATCTTTCTGCTTTGGAATGCTTGTGGAATTCCTGGTAGGCCATACAGAACATGGAGTTTGCACATTTAAGACAGTGCTGCTCTAGCTGTGGTTCCTCACGAGAGACCCTCTTGCTGTGGTGTGCATAGTGTGAGCCTGCCCCGAGCTCCAGCAGTGCTGACACACCGCCTCTATGCACTTACACTGAATGGAGGCTCCTCCACTGCTGTTTGCCCCACCTGGTGCACCGAGGTGTGGGAGGAACAGGGTGATGCTAAAGGCACTCTGCCCTCCCTCTCAGCCTCAGACTGCATCTGCTTCTTAGACAGCTGTTGAACAAAGGCTGCTTGGCAGCTCCAACCTATCCGCACTGTGCTTGGTGTTCTGAAAAGTCTTGGTTAGACTGAAATTACAGAGGTTCATCCAATTTTTCTAGGAGTGAAACTGGAAGTGCTCCTTGCATACAGGCAATGGGTACAGTAAAACATGTTTTGCCTTGTTTTCTCTTTCCCCTCTCCTCCTGCCCTCTGCTTAGGTTGAAGTTCTTGCACTTCAATTTCAATTGTGAGTCTTCCTGTATTTTCCCTAAAGATTCACAGAACAGATGTTGCTCTGTCTTGGGTTATTTTTAAATTTCCCAGGGAGAAAGTAGAGACATGCTTGTTTCTTCCAGTGAGGGAGAGGATCAGATATCTCATCAGAGGATGAGATAGTGCTCAGCACTGTTTGGATTGTTTACACCGAAATTATTTTGTTGATCATTTCCTGACATTATATCCTGTTTTGCTAACAGAAGTGGTTTTAGCCAGTCACCAAATTTACATTTGCATTTATTTGTCCATTCACCTTTTTTTTCCCCAGATAACAGTTATCCTTATATCTCTTTTACAAATAAAAGTAAGGCTGACTGTACAAAGTACTGCCCTGAAAGGTAATGCCAAAGACAAGCTTCTGTGCTCTAGAAGTTATACAAGGTTTTGATTGTCCAAATTGTTACATTCTAAATTATTTCAAGTGAAGATGCAACCATCAAATTCACCTTGCCACTTTGCAGGCATGTGGAACGTTTTAAAAACCAAAACAAGTTCACAGCACATTTCAGGAGCTGAAGGAATGTTAATCTGGAGACAGGGTTGAACTCCACCCGTGCTCTGCCCAGGATGCAGGATTACTCATGCACCTAATGTATGGCCATTTTCTTTCCATGTCTACATCCACTCTGATTCTTGACAGAGCCCCTTGAGTTTCTCTAGGTTTCCCCTAGCGAAGCCCCTAGGATTTCTCTTTGTCCTCTAAAAGAGGCCAAGGCATTGTTATAAGTATCATATCTACATGGGCAGCTGTGGCTTGAATAAATGTATGTAAATTATTAACTAGTGGCTGTACGCACAATGTCCCTGGTGTTGTCCACTCAAAAAGGATGCCGTGAGACACACCCTGCTTAAAGAAAGATAATTAGGGCCACAAAATCAAGGAAAACAAGATTTTGAAGTATGAACTGGTTTGTTTCCCTTTCTCAGCAAAACACGTATGAACGAGCCATCAGGTCGAGAACATGCAGGCTTTGCACGTACAGTCGGGGTCATTGTGCTGCTCGTGAAATATTGTACAGAGAGAAGCCCAGGGAAAGCTGACAAACCAGCTGGCGACGCCGGGAGTGAATCGTGGTAAAGCCAAGGGACAGGGAGGGGACGCAGAGCTGCCGCACGGGAGGGGTGCCTGTGAGCAGCACCAGCGGCGTGCCACCCTGGCTGAGCACGATGCAATGCCGTCCCGTTGGGCCGCTCTCCCCGGGTCACAGCAGCGCACCAGCCACAGAGGTGAAGGGCTGGGTATAGGCACACGCCAGAGAAATCCCGCACAGCCGAGGTTGGTCCTGGGCTGCCTTGCAGGAGGCACAGGGGCACAGGGCTGGGGCAGGCGATACTGTTCTGCCGTTCAGCTGCGGGTACGAGCATCTCTGCTCCCATGCGTGTGATCCGCCAAGGCAGGACCCTGAGGACGCCGCAGGGACAGTACAGGGACAGGGGGAGACTGGGAGAGGAACCGGGCTGAAACAGCCTCTGACTTCCAAGGTTTGTGCAGCAGGAGAGCCGCCACCTGCTCGGCACCTTTCTTTATGCGGCGATGGTCAGTAGAGACAAAGACAACTCCCAAAATGGCCTTTTATGTAACCGCGTCGGTAAGAGACCCAACTCACACAAAATAACCATGAGCCAGCCCCTCTGCAGCGCAGGCCGCGGGCTCGGTGTGCCCGAGGGCCGCCGTGGGGCCGGAGCTCCTCGTCACGCAGCCCCTGCGCGGACACAAGGCCGGCCCGGCCTCCCCAG
>VWYI01045454.1:272201-309769 GCA_013399455.1 Anthoscopus minutus
CAGGTGCGATCGGGGCTGGCGAGGCAAGGGCCGGCCCTCGGCGGGTGAGCGCTCCGGCCAGCGCCCCGCGGGACCGACCTGCCGGAGCCGGAGCTCCCCGGTGAAGTGCGGTCAGAATCCCTCCGAACTGTGCTTTACTTCCCTAAATTAACTGTCATGGAAATCCTTTCCTTTGTGGGCTTGTTTGAGTTTTTTTAATATCATCCTCTGTGAAATCCCATCCCAGAGAAGTTACAGCTGAGCTCCCCTTCTTGCTTCCAGAAACATTTCTGTGCTGGTGGGATTGTCCTTGTAAGAGAAAATAAAATGTTTCCAGCCTTTACTGGCTGAATACAGTATGACTGGTAGTTCAGTGGAAAATACTCCAGTCTTCTGGAGTATTTCTGCTTGAAGTGCTTTTGCAGGCTGCGGTTTGGAGAGCAGCGTGTGTCACTGCGATGTACAACTAAAAACCAATACCCCTTTCCTGTAACTTGTATTCATTACGGAATAGGAAAACTTAAAAGAGTTCGTCCCCTTGATGGTTTAGAATAGGACTTGCGGTGCAGCAAATATATTGTTGGTGTTTGTTTAATACTCGGCTCTCCGATTCCGAAGTAGAAAATGCCACCAAAGGCCTGTAGGAAGGAGGTAGCTGAACTAATAGGCGGCTGGTTCTGTTGAAGGATGGTTGCTATCTGTTGTTTTGGCGAATACTGCTGGCTGTCAGCCCTGTTTTACAAAGGTGCAGAGAAGCACTATGTCGTGACTTGTGCCCTATGGTGCTCCCGGAGGGAACAGACCTTTGAGGCGACCTAATTCCTTACGGTTCAGTTGGCATCGCCGGGCTGCGGGGCGGCCTATGGACTGGGTTCACAGCCATCGAGTACAAAGGCTGGCCACGGGACTGACTCTTCCTTCTATTGCAAGTGTGGCAAATTAACAGGGTGGAGATGAACTCGTGAGTTAAATGTCATCTGCGCTTTTAAACTTTATTTTTAGTGGAAAAAAAAAAGCCTAACAAATGTAGAAATATTTTAATTTTAAAAATGTCAAAGTATAAGCAAAAGTCTTGCAGTACTTGTTTATATATAATAAAACTGCTAACATACATGTTAATTCTTAAATGTTAATGGTTTAATAACTGCAAAAGAAAGATCTCACTGTTGTTGAGGTGGGAGAGTAAATATCAGAATTATCAGAGCACCAGTTCCAAACCTTTGTGATGTTGCTTTTAATAATGTAGAAATTAAGATTTAGCTTGACAGTATTTTTAGTGGATATGTTTTTAACATGTCTCAGTTAATAAACTATTTAGTGAAGGCACAGTTATGCCTTTGACTGTAAAGCTATAAAGCCAGCAATGCAAATATAAAAGGCATTAAACTTTCCTGCAAGGCTGAATAGCTTTCTGAATTAAACCATGTCAGTGGTAGTTTGCAGAAATTCTAAGTCGAACTAGTTTCCCCAGCCCCATTATTTCTAGTCAGAGAGGGCATTCCTTTATAATCTGCACTAAATACTGTGTCCTTCAGCCTCCGGCATTGCCATGTGCCTTTGTTTTGATAATGGGTCAGTATTTTGACCTATTAACAATAATGTTCTCATAAGGAAGGTGAAATAGTGCTTCCTTGTGCCTGGTCTGCCAGGGTGGAAAAGGCTTTGTGACCCAATCTAACCTTTGTATTTTTGTGGTATTTGATAACACTGGTCCGAGGAAAGATTTCAGGTTTTAGAAATATTGGCAGTCTTATGAGTGATGTGGCAAAGTTGAGTAGGGACTAGCTTCTTATCAGTACAAAATGTGAAAGCATGCAATTAAGCAGGCAGGTTGAAAATGAACAAAAGGGGTGTGTTTTTGGTTTTGACTCAATGTGTGGTTAGTTAAGCTTTGGAAATCCTTTCTAAAGCATGTGGATATTGAAAGTTTACAGGGACTTGAAAAGCAACTGGACAAATTAATGGAAGAAAGACCCACTAAGGCTGGCTTGTGCGGAGTACCTCAAGTAGCTCAGGGAGTCACCAAGCTGAGCACAGAGCTGAGACAATAGGCTGGGAAAGTACTATCAATTATTTATCAAATTTTTATATTAATTTCAGGCATTGACATAGTGCAGACAACAGACCTGCCATCTGACGTAGTAGAGCTGCTCTTAGTGAAATTATTCAACTGAAGTAAGTTTTTGAGAAAGCTGAACCAAAGGGACCAGGTCTAGAGATAACTCTAGGTGATAATTCTCAGGAAATTATTATGAGTTACCATCAAACATCAGTTTAAGTGGTGCTGGGGGCAGTTTTGGCACCTTTGTACTTGTTGACATTGATGTCTTTGATGAACAGAATTAGCACAAAATCTGGAGGAGACTGAGCAGGGCTTTCAGACTGTGTTTTCGATGCTCTGCTTTGGAGGACAAGAAGTTTCTGTTAAGTTCGAAGGCAGTGTTTGAGTATTTGCTATTTTCAGGAAGAAGATCCCATAATGCAGATGGGTAAAGTCGACTTGGCAGCGGCACCATGGAAGCAGATCTGAGGGTTATGTGGGATCACAGGAAGCACAGGGATCTTCAACTACTGTTGAAATTCAGCATTTAGCTTTTTTGTACTGATGTTAAGTTAGCAGAATAATGTGTCCAGTTTTGGCCACAGCCTGTTAAGAAAGGTCCATTAAATTGTCTCCATCTACCAGAAATGGTCACCAGGGCTTAGGAAAGTTTTGGAAAATGTATTTGCTGAGAATATGTGTGTTTGGAAAGTTTGTTCCACAAAGCTAGACAAGCTTATTTCCAGCAGAAAGAGATGAGATGAGCGGATATGAAAATGCTAAAGTATTAAAATTAGTGAGAAGTGATCTGTGTTCTGTCAGTGGGTGTATAGAGAAAGATGAAATTACTTTGCACCAAAGACTTGATGAAGTTCTTAAAATCTGTTATGCCTTAGGGAAAACTGAAAGAAGCTAAAGCTGTGCAATCTCATTTCTGCAAAGGTTTTTGAAAGTCAAATAGCATTTGTGTTAAGGATATATTAAAAGCATTCCTCAACAATGTTTTACTTGTTCTCATGCAGGGACTTTGATTTCTTCAGGTCCTGTCTATATTTGGGCTTGAGTTTATGTGGAAAAAAGTAATTTCAGTCCTCAAAAGATGAACAGTTTCTCTGATAAAGTCCTATAGTCTTTCAGTTGCTGGTCATCTCACGTTACAGCTTAAGGCATTTGGTTTTAAAATAATTAGTGGACAAACTACTGCATTTGACAGCAAAATGTTGTGGTTTAGGAGTATAGCCTGTAATACTGTAGGAAATGTAGGTGTACAACCATATTGTGATTTAAACCAGGAAAATCAGAGGGATAAAACCTGAGGTATTCATCGTCTACTCTAGAATATGTTGTGTGCGGCTTTATAACTTGTGTTCTAGTGTTATAGTGTTATAGTACCTTTGGATCTAAAACACTTTTAAAAAGGGCTTTCTAAAGTACTTCTAAAAAAAATTGCAAAATATCATATGTTTCTCATTTTGTATTCACTTTTTAAAGTATGTCTAGGCGTTTTAAATGGCAACATTTTAACATAGCTTGCCATCTATTTAAGTTTCTACTTTGTTATTTCTTGGAATGACTGACTGTCTTAGGTTTGTAGTAAATACTAGTGATAGTGACTTGTTTTTCTCAATTATTGATACTATATCAATATAAAGAACACAGAAAAATTTAGATTTTGAACTGATGGCTGTGGATGAATCTTCCCCTCCCCCCAAAAACCCCCAACAAAACCAGCGGTTTTAGAAAGCTGAATGAGAAGCATCAGCAGCCTTCATGGTTTTTACTATGGCTCTGATGTCAAGAAAAGGGCAGATAAATCCTTGGGCACTTCAGTCTCTGGTAGAATAACTTCTGTAAGTAATGGCCATATAAATTTAATATATGTATTTTATTTGGAACAGCATGCTAAAGCTATCTTTTGATAAGTGACCATCTTAGAATAAATATTTTTTAAAACTGATTTAGCCAAAGCAAGTTCTTGGTTTTGTGTTATTGTTGTTGAGCTGCATGCAGAAACAGAGCAGAGGCTGATGAGGCTGAGGAAGGCTGGTTCTATTCTGTCCTGCCACTGTGCCATGGTGCTGCAGCTCCAAGGCAAAGCCTGTTTCCATTTATGGACAGCATAGTGTGGCCTTGAAAATGTGGTTTGGGACTCCTTTGTGCACATACGCATGCTGACTTCTTGCTGAAAAGGGATTTGCAGCCAGATGACACGTAACCTGCAGATACAGTGCTGGCTGCTGCTCCTGTAGGCAAATGTGAGCTCTGTGAGCTAAATTGCAGCTCCTGTCAGTAGCAGGGCATGCATGAACGCTTGATTAAGTGTGGGTTGGTGTCTGGCTGCTGTGGCTGCACTGCAAGTCATACCCAGGCACTGTGTCACTCCTGAAGCACTTCTGTCAAGGCACCTTCCTCATACCATGAATGCTTCTTCTCCCTCTGCAAGTGTGTGGTTGAAGGGCAGTATCTGCTTGCTCCAGGCAATGAGAGATGGATGCAGCATCTGGAATTAAACTTCACTTTTTGTATGCACAGCTTGCAGCACTGCTGCTGTGCAGAATGTGGCCAGTCTCCAACTGGGACTGGGATCCCAACTGGGACTGGGATCTGGTCCTGGCAGGGCCTAATGGAGGTGCCATGAGCACTACCAGACTGGGGGTGGCCACATCCATATGTGCATCTTTTAGGGCTTGATCTACTCTCAGAGAAATTGAAGAGAAATTCTCAGTCTTGAGCTGAAAGTCTGAATGAGCCCTGGATTTGTAAATGCTCAACAAAGGCCTTATTTATAATAAAAGATTTTTTTTTCTTTTTAAAGCAACATCTCTTAAGAGAACTTGCGGAATTTATTTTGCAAAGGTAGTTAAACAGACAATTAAATTAAGAGTATTATTTACATAGTGGACAATTGTTTCACGAGCAAATTTGTTTCCCTTGTAATTAACAAGACTTAGTGGACTGATTTGAAATTTGTGGAGAAAAAAAAGAGAAGCAGAGAATTTAACAAGGCCAGTTATTCACAAAAATCTCTTCAATATTAGCAATATCTCTGGCTGTATATTACAAAAATAGCACCGACTTTCTGAATTATATATAAATGTTCCTGTAGATCCTTCAGGCCTGAGCTGAAGCCATGGAAATATTGTTGCTTTTTGCATTTTGAGCAAGTTCAGATTTGTGTGGTTCAGAGCTCCATCCTTCTCATATATTGTCTTTGTTGCCATGCACTCAACAAGGTTTTGATCGTGTCAGGTGCATTCTCAGTGGTCCAGATCCAAAGGGGCCCAGCTAAAAGGTGACACTGCAGTAACTATGTTTAGGAAGAAGCTGTCTGTGGAAGAGCAGCATGTCCTTCTCCAGTCCTTAGGCATGACCTGTGCAGGAAGTCATGCCTGTGGTGGGCTAATGACACCCCTTCCAACTTCACATCTGTGCTTTGCTCTTTCCTGATTTCTTCAAGTGCAGTCCTCACAGCTGCTCTGTAGTGGGGGAATTGATAGCAATATAACTCTTTCAGCAAGTTCTCAGTGCCAAAGATAGACAGTTTTGCTGTGTCTCCTTTTGTCTTGCCAGGGTGAGTGCTGTGTGCAGGTACACCAAACCTACTTACCCTGGGACTCTGCTTGTTTTAGGGGAGGCATTGGAGAGTTTGGGGGGAGGATGCTCTGTAATTGCTCATCCAATTCAAGGTTTAGCAGTGTGCAATAAGCTTTTGTGATGTTGGCCTTGCTTATGTCCAGCAAAGTTTCCAGGACAAGGAGCAGAGCATTCAAGAATGAAGAATCTGACAATCGTTTTTAATTACTTCAATTTTAACAGTTCTGACGGGTTGCAGTTTTGTGAGCAGCTGGGCTGAGGTAACTGACTGCTGGACCTTGAAAGGAGAAAATCTTAATGG
Source organism: Anthoscopus minutus (assembly GCA_013399455.1). Classification (NCBI taxonomy): domain Eukaryota; kingdom Metazoa; phylum Chordata; class Aves; order Passeriformes; family Paridae; genus Anthoscopus; species Anthoscopus minutus. The sequence continues at coordinate 278,117 of VWYI01045454.1, forward strand.
CTGCTTCTTCACTCTTCCCAGTAGTGTGGATGGTCACAAGGCTCCTTCACACCCCAGTGCAAACTGCTGGCTCTACAGAAAGCAACAAATCCCATCACCTTTCTCTTTTCTGTATCTGTGCTGCAGAGGTAGAGCAGCAGAGATGGGGGGAGGCAGATGAGGGGTGATAAGTCACTGCTGTTCAGCTCACCCTCTCTCAGGAAGTGAATCTATTTTGCAGTCTCTTAGACCTGTGTAACCTTCATTGCCTCTATCAAAAGTTAGACAAATGCCTCCAGAGCCCTTTGCAGAGAGAAGTACAGATATAAAGAATATATATAGGGAATTTAATAGAATCATAGAATCACAGAAAAGACCCTAAAGATGATTTGGTTCCAACCCCCTGCTATGGGCAGGGACACACAAAAGGACAGAGTCACACAAAAGGACAGAGTTATAGAGTAGGATGGGAGAGGATTGTAAGAGATCATTGTCTTTAGAGGCTCCTAGGATAACATGGACTTTTATTATTGTGTAAAGATAAAAACACTTGGGTTTAGTACATGTGGTGGTTTTGGTTTGTTTAGGTTTTCTTTGTTTTCCTTTTTGTTACCTGGAATATTTTACAATAATAGGAAAACTGGTGATATAAATGTCTCATTTTCTAGGTTCCTGTCTAGTTTTTTTTCAGTGTTTGCTGATTCCTTTAAAGCCTTGGCAAGTGTTCATGCAGGCAGCCTTTATGGCAGGTGCTTGTGTACCCTAATGGCATTCTGCATGGATGCTATGTCTGCTGTACAGTAAGGAGTGTTACTTATGTGGACAAGTCAGGAATAAAGCTGTTTCTCCTTCTCTCATACTTGCTGGCTTGCTTTTCAATGAGTGTACTGCTAGGCTGGTCAGTACTCTTCTTTAGACTTTTTTCCAAAATGGAGCCTCTAATGTTTTTTACAGATTTTAGTAGCTGATCTTCTTTTGGCTGTGGTTAGGAGCATTGCTTCAAATTTCAAAGTTCTTGGGAAACAGAAGGGATGTGGGCTTTCGTAGTTTTGTTGAATTTGAGCTGTTGGGAACAAAGCACTCCTGTTTCTTCTGTACACGTGGTTTTGCAGACAGATGATCTCTGGTTGTCATCCCACTACAGTACTCTTGCATCTTCTCAAGCACTTGAAATTAGTTATGGTAAGACATTTAATCTTGGATTATTTGGACCTTGAGGTAGTGTTTGGGTCACTGCATGACTGTCCTCTATTAAATTTTTTTCTCTTTGAGTGTTCAGACATGCACTATGGGGTTTTGAAAAAGTCTTACACCTTAGTATTTGTTTAGATCATTTATGCACGAACAAATTTTGAGCTTTGTTTAGGGAAGAATGTTTTTTGAAATACCTTTTTTGTCATATTCTGATAATAATCTGAAACAAATTTTAGATCTTGTTTTATGTTTTGCTGTAAACGTTTACATCCTTTCAAAGGAAAAAAATTATTTCTTCCTAACCCAGGGAGAAGAATCTTAGCCATGAAGTTTCTTAGCCTTTTATCATGCTGTACAAGTCATGTCTTGCTCAAAAGGTCAACACCCACAGAATAATGTTTTTTTACAGTTCAGTGGTCTAAGTAGCTGCTTTTCTTGGGGCTGTAGGAATCTTTCCTATTGTCAATGAACATGCAGTCTTTTGATAATATGATAGCTGAAGCTATGGGTATTTTCATGCTAAATGATATATATTCAACACCAAAGCAGCAATGACAAACATAAACAATATGTTGACCATATACTCTTACAGATTATTCTCTTTCAGTTTAAATCCTTGCAGCTTTTTCCAACTTTGCATATATGTATGTACTTTTGGTGAAATGCTACATCAGATTTCTTTTCACTTGGAACTAAAAATAGTTTATTTTAGAAAGTGTTAGCGTTTAGCTTCTTTGTTTCTGCTACCAGGGTTTTGTGTCTGTTCCTGTAGCAGTCAGCCTAGCAGGGGTTATAATAGATAAAGTTGGTTCAAAGATTTTATTTTTTTAATTGCCCTTTGCAGCTTCTGATACAGTCTGAGATCAGTTACTGATCTCTTTAGAAAGAGATTTTTTTTTAATGCCTTAAAAAAATGCAGTTATATTATTTTCTGACTTTTTCTGGGTTTTTTTGTTACATAAACGCTTGGGATTTTACATGAGTAATAGGTACTGACTGCTTGAGTACATAGGATGGAAGTGGAAATTTATATGATTTAAAAAAAACCAAAACAGCTGTTTGAGATGAGTTGTTCACAGTATTAATCCTGGTCTCTTTACAAATCCCTTTGGGAGAGAAGAGGGCAGACAAAAGGCACTTCATGTCACTGGCATGTTTACTGAGTGACTTTGCTGCTTTAGCCCGAGGGAGGAGGTGGAAGCAGGGGAATGGGAAACTACAGCTGCTGGGAAGAGGAAGAGTATTTAGAGGTGAGCTCCTTCTTAAGAAACATGAGAAGGCTGAAGGGTGATGTCAAGGTGGGAAAGTTTGAGGAGCTGAGAAGACCAAAGAGACCCAGGAAAAGGGAACACTTGAAGATTTTAGTAGAAGAAAAATGCTATTTCGACTGCTTTTGTGTAAAACAGGTTAGCATTGAGGGCTGCCCTTCTACCATGCCTGGGCAGGACTTTGAAACCATGTTTCCCTCATCAAACATAAGGATGCTGCCTGATCCCTGCACATGTCCAGGCACTGACCCTGGGTGTGCCTGCTGTGGGTGTAAGACCACGAGGCCTTGCAATTTTGGCTAAATATTTCATCCCAAGACAGGTAAAGATTTTGGAGTGACATCTGAAGGTGTGCTAAGGTATGATTAGTGGTAATTAATGAGTGCTAATTGGCTTATGTTTTTCTAGGACTCAGTATGTTCTCTCCAGCAGCCCCTCATTTCCATTGGTCATTTTGTTGGAAATGTCCAAGTAGTTTTTAGAAATTCCAGGTAGGACAGGAACCTTCTCAAAAGCAGCTGTTACTTCCTCCACTGTACATACTTAAGGGAGAAATCTGAATGGACAAGATGCAGCTGTGTGTGAGGCCGCTGTAGCTTTGTTTTCTTCAGTTTGATCAACTGCTTAATTTTAAATTAATGGCCTAATTTTGTGAGGAAGATTTTATAGGCAGGCAGACTCACACAACTCTAACCAGCAATCTCCAGTCTGACAATGAAGGAGGCACATCTGTGTGAGGACTTTATTCCCAAGTGTTTAATTTTATTTCATTTCAGGTCTTTGTGTAAGGAAAAGCTGTGTAATTGTCACGCATGTAAAGGCAGAGAACTGAGATGAATGTGAAGTAATAGCCATATTTTCAGAAGAACCAATTTTATATTGTGAGAAACTAGCCTAGTAATATTAGCAAGTATTTAAACAATGATTGCTGATGGGTGAGGGTGCTATTTATTTTTGAAGCTTGTGTTTTAGCAGACTTGAATTTACTACCATTGGAAAACAAGGGTGTTTTTTTTCTGACAAATCACTTCCCTCAAGCATCTCCTGCAAATGTTAAGCCTGTGCTGTATTTCTAACATGAGCTAAAAGCTTCTACTAATACCTAAGGAAGCAAAGGAAAACTATTGTGCCTTCTCTATTATTATACACCTGTCAAGGTCTTTGCATCTGTTTCAATACTAACAAGAAGAAAATGTGGGTGGAGAATGAAGGGTTTTTAAAAGTCTTCCCTTAGCTGAGAAGCATTTCCCCTTTTTCAGGTACCAGGCTGTCTTCCAAGGGCTTCCACCCAGCAGGGCCAGGAATGGCATGGTGTGGAGCTTGGGTGCTGCAGGCTATAGCAAGTAATGGGATGCAGACCTTGGTTCAGTGATAGCTGATATCACCTCTTTGCACTGTTGAAGGTAATGGCAGTCAAATTTTGACCCAGATGCATGAGATAGCACTCATTTGGAGTTCAGTGGAGTGTAGAACACAATGACTGCTCCAGTGGATGTTGTTAGCATGTCACCTGGATTGGCTTCCTGGGTTGCATCGTGTTTTGCCTGTCATTCATCTGCCTGGATCACTCTGGTGCAATTTGGATCCTTGGTGGTGCTTCATGCGCTGATTATTTGTTGACAGCTTCACAATGTATCTCCCTCTGGATCAGACTTCTATTTTCAGGATCAGCTTCTGCCCCCAAAGAATCCCTGTGTAAGTTATTCCCAGGACACATGGGGGTTTTTTCCCATTTATATTACACTACTTCCAGGATATCCTGCCTTTTGTGTTTCACAACTTGCTGGCAGTGGGAAGGATTTGCATGGCGTCAGTCCTAGAGATGAGCATGCAGCTTCACATGCTCTTTGTTGACTGCCTATACCAAGACAGATTGCAAATGGAGTTTGTACAATAGAGCAAGTAAAACTGGCTGCATCAGTGTGGTTTTCTGAGGATGAAAGAGATACTGGCTTTTACTCTACTTATCAGCCAGGCTTGATGTCTAGTCAAAAGAGTAGTGGAGAGATGCAGAGCAGAACATCTGGTAGAAGCAGACTGGGAAGAGAGTACAAGCAAAATCTGTGTTTTCTTCTTTGTTTTCTGCCTTCCCTAGTGGAGAATGACCAGTGTCATACCAGTTAGCATTGGACTGGGAATGGCTGTAGTTACTTGAAACTGTCAACCTACAGTTAACCCTGCTCATCAGGCTGAGGTTTGGAGAGTGATGTGGAGGCCACATTTGCTGCAGGGAACATTCCTGTCATGGCAAGCTTTGCTCATGTGTGCCCAGCACGGCCTGGGAAGCCCTGCAGTAGAACGTGCTGGCTCTCCATGAGAGTCAGCAGGAAGGAATACTTTGTGTTGTTGCAACCTATTGTGAGTGGCTGCTCTGCTGGGGACTCCTTTGGCTTTTCACAGTGTTCCTTTCATCAAATGATAAGGTGCTGAGCTTGTTCTGAGCTTGTCACCATGCCAAGAGCACCCTCACAGAGAAAGCCCTATGCCTTTTACCTCCTAAAATGCATGTTGATTCACTACATTCCTGGACCAAAGCAGCAGTCAGTCTTCCTGTTTTGAAAGAAAGGAAGTGGGGAGAATACTATTGCTTTGAGGTGAAGATCTGCTTTACAGGCTAATTTTAGGTGCAGCTTAATGCGTAAGGAGAAGTCAGTTTAGAGTAGAAGGAGAGTAACTATCAGACATCCAAAAATTATGAATGCTGGTGTTGAGCAGGGTGGTGTAGGCAGAAGCAGCCGCATGGGAAAGCATGACCTGGAGCAGTGGCTGTTGAGCTGGGTGCATGCTGGACAGGGGAGGCTGAGCAGATGTGATTGACCTTCCAGGCACAGCCTTGCTGCCTGGGCTCAGAGGCTCAGCACAGGGCAGGATTAGCACAGCTTCACTGGCAGAATGGGCGGCTCTAGACCTCTTGTGTTCCCCAAAACAAAAAGCAGTCCAGAGCATTGCAAGCTTTATAGATGACCATTTTAAGTGATTTTTTTTCTTTTCAAAGGCATTTTTGAGGCTGGGAGAAAAGAAACTAAGGGATACCTAGAGAAAGGGGAGAAGCCAAGTATCAAAGAAGCTGAAACAGAAGAGCAGGTCAGGGAAAAAAAATCAGTCCTCTGTCCTATATCTCTCTGATACTTTTCAGTACAAATCTAGTTCAAGAGAGCCGTAGTGGTAAAAGCTTACAGGAAGGCTGGTGTAGTTATTAGAACACTTCCTGGGTGGCTCAGCCTTCATCTCTGAAGCCACACCTGGTGTATTAGGGTTTCCTATACTATTATTAGTGTTATGCTGGACACGTTTCCAGAACGCTGTAAAAAGCCTCTCTATCAAAGAAGGATCATCACATAGCTGAGGCTGCCAGATGCATGGAGAAATTAGGTAAACTACAGCATCCAGTAAAACTTGAATGAGTTTTATGGAGTGGAAGCTGAAAAGGTCAATGCTTTTTTTGATAACCTTTGGAATATAATTTTGTTTCTCTGTTGTACTGGAATGTCAGCAACTTTTGCTAATGTGTTGTTTCTAAAAAAAAGTTTATTTCTTAACAGACATGCGGTGATATTTTTATTTTAGGAAATTTAGATTTGTGTTTTTCACAGGTCATAACACTGAGAAGTTAGCCAGCGTGTTTCACCCTTCTGTCTGAAGGCTGCATAGAATTTGGACATGCAGGCATTTGAGAAGGCATTTGATTAATCTTGTTTCCTTTATTGTTCCCAAGTTATTTGAGTTATTCAAGAGGCATTCTTTTTTATTTATTTTGTTTGTGAAGTTGGAATAAGCCATAATAGCCCGCAAGTCCTTTTCATTAATCACCCAAGTAAAGAAGAAGTTCTGGAAGCTGTGAATTCTCTGTGAACAGAGCATTGATACCAAAATGCAATGTCATGGTTTTTATATATTAATAACAATAATAAGATAATTCTTCTTGTATCCTTCAGTCAATAAAAGGAAGCACATACTTCCCTGTAATTGAAGACAGGTATGCTATTGTGGAGGGTGGAACAGGACTCTGTAAAGAGAGGTGGAGTCTCCATTAGGGTGGTGTGATGAGGATACTGATTCATATGTTGATGCATTTTGCAAAATAGGTCTCTTGGTCGGTTGTGTTTTGTTTTGGCTTTTTTTTTTTTAGTTCAGTGGGTTGAAAACTGTATCGTTGGGCTGCTCTATACTACATTTTACTCTTTTTGAATTCAGTTCTTGAGTTCTTGGTTGAAGACTTCATGTAGGTCACTGGGAGGTGGCTGAACCCCATGTGATTGTTGCTGTCTCAGCACCAAAGGAACTGGAATTTTCTGAGTTCCTGACTTGTAATAATCCTCGAGGATCTTCATCATACTTACATTCTACACAAATGTTTCTTTTAAACTGTTTTGAGTTTTTTCTAAGATGACCTTAGAAGATTTCTAGTCATATGATGATGTGAAACAACCATACTTAAAAGCTTTTAGTTTTTTAGTTCCCATGAATAATTCAAACACAAAAACTCATCCCCAAGGAGGACTTGTTACTCTAGAAAGGAAATATGGGAAATCTATGAGGAGTTTACTGTTAGCTTCCCCCTGCCCAACCAAGATGATGCTCAGGTCATTAAACAGTGTGAAGAAATATCCATCATGAAAGCAGATTTGAAACATTTCTATTTGGAAGGAGGAATTCATACTGAATTACTGATCATTGTAGCTTAAGCTCCTGTAGAGCCTAAATTTTGGGTGAAAGAAAATACATGGAAAAAAAAAGACAACAACCCCATCTGAAATAAAGAATATATTTGCTGGAATATATAGGAAGTGCTGAAGACGTCCAGAGTGGAGTTCTAAATAGAATGCTTGAGTAAACTTGGCTTGCTGCACTGCAGACCACAGGTCCAGGAAGCTGAAGGGGATGCTTTGTAAAGCCTTGAGAAGAGCCATCAGGTTGTCTTGTGGGTATACTGATGATAAATTTCACATGACCTCACAGGCTTTCCTTCAATAGCACTATAGTCTCCTGATTTGTATTCCTTGTCTTTTAAAAACTAGTTTTGTATTAGCTTTCCATGAAAAAAATCAGGGATTGTTTTGTGGTTTGCTGTTTCCTAATCAGCAAGGTGAGGGTCTTGCTTGTGATCAGGAATGTGTCAATTAAAAGTTTTTAACATGAAGACTTTGCATGTGACTTTTTAAACTGTTTTCTAGGCTTTTTGATTGACATTATTAACATTTCTGAGTCCATGGAATATTTGCAAATGCTGAAACCAGCCAGTAACTGATCTCAACTGTCAGATGGCACTAGTGCTTAATTTTGGCTGTGTCTGTGTATATTAAAAAAACCCCAAAGCAGTTGCTTTGCACACTGGGTGTAATATCTTGCAAATCAACTGGAAAAATATTGAACTAAGAAGAAAAAAAATCTAGTCTTAATTTAAGATCTGTGTTAATGGTTAAAAGTAATTCTTAAAAACATTTTCAAAATTCTTCAAAGTGTTCAAAATAGTTCCTGTTTCTAGTCTGTGTGGTCTCTGTTTCCACCAGCTGCGTATTACAGCTTTTTGTGCTGGATTGAGGTATTCTGTAGTTTGTTTTCCGTGTAAATATTACATGTACTTAAGCTGTCATTACATGACCCTTATAGTTTTTTATTTGGCAAAGAATTGTTTAAAACCAGATGGAATTTCTGTGTGGCTGGCACTGAGCATTTAGAGGAAAGTTTTAAAGACGTGCAAGGAGATGTCTTGCCATTACCTTGGAAGAACAAAGGGATGTGTCTTTGAGGTTAGAAATTAGTAATACAGTATTTTCAGTAGGAAGGATTTTGAATCTATTGATTTAGATTGTTCTAGAATTGGAGGAAGACTTTAAACATGCTGCTTTTGATTACAGAAGGTGTTAGAATTAAAAGAGAAAAAATATAAGAACATTTAAGTATCTTTGAAGCATGCCTAAGAACTGTTTCACGTTATCCTCTTCTCTAATTGATTAACTGGATAATAGGTTTAAATGTGCCAAATAACAAACCCCATTGATTTCATAGCAACTAATCTGAAATGATCTAATTAAGTTTGGGTTTTTCTCTTGTGTCACCTGGGTGAATCCTAATAATGTATTGCAGATTGCATTAAAATGGGTTGTACCTGTTTCTTGGAAATAGTGTTGGGAAAGTCAGCAATTTCTTCAAGGACATAAATCAGGCAAAAGTACTGAGTGGAAACATCTGTTTCATGCTTTCTGGTCCTTCTGACTCATATGGGCAAATCCATTTGATTACCTTTCTTGATGGTTTTGATATTGTGTATATTGACTGCCTGAGGTCTATGTAGACATGTAGCTGAAACATGGTTTGAACCTGTGATATCAGTTTTGCTCATTAAAAAATCATTTAGTCTTTTTCTGGACCCCCTGAAATTTCTGCTGAGCACCATTCTGCTGAATTCCTGTCATAAATTTCATATGTGTGGTGTCTTTGAAATATCACTTTTACTTAATCTCCTTCTTGGGCACTGCCAAACCAGCAGTTATTTTTAACTATTCTAGAGGAGTGTTATTTAAATAATAAATTTTTTTGAGGCCAAATCTCTGTGATCCAAAAAAGTGCCCTACTTTTACAGCTGAGAAACACAATGATTGTGAACCATCCTTGACATTAGATAACTCAAGGAAACTTTGGTGGTAAGTTCCAGCAGGTTTGCTAATGGAGATTCTGTTATATTTTCCTCATTTTCCCTTTATGTTGCACAAACACAAGAATAAAAAATAGTTACTTGGTAAATACTATATGTACATTCTTCTTTGTGAAATGTTAAAAATTTTGTATTTATTTTCTGATGATGAAAGTCATGCTTTTCTAGATTGGCCTTGAACATCTGAAGTCAGATTGTATCCAAATAATTCAGGCCATGGTTGTATGTATTTTAGACTTTTTAATTTTTTTTCCCGAAGTATTGCCGGTAATATCAGCTGGGAAGATGAGAACATTTTCTGAACTTGAGAAGTCATTGTGAAAATATGCTTAACATTTTGGATATGCTTGTATTGCTGTATCAAATATTTTGCTTTTCATAAAGGGAAACATTTATGTCTACAAAAGGATTGTATGCTCCTTGAGTCTACCTGTAATTCAAAGTTCATACAGACTTACTTTGTTTATTTTTAACACAGAATTATGGAATGGTTTGGGTTGGAAGGAACCTTAAAGTTCATCTAGTTCCAACTCCCCTGCCATGGGCAAGGACATGTTTCACTAGACCAGGCTGTTCAAAGCCACACTTTCAGGATGGGGCATCCCCAAGTTCTCTGGGCAACCTATTTCAGCACCTCCCCACCCTCTCAGTAAAGAATTAGAAGTACAGGTCATAAGTGTTGGCAGAGATACTTTTCTGTTATTGCTGAGACTTGTTCTTCCTGTGTTGAGGAGAAGGGTACCAAGAAATGGGAAATGTGACTTTTGTCCTGGGTACCTCTTGTCCTGGCAAAGGGATGAGAGAGTTTTACTTGGGTTTTTTTGGTGGTGTTATCTGTGGTTTTGTGGGGAAGAGTTAACATTGAACCAATCTTCAATTTGGGAATTTTGTGTGTGAGCCTTTTGCACTCCCCTTGAGAGTATTTTTAACAGTATCTTTCAGCGTGCTTTTGAAACAATTTGGATTTGTGTTTTATATATTATCCATAAATGAAATAAGAGTTTACTTTTTATAATGTGATGTTGGAACAGGAACAGAAATTTTGATACATGATTAGGTCTGTGCAATTGTAAATACTAGCTGTGCTTTTGACTTAAAGCCCTAATTCAAATCTCTCCTGTCTGACAAGCAGCAGTAAGATTAATTACCAGAGAGAGGAATCTATACCCTAGTTTTAGACAAAACACAGTGATTAAAGTTATTTGTAGGCTAAATAAGTACAAGCCTCTGTTTGGACTGCTGAACAGGGTTATGTCGGAACGTGCAGGAACAGGACTTGCATTCCCGTTGCTGTTGCTTCCACATTTCCAGTCCACAGCATCATCTGATGAGGAGCCAGTGGTGAGTTACCAGCTGAGCATGCAAGTGATGTTTTACTTTGAGACTTGTTTGATTAGACAACAGTATCTGTGTCCTTCCAAAGCTGGGGTGAGGGCTGCTTGACAGGCACTTGGAGTACAGTGTCCTTGGGTGGGCTGGGGAGAGCTGCCTGCTGGGGGCTCACAGGATGCTAAAGCATCTTGGGACAATTGAGGTGGAAGTAAAGACAATTTTAATCATACTTTGTATTTAGTGGGTGAGATCACTACAATTGTGTAAGCTCTGAAGGATAGAAGTTGTGTTTAGCTGGTGTTTGAAGTCTAAGAATCATAAATTTCAAGTATTGAACTTTGGAGGTCTAAAGGCAGGATTTTTGTGTTGCCCTCAAGGGCAGACTATAGCAATAGTCTGCCCTTGAGGAGGAGAGAAGGAAGAACAACTTAGCTTATGTTACTTAAAACAACTATCTTCAGATTGTGTTAAGGCTGTTTTTTCTGGTTAAGTAATGATTGATTGGTAGCTATATATTATATGATCGCTCATGCTTGGTATTAAAGGGTAAAGCCAAGATGAAAATGGTGTTAAAGTTGAAGTGCAGATAAAAAAGGGGAAAATGTACTGTAACATGGTTTGTCACTATATTAGAACAAGAGTCTTCTCTCACGCCAGTAACCACGAGCGTCTGGATAAAGAATGAGCAGAGATGTGTTGTCATGTTATAACCAACATGTAGGGTGGCTTAATTAGGCCAAACCCCTGAGTTCTTGTTTTTTGTTTTATGAATGAAGCAGAGGAACTTCTTTTTGGTCTTCAGGGATTGTTTATTATATCTTATCATAAGTTCTGAGCCATGGATGGTACAGGCTCTGCTCTCTTACAAACACAAGGGGAGACAAAATGTCCCCTTATATACAAAACAAAATCCAATTATTTAATACACTATGTATTCTAAACATCTATTGTTATTACTTTTCTACCAATAACTAGTTATCAATCTATTCATGTAATGTGGCACTGTGGCAAACTCTACCCAATAAGATTGTGCTCTTAACACTACAGAAAATGGAGTAAGTGAAGGAGAAGGGAAACTGAGGCAACACCCACAATCCTCCATCTTGAACCCTCACTTACACCCATAGTACATAAAACCTAAAGAATACATTTTCACTAAGCAATAACTACTAACTACACTACTATCTAGTTCACACTTGGGTTGTTTCCAATCCCTCAGAAAGCTTTGGAAGCTTTTTCCATGGACAGAGGTTGAAAGGAGTGCTTTCTTGAGGGTCAGGAGTCCTCAGGACAGGTAGAGAAATATTCCCTCCATCCTGGGTTCCCACAGTGGGTCTCCATTAGTGTCTCAGTTCATCTTCGGAGTTTACTATTGTACTGAATCTACTGGCTGTCTGCATTTCTGGCACTGCAAGCCCAGGCACCAAACTGGATCCTACATGGATGAAACCAGCATGGAAGATGCTCCTTAGAAAAACACCTGATAGTCTGCAGCTACAAATTCATATTCAGTCAGGGGGACCAGACTAGAGATATGTGGTACAAACTAGAATTAGTAAAACACTCAAGATGTGCAGAGTATGGGCTCTGGTCCTTCAGTGCTGCTGTTTCACTGTTATGCAGTTACTCAGACTATACCGTTATTTGCTAACAGAGGTATATCCCTCTGATACACCTTTAAACAGAGCAGTTTAAAACTTATCTTTCCGATTTATGTCAGGAAAAATAATGACTTGAAAAAGATGTGCAAATAAATATGCCCTCTGTTTCTGAAATTTCCCTTTCATTGGCATAATGGGTATTGTTAAAATCTTTACAATCAGTAAAAACAAAAAAAAATCCAAGCCACAAATATCTCAAACTGACCATTCAAGTCTTCTATAAGGTATCTTTGATTTTGAAAGCATAATATTTTGTTTGCCCTACGGTGTGCTCAGTTTAATTCAAAATATTTTAGGAAGGACTAAAAAGCAACAAAAATGAGAGAAGTGTGTTATTTAGAGTTGAAAATAATATAGGTGTTGTCATTTACCATTTTGTTCCTGAAGTGAAAATTTTTGTTATATGCTCCTAATCCCACCACAATGTTACATTCTTGAATATTTGTTAAAGAGAGGAAAATTAAATTGAAACTAATATGTATGTAATTGAAAGAGAAAAAGAAAAAAGTGCCCATGATAATTGCAGTATCTTTTTATTTAGCAGATCTTCACTCTGTTGTCTGACTTGAGATCCACTACTCCCTTAAAAATGTCTAACCATCAGATTATCACTGGACTGTTCTTGGACATCTAGATTGAAACCATTGCAGCTGAATTAAATGAAGACTGCATGGGCAGGACTTGGTGTTATTTCTTAGATGAGTTTCCTAGCCTCTGGAGATGCATTTTTTGTATAAAATATTTTGCATGGTCTGAAATGAAGGCTCAAGTGTCACAAATAAATGCTTTGAGCTGCTGACCTCAACTGGGAAATAGCAATGGCAATGTGCTCATTCTACCAGAAATTTTTCCAGCTGTAACTGTTCAGGAAGTTTTGAATTTAAAAACACCTGAGCTGCATTTTGTGTTTGAATTTACAACCTGACTAAAAGCTTTCCCTGACTCCACTTCTTGCTTTGCCAAAATAAATAGGCTGATCTTAGCATGTGACTATGGTGGTTTGTCTTCTGCCTGAGCTTCTGTACAGAATTTGTAATTATGCTTAAGGGCTGGTCCTGGGAGCCGTGATTCTGCATAAGTTATGTTTGGTTTACTCTCGTATCAGATCTGTTGAGGCTGTGTGTGCCATGCAGTTCCCAGCCTCAGGGGTGGTTCTCTTCTCTTGCCTGTGAAGAGAGACTGTGCTTGCTCTGTTGCCTGCACAACGATGCCCGTTATTGAAAACCTTAAAGCTATCCCAGATTTCTTCTAAAATATACATTGGGCTAAGCCTGGTCTCTTGGAACACTAGGGCAGAAAATTTATAACCATTTTTGTGGTGTTGCTGGTTGGTGATTTTTACTCATTATTGACTTTAACAGAATTGTGAACAGGGATGTACCTTCTTGCAGTATGTATGTTAAATTAATAAAGAACATTTTATACATGATGAGGACGGGCAGCAACATCCAGGTAATCTATTTGAGGTATTAAGACCAGTTGGTAAAATGCAGTTGGACTTTGATCTCAATCTTCTAACTATTTTCTGAACAAGAAGTGAACGTGATGTTCTTGAGCTGGATTTCCTAAAACTCATTGTTCATAAAAGTGTTGGAGGTATGGGAGCTGCATCAGTCAATTTCTGTGGCTCCTCGAGAAACTATCAGTAGTAAGAAAAACAGCCTGTTTGTCTTTAGCTGTGGCAAAATCTGTGCAAAGATTAGTACAGAGTCTATAATCTGCATGACCCTGTACCAAGATTTAGGGAAGCCTAGAACTTTCTCAAACTTTGCAGAGAGCAGTGTTTTGCCAAAAAATGAGAGTTGAACTGTGGTCAGGATGTGGCTAATGTGGAAGTTGTTATGGCCTGAAGTTTTCCCTTCTGCCAAGATCCTGTCAGTGCTAATAGCAGATTTTGTCTGGTTTGCTGCTGGTCAGATGCCAAGTCTTTACAATACTTGGCCTTCTATGAAAATACAAGCTATTCTTGAACAGTACAAGAATTAAAGGTTATTTTAGAGTTCAAAAGGACCTTTAAAGAGATCAAGTCTTACCTCTCTGTTCTCACTAGGTTGTTCAAAGCTCCATCCAACCTGATCTTGAAGATTTCCAGGCATGGGGCATTCACAACTTCTTCAGGCAGACCTCATTGTAAAGAATTTCTTTCTCACATCCAGTCTAAATCTATCCTTTTTCAGTTTAAAACTGTTGTCCCTCGTCCTGTTACTAGGGGCCTTGATAGAAAGTCTCTCCATCTTATGGGCTTCCTTCATTTATGGAAAGGCCACAATAAGGTCTTCCTGGAGCCTTCTCTTCTTTATTCTGAACACCCACAACTCTCTCAGTCTTTCTTCACAGGAGAGATGCTCTAGCCCTTTGATACCTACCTTACCTACTCCATGTAATTTTTTTGAGATTGAGATAGTGTAAATAATCTTTATCTTTTGTTTAATTACTGTTTTTTTGTCTTATATTAATGGGCCTACTATACTCCTCTTCCCAAAGAAACAAATGGATAAACTGACAAAACATGTTCTCTGTTACTTCTTAGAGTAGCTTTCTTGTCTTTGCTGTTAAAATTATCTTAAATAACTCTCATGATCTTTTAGTTAAGAGAAATCTTTCAGTCACCTCCCTCAGAATTACTGTTATCAATGAGATCTGTGACCTTGGCAATAGATTATATTATTTATTTATTTGTATACAATATTTGAATAGATTTTGACAAGAATCTTCCTTTTTTAGTTGCTTGTTTCTGAGCGGAGGGTTTCTCCTGAGTTCACTGTCTGTCACGGACTGTCTGTGTTTCAGCTCATTGCCTATGAACTACACCCATACTTTTTGTAATAACTACTAGCTGATATGGAGAGAGGAAAGAGGAGTTTGAAACAGGCAATGTAAGTGTTTTTGGGAACTAATTCTGTCTCTGAAAGAATTATGGATTCTGTACAGAAAGGGATGGCAATAAATAGTTCCTGGATTATACCTGTTGATTCACAGATGCTGATTGTCATTAGTTTCTCGTATTTTCTCCTTTAATAAAGTGGCCAAATCAAAGTTAGTACCATTTGAAAATATCTGATTTACTTGCTATTTGTTACACTGGTAGTAAGTCAGAAAGTACAAATATATTTTTTCCCAGCCCAGGCCCTTTGTATTGGTTTGAGGTCAAGCATCTGAGGTTTTCTGCACATACTCCAGCAGCCTTTGACGCTGCCATTTACAGTGCTTAGTTTATTTGACTTGACTTTTCTCCTGGCTGAGAATGTATCCTTATTTTTCTAAAATATCAGCTCCATTTGTACTGATATGTACCAAGAAGTGTTTGGCAATGTTATTTTACTGTTGGTCTTTGAAAACAAATTACCAGGCGAATGTGTCTTTGTTCAGTTACTTATGCATATGTATGTATCAAACTGATAAAACTCAGTGCAGGTTAGTTGCTCCTTATTCCTGTATTTACTTAGTTGTGTTTGATTATTCTGCAGTGAGAGGGTTATGTAGCTGATGTTCAAAACTTGAAAAGATGTGGGTTCAGAGCAGAGGCCAGAGGGTGTGTTGGTCACCCTCAGGAGCCCCTGGGCTATTTCTGAAGCATCATGGAGGCAGCCATGAAGAACAACATTACTGCTAGTCTCCAGCTCATGATTCAGCTCTTGACTTTCTCTGCCGGAATTGTAGGGCTGAACACCAAGGGCTTACCATTGCTCATCTAAAAGATGAGCATTGTCACTAGGTAGTGTAGGCTTTCTATTTCAAGTATTTTTCTAAAAAAATATTTAAGTTGTGCAGAGTTTTTGCATTGCTGGTGAATTAACAAAAATTCAAAAGTAGGGTTTATTTGTAGTTTATTTTTTTCTGTTTGGCTTGGGGTTTTCCCCATGAACATTTTTTGGTTTATCTGTGTTCATATAAGTCAGAATAAATTGAAAAAATCCCAGAAAAAGCCCCCTGGGATTCAGTCTACTTCTGCCTCTTTTTAAATCAGCTGGACAAAAGCTGGTATAAAATGCAATGTATGCTTGCTTTAACTGGTGCAAGGCCCTGCTGGCTACACCAAGATGTGCTTTAGCCAACATAGATGGTGGTCTACAGAGGATTAAAATTCTGGTGTCCTGATTGCTTATCATAATGGGCAGCTTCTGCAGTTCAGATTATGGAAGCCAGTGACCAGGTACTGGTATTTATATGATAAATAACCAATATTTATGATAGGTGAACTGTTTCCTTTTAAGTATTTGGGAATAAAATAAAGAACTTTCTTAGTGGTTTTTTTTTCCTCATTTACATAATTAGATTTTCTACTTTTTGTGCTGGAGGTGAGGTCCCTTGTATTTGGTAGACTTAGGCCAATTGGTTGCTTTTGTTTCACCTTGTATGTGAAGCTCAGGGAGACTGATGGGTGCACAGGCTTAAAAGAGAATAAACATATCAGTTATTGTATTAGATCACCTGAAGATGAGCAATAGCTTGGCAGCAGCACACCCTGGGTGCGGAAACGGGGCACTCTAATTTGACAGTAGGAAAGTATGAGATGTAGAAGATGAATGGGTGGGGAATGCAGAAAAATGACATAACTGGAGGAGAATTTAAAGTTCATTAGCTTAGAGAGAGTCATCCTCAACCTTCAAGAAGTATTTGCTCTTTCTCATGTTTACACTTGGAAAAAGTGGCACATGAGGATATAAACAAATACACCATTAAAGTGCTAGCTGAAGGGGTTTGAAGCTACTTGACCTTGTTGAGGCTGCTTATGGAATGTGATTTAAGCCATTGTGCTTGAGCTGCCAGTGGTCACACAGCAGGACTGCTGCCACAGGGATAGTTAACTCCAGAGTTCACCTTGTCTGCTTGAGCTACTGCAGCTCGATCTGCAGGAGTGCATCCTGTGTGCTCTTTATGTATTTTGAGATGTCTTACTATACTTTTGATTTTGCTTTTATGTCTTTGTCTGTTTGGTGACTTCTGCCTTGGTATGTCTTCCACTCGCTGCTTGCTGAGACTTGCAAAGCCTGAAAGAGTTAAGTTGAATAACCTCTTTCAAAAGTTGTTTTATGGCCTTGTTAGTTTTCTTCTGTTTTTTTCTAGTCCTCATTTCTCTTTTGTAATGCTTATGAAGTAGTGTCCAGACAAAAACTAAGAAGCTTTTTCTTTAATTTTAACTTTGCAGCTCAAATTTGACACTGTATTTTGTGTTTTGCTACTTTTCCTCTTTCTTATTGTTGCTATTACTGGAGTAGACTTTGCTGTTGGTTGAAAATGCTTATGCAGATCCCCTTGGCATACTTAATTCTTGGTTTATCAGGAAGCTCCACTCAGGTTATTTTAATGAACAAGAATTGGGACAAAGACCTCTATTTTCTTAGTAGGAACTAAAATAAGGACAATGTTCTTGAGAGAACAGTAACTTAAAAAGCTGGCAGAAGAACAGGAATCACAGAGGAAATCATCAGACCTTGCTGATTCTAATACAAATTTTTATTTCTCAGTGTCATAGTCAAAACCTAACATAGTCAATTCTAACCTCTGTGGTTGGAATTTTACAAACTTACAAGCTGTACAAAATTCATCTCGGTCTTATATAACAGTATTTGAATTGGACAAATATTTGCTAGTTAACATGACATATATGTTGCTATCTTCCTTTGCTAAGTCTTATTTGATCTTCCATCTTCCCCACTCCTTGATATCTTCTCATATGGTACAGTTAATGAGAATGTTTGCTGTTTCTCCTCTGTCAGTGTGCCACAAGTGATCTTTGTGTACAACCTCTCTTGTAGATTCATTTCCTCTGCCACAACTGTAGAGTTGGTATGTTTGTTGAAATTGTCTAAACTCTCCTTTGGATTTCTTGAAGCTTCACTGTAACCAATGATAGATTTCCTTGTCCAAGTGAGATTTATTTTTATTTCTTGAGCAATACTGAGAATTTTTCATTCAGTAAACAACACCTGAAAGACACTTGGCCTTACAGAAATCTATTAACTTGATGTAAAAATTATTTTGGATAAGCTTCCTACAGAAGGTAGGAAGGCTTTTTTAATGGGCCACATTTTTGTTGTATGAAAAACGCATAGATGTACAAAAAGTGCTGATTTATTCAATATGATGCATTTGAATAAGCATAAAACACATGTATTTCAAAACTGAGGGTTCTTGAGCAATGCCTGTATCACTTCATTGTCAGGATGGTGACATACATGAAACATTGAGTTACTGTGAGGGAAATTTCCTCCCATTAACTGAGTTCCTTCTTTTTAACAGCTTATTTTGATGCAATAGCCATTTAAAACTTTGCAGATAAAGTAGCATGAGTTTTTTTTTCAAAGTACATGTTCTTACTCAGACCATCTCCTGCCCTGCATCAGTACTTCTCAAGATGGTCAGGAGGGAAAGAGGCAGAGCAGGGAGCAAAGCCAGAAGGGTAGCTGGGGTGAAATGGCTCAAGCAGCAGTTAATACACAGGAAGGTGAGATGATTGTGATGAAGTTGAAAGCTGTACAGGTCTTTGGCTAATTCTACCACACTCCTCCTTCTGCTCCTCAAATTATGTTCTTCCAGGAGCAGGGATGTTCCAGGCAAAGGTGTTTTCAGAAATTATTTGTGTTTTACTGATTGGGAATTGCCAGGTTTAATGTAGAGAAAATAAGATTTTTCCTTTGTTTAAAGCAGGAGGCACTGTCTTGTCTTTTCTTATTAAACAGTAAACACAACAGCAGAGAAGATATTTCCTATGTGAATATTAAATAGAAGTGAATACAAATACAAAAGAGTGGTTCATCTGGAAATACTACAGAAATCAGTTTCTGGCTGTTGAGTATTGAAAACATGCTGATACATGCAAATACACAAGAAAATGAGCATGCCATGGGAATAACTTAATCAGCTGTTGTGCTCAAGTTGTCTCAAGCAGTCAGAGCAGGTAGCTTTAAAATAAATTTTTATCTAGGAATTCTCAGATGTGCAATGATTACCCTTTTTTTACATGCATACATCTACAAAAGGTAGTGACAATTAACAAGGTGGGGTTAAGATTTTCAAAGCAAGTTGGTTTTGAAGGTACTTCTGTGCTATATTATATTCCAGTCTATTTCTTCTTTTCCAGTTTGGCAAAAGTCCCTGGTTGACAGTTACTTTGCTGATGTTATTTTAGGTATGAAAAAGCTTCAGTGTGACATGGATAAACTAGAATGTCTTAGAGCAGAGTTTTGAAGTGAATTGGAAAAGTAAGTAATAAAAATTGTATCTGTTTAATACTCAGTTAAACAATGCAGCTATAACTGTAGTGTAATTATCTCAAATAAAAAGAAATTTCAACTATATCTACAGTTCATTTGAAATACTGTGTCACCTGCAGTAGAGTGCTGCATGAGCTTTGATTTGGAGATGTTTCAGTTGAGCAGTGAACTAGGGTTGCAAAAGTAATTTGTCTGACAGTAAGGTACCAGTATATAAAAATGTTTTTCTCTGTCTAGTCTCCTCTATATGTTTATAGAACCTTTCCCAGAGCATTTTCTTGTGCCTGCTATAATCAGCAGAATTTTGAGCAGCTCTTAAATACATAAGTGAAAGGTGGTTTTACTATAAAAAAACCTATGTGTTTTACAGTGATAATTTACTACTATACCTATTCTAATTATTTTATTTTCCTTGGACTTAGCCATTTTAGTGAGTTACTGTTGGTTGTTTAATGAAGTCTTATTTTTCATTTGTTTTAATTGGTTAATTGAGCAATCAGTACAGTGTCTTAGTATAGCAGACTGTTCATAGGATAGTAAGTGGGATCAAATCATGCAAATGCCTGCCTCTGGGCTCTGGCAGCAGGTTTAAAATTGCATTAGTATATTTTGCCTTTGTAGAATTCTTTCACCAGATGGTAACATTTGTGTTCCTTTTGAATAGTCCATAACACCCAAATGTAGTTGCATTCCATTATTTTAAAATCAATAGTACTTAGGTAAGTAGGAGGATAGTGTCTCAACTTTCAACTGAGAAATTCTTAGTTGTTTCCTATACTCAGATAATTTTTTTGAGAAAAAATTGTTGTTAAACATTCTAGTAAAGGGGGAATAATAGTGCAGAAAAAAGTTACAGAAATGTTGGTGGGTGTTTTTCTTGGAATCTGGGCAGTGATTTGTTTTGCAAGTTGTTTGAACACTAGTTCTAGTGTTTAGACACTGCTGAATGTATTAAGTACTCTTACTGATAATTAAGGAAAGGTCTATTACTCTGTACCAATTATGAAGAAATAAAATCTAACATTTGAAGGAATAGCTATTAAGTTTACCAGCTTCAGGCAAAGGCTTATTTTATTACTATCCGTCTTGTGCTCAACAGAGAGGAAAACTCCAGTACTAGGTTCCCAAAGTCTTTCTATGTAGAAAAAGGGCAGCTGGCTTCCCACTTCTAACCTTTGCAAATTGTTATACAATGCAACAAAATGATTGATTAAAATCCATTCATATATGTTGAGTGCATATATACAAATACAAATGTGGATGATAACTTCTTTTGTCTCCTTTTTTGGAAGAATCATTCAGGTTACTACTTGTGTTTGGTGGTGTTGCTATCAAATTTGTTGCCTCAGACCCTTTAGCATGGGCATGAGTCTCTTTGCTTTCATTGTTTTCAGAAACAGTGTGCTCTTTTAGCAGTGTGATGGACTGCATGGAGATTAGATTTAGATAGATGCATATTGGCAAAAAAAGCTTGTTCCCACTGATAGTTTCTGTTCACTGTAAAATGCTGGCCTTTAAACTGGCTGTTCAAGGGCTTGTTCAGGAATAGGCTTCATGCATCTGTCTCAAGGTAACGGCACAATACATCAGATGGGGTGTAGAGAGGTAATAAGGCCTGTTAGATTTTGATATCCAATTTCAATATGCTCCCTGCTGGAGTCCCAGCTGACAGAGATGGAGTGATGCTAAACTCAAAATATTACAACTGGTTTTATGTCACTACTCAGCCAGAAGACTGTATTTATTAAAATTAATTGTCCCATTAATAACTGACTCTCTTGTATTTAGATTGATTTAATCCAGTGGTGTCTTAGATGCCTGCAAAGCATCTTAAACTTGCATTTCTTGGTGGTGGCTGAATTCAATCACTGCTCTGTCCTTCATGAGGATTTTTTCAGCTTGTGACACTCCACTGTCATAATTTATTAATAAAATATGAAGTTGCCTTAAGAACATGTAAGAATGCAAAAAGCCCAGTCAGTGAACAAGGCAGAAGCATCTGGATATGAACTGGGGAGGTTGGATTCTAACTTTTGCTGAAATTTTGGCAATAATTTTAGGGTTTGTTTCTTGTGCAACATGGTTATGTCCGGAGCCCTGACCATACTACTTCGGATGTAAAAGACAGCCTTGTTTTTAGTGGTTGTGTGACATACTGTTTAACTACTATTTTAAAAGCAAATTATAGGTTTGTGAAGAAATTAAAGCTTGGTTATATCCAGAAATAAACTCAGCTGTTTAGCAACTATGCCTATGGTGGCAGCTGGATGGATCTAGAGGTTGGGTCTGGCTGGAAAAAAACTCCTTTTTCAGTATCACAAAATAAAGAAAAAATGGCCAACAGCCAGTTGTGAGTGAATACAGATGTTTACAGAATTTATCATATAGTAATGGCAACACATCATGAAGATGCTGTTTCATAGAGTTCATGGGCTGTGGTGAAAGGCTGGAAGTAAAAAGAAGTAAATGTGATACTGGAGATTTTAGAACATAACTTTCTGTGTGTAGTTAAAAGAAGTTACTATGTTCTGTTCATGGGAGAAAAGTAAATCACAAGTTTTCCTGTAATTTCACATTAAAGTTGCCAAGGAATAAGACAGCTTGCTGTTACCAGCAGCATTTTCAAAGAGATCACAGCCAGCTTTTTCCTTTCCTTCAAACTTTCCTAACCTGTCCTTGGAGGCAGTAAAAAGCAGAAAGCAGGTCATGTGAGGCATGTGCTGACAGATCCTCTGAGGGGCAAGAATGTCATTTTCTGCTCATACTTGTACAGCTTTCTGGTGCACAACTGTCCTCTTTTTCCTTGATGATACTTATGGCAAAGGGATCTGCAGGCTTCATTATTTGTGAGACATTTTGGATCTTCTTTTTCCTTCAGATATGGGAAAAGGAAAATGTGGGACACTTTCCTGAGCTTTCCCTAGATTTCTGGAGCTTGTTGCCAGTGTTTTCATTGCTGCTTGGCAGGCTTATCTTTCATGCTGAGAGAGGCAAATTACACCTTGGTGGTATGAGATTGCTTTTTACAAATTTTGGAATCACAAAAACTTGTCAGTTTAGTATGTGAATGAATTTTGGAGGCAAGTAAGGAACAGCCAGGAGAAGTGAGCCTTTTAAGCTGAGTGGACTCTATTCTTATTAGGGTAAGGACTATAAAGTAGGTTTAAAAGAAACCAAAACCAAACCAACCAACCAAAAAAAAAACCACAAAAAAGGGACCAATTCAGCATATTTAAAATGGCACCATTAGCCATTCAGAGTGTGCCAACCTTGGCAACTTTCCTGGTTAGCTCAATGAGTATTGCACGCAATCAAATACTGCCTTTAATTGGGAGCTTATTTAGCTGTATAACTTGAGGAGCATAAGGTTTGAATACCTTGGCCTTTGTATCTTTTTCACTTGCAGATCAAAATTATTTCAAATCATTTTCAGTGACAATCATGTCATTTTTTAATAGAAAATAAAGTTCCTTAAGAGGAAGACCTGTAATGTTACAGTATCAGGAGGTTCAGCCTTTAAAAGACTTACGGGATGATGAATTGATTGAGACTAAATATATTTGTGGGTTATTTGAAAGCCATATGCTCAGCCACACAAAAAGAGTGAACGCATTCATTTGCCTCAAATGCCAAGAGACTGGATTTCTGCTCACATGCCTCAACATGTGCTGGTGCAAAAATACAAATATTTGTACACTAGATCAAGTACAGACAAGTATCTATTAGTCATATGATCCACTGCATGCACATACATATGTGTGTGTCTTTACATGTCTCCATATATGTGTATATATACACTCCGAGTACTGGCTTTGCATCTATCTTCTAATTTTATCATGAGATAGATTCCCTTCTTGGTTCACAAGTTAGGAAAGCCGGATAAAGAGCTTCAGGGAGCAGTGTGTGGATCTCACAAGAAATAGTTCTGGTGTTCAATCCTCTCCATGCTGAAGTCCAAGGAGTGTCCTCTGTAGGCAGAGCACTGCGAGTCGGAGAAAGGCTGGCTCCAGTCTGCAGCGGCTGTCTCTTTTCATACTGAATAATAAACATAATAAACTCAAGTCTGTGTAGTAAATCATGAAGGTTTATTCAATTTGTATACAAAGTGTTTTGATTAATTTTAGTTTTATTTTTTCTTGCAGGAAATTCTGGAGAGATCCCACAATGGAAGACGGGAAGCCCGTTTGGGCTCCACACCCAACTGATGGGTTTCAGATGGGGATGATTGTGGACATTGGCCCTGACAACTTAACTATTGAGCCTTTGAATCAGAAAGGCAAGGTAAGTGTCTCACAGACAGAGGAAAAGAGAAAACAAGAAAAGCCACCTTACCTGTAAGGCCGGGTCTCTGCCCGAAGGAGTGAGGAATCAGTTTTCTGTTCTAAGTGTGGCTAAGGATCTTTGTGCAGCTTTAGCTTGTATTGCAGTGGACCCCTCACGCTGACGAGAAGTGCGTACTTCATCAGTTATCTGCATGTGCACTGAGTACCTACTCATGAAAGAGAGGAGGCCGGATCTCCATAGCCATTTGATTCAGTACTGTATGCTTTATTTTTCTCAGTTAGACACTGATTAAGAGCCTGCTGTTGAGATTAGCTTCTCTCTTTTTCCTTACATGCATAGGAAGGGTCCTACAAAGATGTGCTGGGCCCTGGCTAAGATTAGACACCATTAGACTGATGAAGACTGAGATGAATCCTCTTAACTCAAGTACCTTGAGAAGTAATATGATGTCAAACAAAGGTTCTATGAAATTGCTACATCAAATTAAAGTCAAAATAAATGTAACTTTTAAAATGAAGACCTAATTCATCCTAATTAGTGTGTTCCAATGCTTGATTTATCATGACATCTTTCAGACTCGGGATGTTGTAATTAAATGTCAGTTTGTACAGGAAGCACCTTGTAGCTATCAATTATCCTAATTCAAATGGTCAGATTCCTGTGTTGTACTAGCTAGAATAAGATTAGCACTGCCTTAAAAATTGTGATTTCAGTATTTTTTATATACTTTTTGTGCCCTTTCTAATGGTTTTGTTTTTAATTTATGCTCAAGGATGGAAAAAAGACAACAATGTGTTTTGTAATTTTTTTTTTATGTCAGCAGTAGGAGTGGATACCTTGTCACAGGTCAAAAGGTTAGGTAGCAGTCCTTCCTTCTGGGGGAATGTTTATAGGCTTTTGTGAATCTTGGAGAGGAAGTTGATTTTGCCTTCCTTAAAAATACAAAGCAAGTGTAACATTTTGAGTGAGAGAGATAAAGTCTATAGGTTTAGTAGTAGTAGTATTCATTTGTCACTTTGAGGAGCAAGATTATTCAGACAAGGATATTAAATATTCCAAATCTATGCCTAATATTAAAATGACTTAAATAAATTTCACCTCACTGCTGTTTCTGTTTATATTCCCCAATGGTCCTGATGCCATAAACAGCAAAAGCCTTTACACTGAAACAGAAACAATAATAAGGATAAGGATATTTCTGTGTCACTATTTATTTCTAATATGCTCATTTCAGGGACCATATATAATTATAAAAAAACCAACAAAACAACAAAAAATTATCCTAAAGTACAAATAGTTTGTTTCATGGTTTTCTCAAGAAAAATATCCCTTTTGTTCAGGGAATTTGTTATTCTGCTGTTGGCTGTTTTGAATTGAGCAGATCAGTTGAGAGCCTAATGTTCATTCATCTAAGGGAACAAACACTTCACAGTCTAAATGCCATATGGTCCTATATTTTTAACTATCAAACTTAATTAACCATATATTAATAAAAGTGGAGTAAAAAGTTTTGTTGGTTACCTTCTCAGTCTTTACAAGGTGTCACTTATGTCTTTTTAGAGAACCATTTCTCATTGCTTTTTGACTTTTTAAGATGACTCTGTCCTTGTGCACTTAGACTATTCATTTGAAATAGTCAGCATTAATACTCATTATCACTTTGTTTTCTTAAAAGGGAGTTCAGAAGCACTCTTCAGCAAATGCATGATCCAGCAGCTCCAGAGTTGCCCATGATAATTATAGGGAGGAGAGGAGTAACCTGATCTTGTAAACATATCTGGGCAGTGTAACTTATTTTTTAATCTGGGTCATTACCATGCCATATGTATTCTCTGTAGGCACTGGTTGCTTACCAGAGGTCACAGTCTGACAAGGAAATGTGTATGCATGTGTTTGATTATTGCCTTTTATGACATTGTTGTCAATAATTGCAGTATATGCTGCAAGGCAGCAGTTTCACCATGTCTTAAACCCCTCCCTCCCATCCCCACCTGTAGCAGCTCTGGCACTGCGGCGTGGCACCTCCCAGCTCTGCCTGCAGAGCTGTGTGTGACACCTCAAATGAGGTCAGAGAACAGA
The DNA here is from genome assembly GCA_013399455.1 of Anthoscopus minutus. Classification (NCBI taxonomy): domain Eukaryota; kingdom Metazoa; phylum Chordata; class Aves; order Passeriformes; family Paridae; genus Anthoscopus; species Anthoscopus minutus. The sequence continues at coordinate 303,786 of VWYI01045454.1, forward strand.
TCCAACTTGAAGCAAGTGGAAAGTTTTCAGGATGGCAGCAAGCAGTGGAGGGGGGGAAGAGGATCTGAGGCCATTGTGGTAGCAGATTGCTTCACATTATAAAACCAAGTTACCCATCCAAACTCTGTGAAGGTCCAACACACCAATTCACTTAAACCCGAGCAGCAGCAGTTTTGGACACCACAGCCCATCCCCAAGTGTTTACAGTTCTGTGCAGAGGCTAAGGGAGTTCTGTGTGTCTAAGGGAGGTGGGGATGTGAGTCACCTAGCCTGCCCTGCATGAAGAACAGTACTGTGAGCCATGGGAGCGTTTTACTGGAACAGAGGAAGCAAGTGTTACGTGATGGGAACCTCTTCCCAAAAAGTAGATCATTGGGTTGCAAGGCTTATAAATGCCAGGACTGGAAAAAAGCCAGAGAAATTGGAGAGTGCTTCGCTAATGAACATGATCTCATCTAGAGATGGAGTCCTACCCTGAGAACATGGTCCAAACTGGATTGGTGATACCACAACTGGCAGTCCTGGCCCATGGTCACATGCTGGTGGTACAAGGAAGGAGGCAGGTAGAAAGGGAACCAACTGTTAAACTCAACTAGTATTACACCTTCATTTCTCCTTGAAGTGTTCTTTTCTGATGGCACTGGGATTCGTAACCTTTGATCCTGTTGCATATATCTTTTTGTTTTTTGAAGCTAAAACAGGGAGAAGGCAGATGACAGTGAAATTGCCAAACAGGGAATTTGATCTTTTACTGGAGGTAGCAAATGTAAATAAAGTGATTAGGAAGAGATGCACTAGAAGGGCTTGCACCCTGAGATGCAATTCTGGGCACCATGGGGCACTGAGGAGTAGAGGGCAGGCACTTCTTAGAGCATCAGCAGTTATGATTTTCTGGCAGCCATTGGGAACATGTGAGGTGCTGCAGGCACTCACTGACACCCGTCCTGCCATCGCCTTAGAGTTACCTCATGGCTCCGTGCCAACTTCTGAAGGGTCATGGAAGGCTTTATGGGCCACCTGCTCTGGTATGCTGTGAATAACCACAAAGGTATTTTTCCCAGCCATGTATAAAGGAAGAAGTGTACTTTGAAAGTAAATATCAGGATGTTCAAAGTTTAACGCTTCAAGCTAAGGTGCTTTTGTTTTTATTTTTTTAACAGCGAACACAACTTGCTTGCGCGAGTGAGACACACTCTTGTCTGTCTTACACACTGTTTGAACTGCTGTAGGTTGGTTTGTGAAATACAGCTGAGAGCAGGCATGTCTCCTGTCTGTATCTGGAAGGTATAAAGGAAGGCATGGTTTACATATATTAGATTACATGGTACAAAGAAGATCCTGCTTGAATGGAAAGATATCTTTTTTCACTCATCTAGTTTCTGGTAGAATAGTTAAGATTGCCATTTGATTTCAAGGGTTGCTTCACTACAAAGATGACAAAAAAACCCTTCAGAATGCCCTAAACCTTGTTTTGCTTCCTAAGACCACTTTATTGTCTTGTAAGATTAATACACTCTCCACTGTCTTAGAACAAACTTGTCCTAAGCTATGATTAATGCAAAAGTCTTCCCTCAAGTATCTAATGTTTTTTTTTCCTTAAAATAATAGTTTAAAAAAATTAAAAATGGGACAATATAGTAAAGAATTTCTTTGGATATTTTCTTATTGATAGATCTAGGATACCTTGCTCATTTTATGTTTAAAATACTAGATTTTAATACTCGGAGCTCTGCACATCTAGCTATCATACCTACCTATGTAACAAGTACGTTACTTTACATACAGCAGTATTCCAGCTGTGACATACAGCAGTGAACTTTTTTTGTCAAAATAGTTGAAACTATATCTATGTGCTTATCTAAAAAGGTACAACAGATACACATTAGTTTTCAGATAGGAGATGATACAGTGTGAATTCCCTGAATTATCTTTTTTTTTTTTTTTCCCCTTTACATTTATCTGTAATCAGAAGGCTGAGTGGTGAGGACATTGAAAAAGCCCTTCCTCTTCTGGGGAAGTTCTAGCACGTCTGACTTTAGCTCCAGAAATGTTAAAGTATCACAAGATTATGAAGAGTCTCACGGAATAGCTGGGAATCGTGTTCATTCTCTCCTGTCTTTGTTAGTGGTTAAGGGGTTTACACATCAACAGACAAGAATAAGAAGTGAAGTTACTTTTTTGTGAAGCTGGTCATATTATTTTTAAACTTTCCCACTGGTTCATGCACAGGGAACTGATCACTTGGGGAACTGTTTTAGTCAAATACATCCTTACCAAACAAAGATTTACCTTTACTTTAGCCAAACTTGTAGAGAAAATAATGGGGATAATATGTAGTTATGGTAATACTGTGAGAGGGAGGAAAGAGTGTGGTGAATCTCTGCCCTGCAAAAACTCTGAAGAGCAGCAGGCATCTTTCTGAGGTAGGTAAAGATGCTGAAGGCTTCTATGGCCCTCACAAAGTCTGATAAGGGATAAATTGGAGAAAGTTGGTGTGATGGATGTTCAGACGTTCCAATGTCATTGAGCAGCTTGTTTCCCTTATGAAAACATTTTGTACATATTTTTCTGCATTAGATTCTGATAAGGGGATGACAAAATACATTTTATTATGGCTACAAATTGCATACTTTATGATAACTTTGTAGGGAAGGGATATTGTAGATTTAATGTTTTCCATCTGGTGGCAATTAGTTCTGCTCTGAGATATTTTTAACCCTTCCCACTTCAAAGAGAGTTGGAATTTTGTGGCTGTTAATGATGGTGTAAGCCCCAGGACCTCTCATACTGTTGTGCTCAAGCAAATATGAAACAAGTTGCTGTCTTCTAAATTTCTCTGTGAGATGTTTCTCTTGCTGAATACAATGTTAAACATGCAAACATTTTTGTATAATAAATTCACTCTTTAGGTCCAGTTGGTTGCCTTTTCAAATAGTAGACTAGACTTCTTGTCTCCATTTCCAGGGGGAAAAGGAGCCTGTGCCTGCAGTGGTATGGTGGCTGTCGTGTTTAATTGGTACAACAGGGGTTTTGTTCATTCATTGCTAGCTCAAACAAGCTGTTACTACAGTAAACAAAAAAATATAATTAAAAATCTCCTTTGTACAATAGGCATTTTTGTGCAGATGCTGTAATGCATGTGTGATTGGATATTTTTCCTTCCTTTTTGCAGAAATCTAAATTATGATTTCTGGAGATGAAAAAAGAACCAGAGTTGCTTTTGTTGTGAATTTTTCCAGTTGGATGTGAGCACTTGATAAATGATCGCTTTGTATAACTGGAATACAAAGGTTGAAGGAACGTCTTGTTTTACTTTAGTATTGATTTATTGAAGAAAAAACCCCAATAAACAATGACCAAAACAACAGTATTTGGTGATACAGAGCATGTTATATATTGAACATTAATATTTTAAGTAGGAATATTTTAAAACAACATATCATAATGACAGCACACTCCTTTGACTGAACTAATTATTTGCATTTTATTCTTTGCAAAACTGAGGAAACTGTGTATCATTTATAATGCTGTTATCTTGGCAGTACTTCTTCTAGTTTTATTTTTTGTATTGCACAGTATAACAGGCAATTTTTGACCTGAGAATCAAATATTATTGCACTAAAATATATATTACAGTGAATTAATTTTTGTAATGTAAATGCAGCAGCCTTTTGTTGGCATCTAGTAACTCAGTAAAATTTCCAATTCTGAAGTATAAAGCTGGTGACTTCACTTGAAATCATACAAAATTTGCATGGATGTCTTTGAACTATATTTCTATTTTATGGAATTCTGACAATGTTCATGTTTCTTATCTAATAGACTTTCCAGGCAGCTATCAATCAAGTATTTCCTGCAGAAGAGGACAGCAAAAAGGATGTGGAAGATAATTGTAAGTTATGAATTTAAAAATAAATTATGCATTTGAAAAAAAATCTGCAATGAAATGAATATTGTTTCCTTACAAGCTTCCTGTTTCTTCCTTGTCATCTTTGTTCAAATTTATGTATGACCTTTGCTAGTCCTTTAAACTTCTTAAAGGAAGCCCATTTTGAATATAATTTATTGTGGGATTTAGTTTTCATTTGAACACTTTAGAGGAATGGATAGTTACATAATTCCCATATAGAACTGTTGCTTGACTTCAGAAATACTCTATTCAGCATTATGGGTGTAACTGTACTTTTTACATTGTGGCAAAAGACTTGGTGTCTTTATTAGCACCTGTATTTGTTTAGCATTTTCCTGCATTTGAGGAATTTCTCAGACAGCATTCCTATGAAAGTAGAGGTAATGGAAATTAAGTTGCAAGATTACCTTCCCAACCCTAGGGATAGGAATCTGGACCTATCAGGACCACTGAAAATTGATAGACCTGAATTGGATACAGTGCTGGTGGAGAAGGGGTTTTGAGGTGAGCTTGTGTAATGAACGTCACTGTTGATCTGTGGGGCTTTTATTTTGTTAAATATTTTATAGTTAGGTGGATGGAAACAGCTGTCAAATCTGGGGAGAGAATACTGAGAAAGCTGAGTGAGTGCTATGATCAGCTTTTAGACAACTGTTAAATATTTTGCTGTTGCTGCACTCTATGAGCAAATCACAACCTCTCCTGTCTTGAATACTGATTAAGGCAAGTCTTTGAAATATTTCCTGTAGTGTTTACTGCTTGGTGAAAATACTGAAGACTTTATAAATACTGGACAAAAATATCTTCTATTGTTCTTTGTTTAAAATAGAGGCTAGAGGTCTGGTCTAGGTGATGTAACCTCAATTCCTGTCCTAGAATATTTACATCCCATGACAGGAAACACAGCTGTTACAGCTTCTCTATAAGAAACAAAAAGATGAGATCTGAGTCTTATGATCTGACTTTAGATGGTGCAGTGTCATTAGAATCAAGCTGGTAGCCTAAATTCCAGCTGCTTACATTTTTGTAAAAAGTATGTGAGTTCAAACTTTTCAAAGCTCTTATCTGTATTTCCTGTGCATGGTGATTGTTTGGGAAATGCACTTAATTTGTGAATCTGTCCATTGATTTTACTGAGATGTCCTGACATCTCTGTGTCCTAGTCAGGGCATTGAAATCTGGAATGAGATTATGGAAATAATTTAAGATTCCAACAGAATACCATAGTTAATAGTACAGAATACCATAGAGAAAGTATCTTCTTTGGTTTCCTGAGAAGATAAAAATACTTTTTTCAATCATCTTTCCTGTATCAAACATAATTTTAACTTACCTAACATATTCTAACTTGCTGCTCACAAGTTGCAGTTGTTTTGTGTGAATCCCAAATTCAACTTCCTTCTCTGTCCGAGAATATTTGTGCTGGGCATCGTGAATTTTAAAGAAAAAAACATATACTGCGTGCTAATAATACTGTTCTAAAAACCCCTGAAAGGTGTGTATAAGGACAAGGTGTTGAATAAGACTTTAGAAAAAACCCTACAGGTGCAGAGCCTTGCAATTACTTAATAAAATAATTTTCAGTAGAAACCGTGCTTTGTGGTATATGCAGGAGAGCCACTTTGAGTAAATTTGGCATTAACATTTCCTAGTTTTTAGTGGTATATGCAGGAGAGCCACTTTGAGTAAATTTGGCATTAACATTTCCTAGTTTTTAGTGGTATATGCAGGAGAGCCACTTTGAGTAAATTTGGCATTAACATTTCCTAGTTTTTAGTGCCTCACTTCATTTATGTAAACTTTGTGTGCGTGTAAGTGGACAACTAAATGCACATATATACAATGGTTATGTTTAGACATGAGCCATATGAATATTCAGAATTCTGTCTCTGGTGACTTCCTTTGCCTTTGGATATGGATGCCTCTTTTAAAGGATTTATTCTAAAGAAGATGCATTTTGAAGTTGCTGACATAAGCCTTAGTTTGCATGTCTTGAGGTGGTGGCATTCCCTTGGGGAGCAAGCTCCCATTGCACATTGAGTCTGCAGGGACAGCTGCTTTAATTGCAGTGAGA